>JAACJK010000170.1:0-567113 GCA_013368325.1 Ephemerocybe angulata
CCAATACCAACTGCCACCCCACCCTGTGCTTAGAACGACGACACGCCCGTTCGGCACAACGGGAAGGGAACTGCGCGAGACACCCGTCGTTCAAACAAAATGAACGCGAGGACGCCAGGGTCGAACGTGGACGCGATCGGAACCATTCGAGGTCGCCCCAACGCCAATCCTTTCGGAAAGAGCTCAGCAAGTTGTCCACTTCCCCCGAGTGGGGTTTTCGGAAGGACGCAGGTGCGAGGCGTCTCCCCGCCTGTGTCGTCTGCCTGGGACGCCACGAACACAAGGTCAAGCACTGCAGGAGCGAGCGAACATGGGACAAGGAACACACCTCCTTCGTCGTCCGGAACAATGGGAAGCTCTGACTCAGGGCATCTGGAGATCCAGTCTGCTTCGACTGGCAGCTGGAGCGGGGTTGCAACAGCCGTGCGCACGACCATCGCCACATTTGCTCGGGCTGCGGTTCGACCTCTCATGGAGCTCAGACGTGCCCTCGAGGAGAGAACTAGGAACCCGGCCTCCCTGTACCGAGTCGACGAAGTTGAGCGCCTCCTCCGATGTTCAGGTTTGGCAGGGCGGTATCCGTTGGTGGTGGATGGCCTGTGTCATGGGTTTCGAGTGGGTTTTCCATCGGTTCCCGTCACACAGGTTCCTGAGAACAAGCCTTCGGTGGAGCAGTACCGAGCCGCCTTCGAAGCTGCGGTTGCGAAGGAACTCGACAAGGGCAGGTACATTGGGCCAGCATCACGGGCGGACATGGAGATCGCTTTGGGGCACTTCCAGTGTTCTCCCCTCTCCATCATACCTAAGGCGATGGTCGGGAAGTACCGCATTATCCAGAATTTTTCTTTCCCTCTCTCTCCGTCAGCTGCCTACCCTCTTCCCTCTATCAACTCTCACACCGATGCTTCCACGTTCCCATGCACCTGGGGCACGTTTGCCTCTGTGGCATATCTGGTCTGGCATCTCCCGCCGGGTTCTCAGATGGCTGTACGCGATGTCACCGAGGCATATAGGACTATTCCGTTGCATTGGTCGCAGTGGTCGGCGACGGTGGTGGGTCTTGGGAAATGCCTTTTCTGCGCCGACACCTTCGCTGCCTTTGGCGCTCGTCCCTCCGGTGGGGTTTTCGGAATGGTGGCGGATGCCTTTGTGGACCTCATGCGATGGCGTGGGATGGGACCTATCACGAAGTGGGCCGATGACCACATTTTCTTCCATGTGCGCCAGCGTTATCTGGATCGTTTCAACGCTCTTCACGAACGTTGGAGGTTGGCGGTGGTCGGAAATGGTGGCGAGCGGAGGGGGAAGGGTCGGGTTTGGTTTCAGGGAGAGGTTTTGGTGGATGGTGAGCGGGCGGAGTTGTTTGAGGGTTGTGAGTTTCCCATGGGGGTGGTGGAGGAAGGACGAGCCGAGCAGGGTGCGGATGAGGTTGGTGGTTGGGGTTCCGAGGATGGGGTATTTCAAGGGCATTTGCGTATGGCTTTCGGGAGATCGACTTGTTCTCTCGGAGGTTGGGCATCAGGTGGGAGGAGTCGAAGGATCAGGCGTTCGCGCAGGTGGGCCAATACATTGGGCTGGTCTGGGATCTGCACCAAAGGACAGTGGCGCTCTCAGCAGACAAGCGACAGAAGTACCGCGATGCCATCGTGGAATGGCGTAGCACGCCCAAGCACGCCCTCCACGAGGTCCAGCAGCTCTACGGGCGCCTTCTCCACGCTGCCCTTGTGCTTCCAGCCGGACGCGCTCAACTCACCGGATTGGGGGCTATGCTCGGTGTTGCCAGTCAGCGTCCATTCGCTTTACGACATCCACCTGCAGCAGTTGCAGGCGACCTCGAGTGGTGGTACTCGGCCCTCAACGCACCCATCAGCAGGGACATTGGCAGGATGTTTCCCTCCGCTGTTGTCGAATGTCGTGCGTACTCCGATGCCAGCTCAGGTGTTGGCATCGGGATTGTTATTGGAGAACGCTGGCGGGCATGGCGCCTCCTTCCAGGATGGCGAACACTCGACGGGGAGAAGGACATCCAGTGGGCGGAGGCAGTCGGATTTGAGTTGCTCATCCTCGCCGTCCTGCGTTCCCATCCCCCTGGAACGCATCTTCGCCTCCACGGTGACAACCGGGGTGTCGTCGAGGGTTGGCAGAACTTTCGCAGCAGGAACAGCGCTGTCAACGCAGTCTTCAAGCGGATCCTGACGTCCTCGATGCGCACGGCTCGGCAGAGTGCATCCACTCACAATATGTTCCTAGTGCCGAGAACCCTGCTGACGCTCCTTCCCGTGGTATCCTCCCATCCCGAAACCTCCTCCTCCCAGAATTCAACGTTCCCACCCAGCTCTCTCACTTCATCATTGATGCTACATGTCCACTCACCCCCGCCGAATGCCAGCACCATGCCACAGGGTCCTTTTTGGATGATGAACGGCGGCGCAAACGTCCCTCTGGAGTCGATGACAACTTTGAACCCGGGCTCTTTGCTGACGACTTCGACTTCATACATGAATTCGGCGGTATCTAGGCAGCGGGTGGAGAGGTCCAGGGCAATGGGTCGGTCAGTGGATAGTATCCTACGTCTGTTGTGTCTTGCTGAGCAGACACTTCGCATGTGGGTGCCTTTGCGGGCACAGTCCAGTTCCGCGCCGTCCTCAGCTGTGTTGGACGTCTTGTCGCAGGGTTGGTCGGTCTCGACATTGCGGACGTATGGGACCGGGTTGCGGAATCTTCACAGATTTTGTGACTCGAGGGTGCCCCGGGTACCGGAGGGCCGAGGCTGATCATGCTCCTGTCACAGAGGCCGTCATCCTCGACTTCATTGTGCATTGCGCTGGTCGATACTCGTCCTCTGCGGTGCACAACTACGTTTATGGTATCAAGGCGTGGCACACCTTGCACCGGCTGCCTTGGAGGATCCCTGAAACCGTTCTTACGCCAGCTTTCCGTGCAGCTAAACGCATGGCTCCCATTTGGGCGAAGCGCTCTCCCCGAGATCCGGTCACGGTTGACACCATGACAACAGTCCTTGCTCATCTGGATCTGAGCGTCTCACTCAATGCAGCGGTGTGGGCATGCATGACGACCACGTTCTGGTCCGTTTCGCATTTGGGAGAGTTCACGGTCAAGACACAAACGGCGTTCAGGGTGAAGGAGCATGTAAAGCGGTCGGATGTGCGGTTGGACGTGCCCCACGGTCGTGCACGGCATCTGGTCACAACCTTTTGGTTGCCTTCCACGAAGACGAAGCCGGAAGGCGAGTCGACTCAATGGGCAGCTCAGGAAGGGCCGTGCGATGCCCGGGCGGCCCTACTCAACCACTTTGCAGTCAACAACCCCGCCATGAATGTGCACCTATTCTCGTGGCGTAACGACTCTGGGGATGTCCGGCCTCTGACATCGTCTGCCTTCCTGAAGAGGGTCAACGCCGCATTGGAGGACGTTGGAGAACCCCCGATTCAGGGTCACTGTCTAAGGATTGGTGGCGTGCTTGAGTGGTTGTTGCGGGGCCGATCGTTTGAAGTGGTGAAGGTTATGGGGTGGTGGTCGAGTGACGCCTTTCTGGTCTACATCCGGCGCCAAGCTGCCATCTTGGCTCCCTACATTCAGGCCTATCCAGTCTTGGGCCCTCTGGCCAGCCTCATCGATGCTTGCTAGCCACCACAATGGTGCGTGTTGTCGTCCTGTGTCTCCTACTACTGGGGTGTCCTACTTCGTTCACGCGTCGCTAGGGCGCCTAATACATGGGAGTGATCACTCATCCGTAGTCTTTTCCACAGACACGGGCGCCAATTTCGGGTCGCGGCCTACGGCCCCACATACACATAGTATCCTTATTCACAAACGGACACTATGTTGTGCCAAACAAAAGATCTTAGGATCAATGTACTTACAAGCGTAGTACCTACAATCTCATCCCCACTCCATGTTCGTGATACGAGCCCGGCGACCACAGAGCTCGGACAAGGAGTTAGATGGATGTTGCGGAGAATGAAATGAGCTTCAACGATGTCTAACGGTGGACTGGCGCGTTGCGCCATCCAGCGCCCTGTCGATGCCCCTATCAGAGGCTGACTAAGCTTAGTCAGCCTCCTGGCGCACTCATTTGCATGGTTCTCCTGTCGTAGACTCCATCCTATCATCATCTGTGTTTGGCACGATCTCTCGGGGCTCAGCAGCTCGGAGTCACCCCACTCCAACGGATGACTCAGCGAATTGGGCGGCAGTTTTCTTGCCTCCGCCCACCTCGACGATCATCCCTTGAGCGACTGCTCGCCTCGACGCTCGCTAGGACTCGTACTGAAAATTTTCCCGCCCGCCATCCCATTTTCTTTACTCGATGTTGGCGCGAGTGTTCCCACCCACCCAGTGATCACTCATCCGTAGTCTTTTCCACAGACACGGGTGCCAATTTCGGGTCGCGCCTACGGCCCCACATACACATAGTATCCTTATTCACAAACGGACACTATGTTGTGCCAAACAAAAGATCTTAGGATCAATGTACTTACAAGCGTAGTACCTACAATCTCATCCCCACTCCACGTTCGTGATACGAGCCCATGCGGCGACCACAGAGCTCGGACAAGGATAGTGCCTTACAGGCTCGGGCTCAAAGCCGCGAGCCGGGCCTAGCCGGGCCCTTACAGGCCAAGCCGAGCCGGGCCTTACTCGATTTGGCAGTAGGGCCGGGCTGGGCTCAAGGCCGGGCCCAGACCAAAAAGCCGGGGCTTAGGCCTTGAGTAGATGTAATATATTATATGACCTTATGGTGCAGTGGTTGTGACCGTGAAAATGTCTCTGTGAGGCTCTCGGTTCAATTCCTGACTGTTGCAAAGCATTATTTTGAACATAGAAAGTATTTCTGACCACCCCACTAATAGTACTATACATTCAATACAAAAAATTACTGACCTTGACCGAAATTCATTAGAAAAAAATTGTATACAAAAGCCGTGGCCTAAGCCGTGAGCCAAGCCAGGCCCGACCAATTTGGGGGCTCAAGGCTTGGCCCAGGATTTCGGTGGGCCTTGGCCGCCCAAAGCCGGGCCTTAGCCGCGGCTTTTGGGCCGGGCCTGGGCCTGTAAGGCACTAGACAAGGAGTTAGACTATTATAATACGAGTCTACGAGCGAAAGTAAATGAGCGAAAATAAACAGGCCGGGGGGAGACACGGTTGTGGAGACGAAGATAAATGGTTGGTGCAGTGAGGCTACCACGTCTGTTTCCCAACAGGATGACTGCGGCGAGTTCATCCTACAGTATTGGCTGAAAGACAGGCACCTTAGGTCATCGATCTCGCGAGGCTGCACGCATCGCCAGTATCTGGGCCACTATAGCACTATGACCTGTAGAATTAACCTACCTTGAATGCTTTCTCCTCACCCCGCTCGACGTTCCATGTCTATCGCTCATCATCAGGCAATATCCAAGCCTCCCTCCGAGTGGCTAGTTGGAGAACGTAGTGGTAATACATCAGCATTCTCTTGCCCGCCTTCTACGTATTGCTAACGGCGCTGCAAGCAGCGCCAGTCCCCGACTCCAGTTCCTCTTTTGTACTGTCGGTAGCAAGGAAAGGGGGAGGATAGGTCTTGTCAATTGGCACGGCACATATCAGGTCTTTAAATACATCCGCCTCTGTCGTGTATTATATAGTCTACACCAGAGCTGGGGGGGGCGGCGTGCTAAGTTTTAACTTTTGGTCATACACGGTCGAGTGAGCCTACTGTATTCTTCTCTGCACAATCGGAAAATCGTAAGTCTCTATCTTCCCAGGCCATACAAATGGACTCACGCATGGCTGGATAATGCACCCATTCCAGAGAATGCATCTAAGGGTTTGGCATGGGAAGACGCAAGTAGCTACTTGGCGTACGATCTCAGTCTATGTCGCCGATAACCTATAAAGATGAGAGACTCCATACAAAACACTTTGGACACAGACAAGTATGCCGGGTTGTTGTTCAGCACGGAAAACGCCACAGTCGGGAGTGACAATTGAGGTGCGATGATCAAACGGCGGCCCGATACTGGGGCCCGATACTGGTGGATGTGGGTAAAAAACAAATAAAGTAATTTAAATCGAAATTCCCAAAAGGGAAAGGGGGAGAGGAAGGAGGGGGAGGAGGGGAGACTTCTGTACCCTCTCAAAACTTGAGGTAAGCAAGCGACGGTGTCTTGCTTTGGTCTGGCTGCATGCCCACAGTGATGGCACACACCGTTTTGGGAATTTTGCTATCTTTTCCCTCCGTTTAGCCATTCCTGGTCTATCCCCGGTGCCAGGATGGCTTTTTTCTCTGGGATTTGCCCGTATTTGGTATCCGAGGCCCATTTGGTGCCCAGATACTCGGCAGCATTACCAGAGTGCTGTGCGGGGGCGCGCGTTTTACGTGCCCTCCAGTACCTACATAGCAGAGAACTGAATATAATCACTCTGGGATCCCCACAGGCCATTATCATACATGATAGTCCACTTTCTGTCCCCATAAGCTCAGCACAGCCATGGGTAGGAGACCCAGCAGATATCCTCCCCATTCCGCCACCCATTGTTCGATTTAAACTCTATAAACTTTCAGAAACATATATATAGACTATCTAATGACTTCCACATAGTTAAGTTGGTAATCCCTGCAAAAGAGTAGCCAAGGTGCGAGGAACTGTGCTCGCCCTTTAAGCGTGAGAATAATTTCAAACTCAGTATCAGTATTTACCACAACCATAGATAGCGAGCCCAAACGGCTCACCCAGCAGTGACTATAACGACCTTTACGGAAAATTGACAATGAAATCTCATACGGGTGCTTTGTCCATTGTAGTATGCGTGCATAGCATCCTCATCCCATGTAAAATGTCATTATCAATGGTGAGTCCTTGTGGATGGCGAGGATAATGATGTGGGCACAGAGTGAATTCAATAGCCAACAGTAAAAGCTCTCTGCACTGTGAAATAAATCAGGGTACATGGGGTAGTACACGGGGTCGTAGTACTCTGGGTATGCGTTAACGAAGTGGGGTTTCTCAAATGGTGGACAAGCTGTGATATCCAGAACACGCGGGACACGGCTCGGAACAATAATAGGCGCTGCATGATTCATAGTTATAGTTCACGACTTGACGTCGGCAAGATATGTTTCGCTACACTGCGTGTACTCAAAGGCGGAGAGAGGGCTTGAGAAACAGGATGGGAGGAAGAGACAAGCTTCAGAAGCTTCGAAGCAACTTCGAAGAAGCGGCCCCAGGTTGGCCCAGGTAGGAAGGCTGTGCGAGACTTTGGGCCATACGTCATATTTCCCGCGCGTGCCATCGCCAACTACAGAGAGAGGTTACGTTTCATGCAGACAGAACCCTCCTCCCAGAGGAGTCGGGGATTCTATGTATCCCCGACTCCACGTAGTGGGGAGGGTTCTGTCTGCAGAAAACGTGCCTTCCCCTGTATTTTGAGATGGACAGCGTGGGAATGCGGAAGGAAGAAGGCGAGGGTTCGATCCCCGGCCATGTTGAGTCACCAACAAATTGCAGTAAATCGAAACTAAATAATTGGAAAAATGCCTGCTACCATAAGCTAGTGGGAATTAAGGCTTTTTTGGGTAACAATTCTCCCCTTGAGTCAGTTCCCCGTGTATAGGAGTCTGAGCAAATACCCGTAGGTGGCAGGACTTGCCGCTCATGGGCCTTCCCCTTCTGAAAGAGGGTTCTGTCGCCAAGAACGTAAATACTGGGACGCCGGGGCGATTCAGGGCACCGTTTTCACCTTTAAGGTGTGTATGACTTACTACGTTCGCGTTGCGACTGGTACACCAGATATACTCCCGGTAGCTAAGTATATTAAATTACTGTTACATCTCGAGCACATACGGCGGGTTTCAACAGGCATCCAGGGCCAGATGTCATCGTTCCGACGTTGCGAGTGGACATACGTACATATCAAATTGAGCAACATTGAATTCGAGTTTCCTCATGCCTTATACAGAGCTCACCCTTATTCATGTCTCAATTGGTCGGTACGATGAATTGTATTATTTGAATCCAATCAAACGAGGTATGATTACTATAATACACGGGCAAGCTCGCTCTTACACACTCATACTAATGGCACAGTGGCTATCCTACATGGAGGTCTGATCATGACTACCAGCACCTTGGGTCAAGGCATTTGCACTTTTCCGACCACCGAAGGCTTGGGAGAACGCCAAGGCCCTGATATTGATCACGTTGTGCGTACAGAGGTGCTGGAATATACAGACTTCATGTATACCCCACTCGGAGTCGGGGACTGGTGCTCGTAAGAGCGCCGTTAGGATTCGCTCTCGGTGCTCGATGCTGGAGGGTTGATCCAGTTGGGGTCGGCGATCGTGCTCATTTGTGTGCGACGGGGCGGTGGTGTTGGTGTTCGCCTTTCGTTTCATTTCGTTTCGCACCCGTGGAACCCGTGTTCGTTCCGTTTCCCTTCGCAGTACACTACCTTCTGTTGAATAATGCACGAAGCTGCCGTGTGGTAATTCAGCGACTCAGACGCTGTTTGGATTCTTGACTTCGCAGATTTGGGCGTCGCTTATTATGGCGTAAATGTAGCTATATCTTGGAGTATCTATGAGCTCCAAACACCCGTATTCCTCTGAGATATCCCCCGTGTCACTGGACACTCGAGAAAGAATGATTGAAGGTTAGGCACCTGGACCGGCGCTTATGCTGAATGTTTTACGGTCTCCACCCAATGGGAGCTGCCCGCCCTGTAAAACGAGCACAGCCATCGGGCTTGCCGAGATTTGTCATGATCGGCACCCGGTTGTTCGGCTCCCCCTCCTGTAATCTTATCTATTGCCTAATCTTATCAATTTAAACACGTGCTCTGATCGAATCGTTGCCCCTGGCCCTGAGCGGCTGCTCCGTTCAACCAACCGAGATTAATTAGTTCGTCGCGTCGACCAAGCATCGACGCGACGCGACTCGACCCTGAATTCAATTCAATTCGATGAATGGTGACTCGGGGTTCGGCTTTTTGGCTTTGTGCGGATTCCCTCGCTCTGCTCTGTGCTTTCCTCTCCACTCTCTTTCCTTTTTCTCTCTGAAGAGCTCTTAAATTTTAATGGCGCAGCACTGACCTGACTGAAGAGCTCTTAATGGCGCAGCAGACAATGCTTGGTGTGTTAATGCATCTTGTGTTCTGATGCGTCTGTGATGGGTGAGCTTCTTTCTTGGTTCTTTGTTCATTACCGCTTTGTTCATTACTTACTCGTTGCTGCGGCAACCCTGCGCCCCACCCCTTCCTATATAACCATGGCCTCCTTCCTTGTTTTTGCTTCCTGTCGCAGTTCCAATGGCCAGTCAAAGGTATCGCGTCCCCCCGGTTCTTGAAGCCACACCAGGCATCGTACACGGATTGGGGCGCGTGCCAATAATCTGCGCGCAGAATCTGGATGCTGCGAAAACGGTGAGCTTTTTCATTAGCCTTTTTCCTTTCCGATTTTGTACGGTCACTCTGAAGGAGTGTAATTCCGTTGTGATCTTGTGCATTGCAGGGGTGTGTTGCAACGGTCACTCTGAAGGAGTGTAATTCCGTTGTGATCTTGTGCATTGCAGGGGTGTGTTGCAACGGGGCCCTTGGAGTCGCAATGTTCTGTGCGCTTTGCGCGTGAGGTAGCTCAAAGGTAGCTGTGGTTCCACCGAGGCCCTATAGTGCAGTCCATGTGCTCCCCACGAGTGTGAGGTCAGTTCGCCCCCTTGCATGCATTTGTTGCGCGCGCTACTCTCTGCCGCTGCTTTGAGCATGCGTGTGTTGCGCACACGCATGCCATGGTCTCGTTCTCGGGCAGTTGCATGGACTATCATATGAGTATCTAAGTACAGTTTGTACGCGGCCTCTTAGGCTCCTGGCTCAATGCTACTTGCCCGCGAGTCACGCTCCTCTGGACGCCCGCGCTTACTGACCCGACGCCGACTTGCATGCGTAGGCGAGCGCATCTGGATTGCAGACAGAAGGGCACGGAACCCTTTGTTTGCTTCGGGGTAGAGTCGAAGAAACTCGTCTTCGTCTCTCTTCAATCTGGGGAGCGCGACCTACTTGTCAGTCTTGGTGGACATGATCTGATGAAAGCAATGGACTCACCGATAGAATTCCTCTGCAACTGTCTTGCGGTCACCTCGTTTGGCGCCAAAGGTGGTTCTCATATCACCAGTATACCACGCGGGAGGCCAATCTCGCAAAGGCAACATGCCATCCGGCCCTCCCCCTTCCCATTGTTGTATCGCCTCACGCCATGCACCCGAGCCTGCAGGGAGGTTGGGGATGAAGACCCCGGGGATCGCTGGCACGCGGCGGCGAGCAGTGCCGCTGGATGGCGTGTAGGGTGGCGTGTAGTCTACCAATGTCGACGGTGGCTGCACCGGCGTACTCCTGCTTACGTTGGGTAGTGCAGCTGGATGTGTGTCCAGAGGGCCCTGATCAGAGTGCAGTGGCAATGTCTGGCCCGAGAGGAGAGAGGGCCTGTTCTGAGTGATGGTAATTGCGAGTCGTTCCATCGTCTCAGTCAAGCACGCCTTCAAATCCAGGATATCTTCCTGCGAGACTGGGTCGCAGGGGCGGTCGCTTCCTAGAAGGACTCGCTTGTCACCAAGCGCACCCCGGTCGGGATCGAGAGCGCTACGATAGCTATTCTCAACATTGTGCAGTGAGTTTACAAGATAGCGCAGAAGGACATCGACCTGTGATGGAATATCGCATGTTAATTCTGTTGTTTGCCAAGACAGAGACGACTTACTCCTTCTCCTACAGCCCAGCCTCCCCACCATTGTATCGCGTTGAGAGACCAACGCTCAGCGACAGGCGCGTACATAAATCGATACTGCGCTCCTCCCCGTCGGAAGCAGTGGGTTGTGAGCGTCTTCTTCAACCCCGCACCTGACGCAAACTCCTGGAGCAGGTTCTGGACTGTGTCGTAGGATATGGGCGTATTTGGGTGCACAACTCCGTTCGGGGCAATGTACGGAAAGACGTAGTCCTCACGTTGGAGAGGTCGGCCAAGTCGAAGGCTGAGGTAGTTGAGCCACCGGGGTAGATGCGTATACATATCGATTTCTCGGTGGTTTGGCTGCTCATAGATCTCATATGTTTGATCTGTGCTCACCGCCGTTATTATGATGCATCGAATCTGGAAAGAATATGTACTAACCTGTAACGCCATCATTTCCAGCCGCCTTCTGCCATCCCTTCCTCTCAGAGAGCTCAACCCCAATGTACGGATTGTACTTTGGTGCTGGACCTTTGCCGGTGAAGTCTAAATCCCCGAACCGTATGTTACATGTTTCAAAATTTCTAGGACAATGTTAACTTCCTGCAGCTTAAGCAAGAACACAAGCTGCAGCTCACCTCGTAAACATGGTAAATGCCGATGTAGAAAAAGCTCGGTACAGCCCGTGCATATCCATAATCTTCACAGCATCTGGATTGCACAGAAGTGGGGCTTCAAGGGCGCTGTCAGAGCAAATAGCCTCGGACCAGTCCATAATGGCCCGCATATCCTCGATGGTAATTGCCTCGGCATGGTGCCGTTCTGTTGCTTCGCCCCGCTGTGCTGCCCGCGCTTTGACTGACTTTACGAGCTGCTTGACTTCATAAGCCCTTGCTGGGCATCCTATCACCTTCCCAGTCTTCGGGTCGCAATGGTAGTCACCCCCATACCCACTGTTAAAGGTTCATTATCCAGTTCCAAGGTGAAAAGCCTGACACACTCACGACTTTGACCATTCCTTTGCCCATGCGCTGTAGATCCCTTCCGCCGTTGACTTCCCACACCGTTTCTCACCTGTACAGCACTTCTGCCCGATGAACAGCTGCAGGACATAGGACGAGTACCGGTTTGGAACCTTATCCAAGGCGTGCGCGAGCTCTGCATTAGGAATGTGGTCTTTTACGCGTAGCCTTTTCCTTTCTTCAATGAGGTCCTTCAGAAAGGTGCGCGTGTTCCCTATGTAGCCACCGTACGTTGAGGTCGTTGTCTTGGAAAGCCCATACTTGTCGATGCTATCATGGCAGACCGCTTCTAGCGCCGCCAGAGTGCCAGTTGCCTTGGTCGAGCTAGGATCGGGGGTGGGTTCCTGCTTTTTTGGACGTGCCATGGTGGTAGGGATTTGGGAATATGCCGCAAGCAATGCCAGAGACAAAGTGATCGAAACGGCCTGCAGTACGATCGGATGACACAGAAAACCCTGAATTGCCATTCCAGACAGCAGCTCAAATGTTGTCGTAAGGGCTAAGGAGTTGACAGTAGTGGTGGGAACACCGAAAGCAAAGCGAAAATAAGCCTGCAGGGTCGTCGAGATAGTATTCGGCTTGAAACAGCCAAGAAACAGCGGCGGAGTAAGAAAAATCTGAGGACTCAGGGCGCTCAGGAGTCGGAACTCTCAAAGTCCAGACAATCAACTGGCGGGGCCAAGCTGGGGCACAATTGATATTAACCTATGGAAGACTCTGTAACTGACTTGAGAGAAAATGTCTAGGCTAGCTTTTGTGCTTGAGGGCTGGAGCACCGGCAAGCTGATCCACGCACGCGGCACAGCATGCTGCTCTCTTGGACGGCGGATGCGCCTGGACTCGGAGATCTGGATTGGTGCTTCCGTAGTGGTTTGCTCGTAAAATAAGTTCATTAAGTTCAATAAGAACTTATTTCAGAACGTTTTACGCTAATTTACGGTAAAACGAGCTGATTTACGGTGAACCGCGCGAGCCACAAAGCGGCTCGGGAGGTATCAAGCGAATTGGGCCCATAAAACGGAGTACCGCAGCGGTACTCGTAACATAAAACGGATCATTGGTCTCTGTCAATAAATGCCCGCCCAACAGATCTATGAGTTGAGATCTGCCTTGGATCTGCCCGTCTCAATCCAACTCGTGAGTCGCCCGAGACTCGAGCCCCGACACCAATTCTCCTGGCTCCATGTTTTCTACAGCTGAAGTACATACATAAAAATGAACAGTCACCAGTGATACTATCATACAACATGGACTCGGACTTCAAGCTTCAAGCTTCAAGTTGAGTATCCCAGGCAAGCCGCACTGAGAGATATCAATGTCAACTTGAAGCGATAGTCGGCAGGCCCGGGTACATTGGTCCTCTGGCGTCGCCGCGTTTACCAGTGATTTAAGTAGCCGGACTGTCACAGTACCAGCACTTACCAGCATTCTTGTCATTTCATACTTGAGCCACCCGCCCGAGGCTTGCCCTGTCAACTTGTAGCTCTGGACAATAGTTGTTGTGTCAATTGCATTCCTCACATCGCATCCACTGCTCTGGAATCTACACTACCTTTCACCCCAATCATACACCTCAGGCTGCTACAGAGAAATAGACTTCCGGCACACACACAGTAAAGACTCAGCATTCGGGTCTTCAATTGATGATGTGGGTACATGAACACCTCAGCCCCGATTAGCGCGCGTCGCGCCTGGCGACCCCATTCGGACCTCGGGGACTCGGGAAAACCCGCCCATAAGGGGACCCAGACATGTGGTAAGGTGTTTCTTGTAAAATGGGCGTAAAACAAGTGAAATAAGGCCGCTTAATCTGAGCTAGAACACCTGCTATTGATTACCATAAATCACTAGAAATACGTTATACAACAATATACCACTCGTAATGCGTTGTATTATCAATAAAAGCCGCAAGAACAAGCTCCTCCTTCTGCCACCCAAGTTCCCTCCTCAAGCTGTAAGTTATACGCAGAATGTCTAGCCGTGGGGTCGATAGCGAGACACTTCTGCAGAAAATCCAACGCCGGAGACACCTCGTGATCTGGGAGTGCTTTTTTCAGTCTCGAGGCTAACGACTGACGTGAAGGGGCCGCATTAGTAAGGGCCCGCACAGTCCCATCGTTGGCCCAAGCGTCGGGGATGGTGCTAATACCACGCAGGACGTCCCTGACTTCCGCGAGTCTCTCGCCGGCGGTACCCGTCGAGGTAAAGAGCAGATGGCCCGTAAGGAGGTGGAATACCTATGAGTCCAATTTTCATTCGTCAAAGCGAGTGTCATAGGTACGAAGTATCTACGTACCAGGCATCCAAGCATCCATATGTCAGTTGCGAGTCCGCACGTAGGATTCTCCAGGAGGGTCTCTGGAGCTGAACAGTAGTCATAGCCACTTTCGGGGGTGTATGGCGCCATTTGCACTAAATCATGTAGGAGAAACGGTGAGCTTACACCCAAATACCGATGGTATACGGCACGTACTGTGCCCAAAGCCAGTGACAAGAAGCATCCAGTTAACAACGTCACTCATGGGGGCGTCCACATCAACCCAGTAGTTAGCGAGTGGCTGAGACCGAACGACTGGTAAACCGTCCACAATCTGAGTCGGTGCTGGAGGGTTATCCTTGAGGTATCTCTTGAGCTCGTTCTTGTATGTGCCAGGCCAGAACGCAATATTCTCCAGCTTGATGCCTAATATCATTATGCGAGGGCGTTATTAGCTGGCTACAGAATTGAGCGTTTCCAGGCTAACCTGAATGCATGATTAAGCGGCCTTATTCGCCCTGTTTTACAGGGCGTTTTACCGGCAGCGGGATGGGCATCAATTTGGGAACGATGGCCGAACATCTTCCCGAGCCCTGGGAGGGATGGGCTCTCTGGGTGCACAACCGGCAACTTGGCGGGCCCAATCGCTGCTCAGCTAAGTTTTTTTTACCATTCAAATCACGGGCATATGTAGACAATGTGTAGAAGCATGTATAGAATACAATGGCTAGTGTAGTGCGTAGTAGTACCAGTATGTATACATATAATCTTTGTATCCAGGGATGAGCAGGAACTGCAGGCTCACCAGTGGAGAGGAGGTGTTGTATCAGGGGAGGCAAGCCAATCTGCCGGAATATACCTTTAAGGTTCCATGATCGTTATAGTAAGTGATGGGTTGGTGATGGGCGCCTGCCATCGCAACCGAGTATGCTTGTGGTTACTGGGAGTTTATTGGGTCGTCTCGTAAAACAGCCCGGTTCGGCTCGTAAAACGAGCCGTTTTACGGTAAAACGTTCTGAATAAGTTACTTATTGTACTTATTTCACTTATTTGCTACCCAGGAGCGCCAGGGAGCGCGTGGAGAGGTCGGGCGCCTATTATTCTCCCGGGCCCCTGTTGCACTCTCCCATATTACCCCTGTGTCTATCACTAAGTATCTGGCTGGCCACAAACAAGGCTATGAAAATGTATAAGATATATGCTAAATAGGGCTCCTGTTATCCCGCCCAAATCCCGCCTACCAAGCATTGACTGAGCGCGACAGGCCCAGGCGCGCGCGCCGGAAGCTTCCGGGGCACGTGGTCCCGAGCCTCCGGGTCGGCATCTCGGCAGCGTAAAACGGGATCATTGATGGCTCCCCATTGGTGGAGAGCCGTAAAACATTCAGGATAAGCCCTTCTTGTGATGAAGCCGTTCCACAAGCACCTCGAGGACCTGCCATGCCACGTATTTGACAACGCCAACCGGGAGCCCCGCCCGCCCGCGATTGGTCGCCTCCACGAGGAGATCGCCGAACGGTAAGCCATACGCGGCAATAACGATGCAGAGGTGTTCTCCATGTACGCTCGCTTCCCAGAAGCTGTCGACGAGGGTGGGAAAGTCGACCCATCGATCCAAGGCCGCACTTTGGAGGACGGGGAGCAGGCGTTTGTCTGCTTCTCTGGATTTTGCGGCGGTGAAGATCTGGACTGCCGAGTCATGGCTGGGTTTTTTCTCGGTCGAATCCCGGACGAGCCATGTCGATGACCTGGGTCCCCACCCAAGCTTGCGGATGATTGTGTATCGCCCATTGTTGAGCGACTGCTTGATTTCACCGGGGAAGTATCCAAAGCCGTCAGATGTAGAAAGGTTGAGTGGCTCTTCGGGGAATGGACTCATAGTGTTATGATGCAGAGACGAATGGAAGATTTGGGGAAAGGAGGTGGAAGTGTGGCGGAAAGGAGGTTTAAGTCTGGAAGAGAAGAGGTGGAAGTCTGGCAGAAAGGAGGTAAAAGTCTGAGACTCTGAGTCAAGGCGCATCTCGGTCTCACATGGTGTTTCACCACAACGTAACTACGCGGCGCTTAGTGCGACACCTCCCGTTCAATTGCCCAATCAACCGTGCTCTTCATTTGTGCATCAAGTCCGGATCTCAGTAAATACCCTGGCTTGAACCAACTTTGAACCTCCTGAGTCAAGCGCTCGGCTATGTTGGGCAATATGAGAGTGAGCGCACTGTGTTGGGCACGGTTGCGTTAAACATGCCTGCTATTTACTCCCCAATTCTCTCACTACACGTTGGCGCGCATGCGGTGCTGAGCGCCGCCACCGGCGTCCAAAGATAGGGGTGGAAAGTTCGAACCCCCAGGTTTGCGTTCTACCACCATCTTCGTGCGCGAGCACACCCCTGGCTCGCGGAATCTGGTACGTGACGAAGTATTAACTACCCAAACTCGCCTTAACCAACTTCTCTTCCCCGATGACAAGTCCAATAGCACCGATTTCTGAACTAGACGACCCGTCGTGCCCAAGAGTCGAGTCGTACGAGCACACAAGGTAGTCTACCGTTCGCGCTAACTCTGATCCTTTGAGGGTCGACATCATGAGTATGGGGCAAGAGACCCCAAGAGAGATCAGAATTGAAGGAATTACCTTGGATAAGCTAGCCCATGTGAGTCGGAGCTGCTGCGACGCTCACACGCGCACTCCGCTACCTTCACTTCGTACTCGCTTACGCTTCCCAGCGCCGGCCGCTATCCGAAGCGCTATGGGGGTTTTCGTCTGTGAAAACCCTGTGGATACAATGCCTTCGACGTCGTTCGCGTCTTGAATGCACTCCGAGCACCATTCTCCCGCCTCGCATGGCTGTTAAGAACACTGCGACGTCGATGTGGAGGGCGGGTATAAGGTGTTCGTGGACTCGAAGCGGGCGAGGAGCGTGGTGAGTGCTGTTTGTTTGTCATTATTGCATCGATACTTACGTAGGTTGTGCTTTTCTTCCCTATCCCTACGTCCGTGCTTGCGGCCCATCGACTGCATTCCTGTTCGTCACCCACCACCGTCGCCGACTCGACTTGCACCCAGCCCCATCGCCCGCTGCCCGCCCTTCCTGCTCTCTCCAGCGCCATCGCACCCCATGCCCCCTCGCCCCGCACCCATCCGCCTCGGCTTCCTCTCGACCTGCCCACCCATCCCGTCCCTCCACTCGTTCACCCTTCTTCCTCACGTCCTCCTCCGTTCCGCCAACGCGGTGCATCCACCTTCACCCCCTCCACCCCGTCGCCGCCACCAAGAAGGTGCGCTCGCTTTCACCCCCGACTCGCGCTCACCACCGCCTTCGGCTCGCACAGCTCCTCCCTCACGCGCAAATCCCTCCAACTAGCGAGAAGGCTCACGAGCTCCGTCAGGTCTCACCTGCCGAGTCTCACCTCCCGAGCTCGATGTTGAAGGAGATGTGGGAGCCCGCCTGCGACTTTGCGGGTGTGAGCTTGCAGGGTGGGGGTGGGAGGGGAAGAGGAGGTTGTTGGGTTGAGTCGGTGAGTGTTTTCTGAGTTCGTCGTTTCTTCATTTCTTTGTGTCCGTCCTTTCGTCCTTCGTTCTTCGTGCTTTCTACTTGACACTTTTCTTTTGACGTTCTTTCTACTTGATAATTTTCTTCTGGCGTTATCTTGTCTGGATCATTGGGGGTAGATGGGTCTGCGGTCCAGGGTGCGACCGGGCGTTTGGGGATGGCGGTAGTTGTCATTCGTGGTCTTGGGATCAATGGCGATGACGATAGAGGGGCGTTCGAGGTGTTTGTACCTCGTGAGTTTGCTGGCGTTCCTACCAGCGCTAATTTGGTTCCGCGTCTGCCTCGGCTCGGGGGCGAGTGGCGAATCTGGCGAGTTCTACTCGAAGTCGCTGGAGAGGAGCAAAATGTGCTGGTCGCTTAGGATTGGTGCGCGAGCGCTGGGAATGCGGGTATGCCTGTGTCCAAGGATGCGAAGCCGAGACCGACGGCGAGGGTTGACCGGGAGCTTGGTGTTACGAGTATTCGCAGGATATTACGAACCCGGCCTGGACAATATAGAAGAATCCCTGGGAGGAGACCAGTGTGATCGTTAGAGGATTCTGGGGGAGTATGGCGGGGAAGGCAAGTTCAATTGGGGATATAATGCGGGGAGGGGCGAGTATGTACCGACTCGGAGTCGGGGACTGGCGCTCTAACGAGCGCCGTTAGGATCTATAACGTCACATAGATCAGACGATTGTCAGCTTGGGCCCAATTGAGTCATCTTTTTGGCCATTAGTGAGCTTCTAATTCAACTTGATGAGTAATGTGTCGAAGCTGCCGTACCCTGTATGAAGGGTATAACCTGCTTTACTCAGAATGACACAAGCCCGAGTCGCACCAATGTTTTCCTTCTCCGTCAAGGGCGTTCTCCGTGTGCTCACTTTAACACTCCTCCTCGCACCATCAGGTGTTCTCTCGAGCTCGGCAAGTCCTGTCCTCGCAGGTCCCATTGGGAAGAACTGTACCAGTGGGTCCATTCACAATGGAACAGCTACTGGAAGGAATATCACTATTGCTGGTGTTACGTTCCAGTCCATGTCTGTCTCTGCACTTCTCCTGTTGTACACATATATATACTAGACCCTTGTACGTAGGTACTCTAGCCTCGATATCATCATCTTCACGCCTCATCTCCGATTCCCTTCTCATTCCTCAGCGTCGCCCTTGACAGAATATCGAGGCTTCACAAAATTTCGACACCATCACCACACCGAAATCCTATTCATCCAACGTACCATCGACATCACACAATACACCATTGCTCTTCACATCTCGCCCTCACATTCGACGCCCCGTAATTCCTTGATCCGTCTCAGAAGCGACCCCTGTTCCGATCACAACTCCTATCAAGCGTTTCAACCAACACGTTTCGCATTTCACCTTTTCCTATCATCACCTTTTCCCTTGTATCTCTTCTCCTTTATTTTCTTTTCTACAGTTTCGTTATGCCGAGGACACCAGCGGGTGGAGGAGGAGGAGGAGAGGACGATGCAGGAGGAAATGGAGGTGGTGGAAGTAAAGGGAAAGGGAGAGGTAAACGAGGAACGACGGAGGAAGAGGAGGAAGAGGGGGAGATTGGTCAAGGGTCGGGGATGGAAAAGATGTTGGTAATGCTCCTTCAACAAATGCGGAAGGATAAGGAGGAAGAAAGGAAGGACAGGGAGGCGGACCGTGCAGAGCGAGAGGAATACCGCACGCACCTGGCGGAACTCATGACTCGGTTCACCAGCACAACACCCAACCAGGATAGCAATCTTGCCTCACCGACAGCGCCTGTCTTCAACGTCAGCTGCGAGTCACGCACTCCTCCTTGGGCTTTCGATCTTAAGCAGTTCTCGGGCAATGCAGAAGACGTTCAATCACACCTCGCTGTCTGCGAACTCGCCTTCGACGCCGATTTACCGAGAGTCCTCACCAATCGCCAAAAAATCTTACTCTCCTTGAAATACTGCTCGGAGGGCGCGGCGAAACCTTGGTATGACTCTTGTATCGCTTCGCTATCTTCGGGAGCTTGGGCAACGAGAACCTGGGACGAATACAAGGCGCAGTTTACAATCACCTTCGGAGACCAATTCTTGACCGAGGAAGCTCGCCGACAACTCGAAACCACTGTCAAGGAACCGAACGAGTCCGCGGGATCCTTCTTCCTTCGCTACGACAATCTTCGGGTCAAGGCTGGCATAGCGTCTCCCATCTACGACATCTCGTGCATCCAGGCTGTCCGTCTGCGACTTCCATACAAGCTCCACAAGAAGATCCCCAACGACGTTACTTCCTACGACCTCTTCCGTCAACGAGTCATCAACGAAGACAACGAACGTCGGGAGGGTGACAAGGCGGACGCCCACTACACCGCTCGCACAATTGCTCTTGTTCGTGACCCTCCACCTCACGTCTCGAAAGGATCATGGCGATCGACGAATCCTCCTGCCATCCGAACTCCCACCTTGCCTACTTCCACCGCGACCATAGCTCCAAAGACCAAGGGGCTGTCGGAATGGAAATTTTGGACCAGAGGTCGAAATTCTCAGTTTGGGTGCCTGGGGTACCCCTACCTACCTACCCGCGGGAATATATCGCCAAAAATAGTAACTTTATGACATCATTGGGATTGCTTTGACCATCCGAAAGGTCTGCTGGGGTTACTGGAACTCTCAAAATATATGTTGGAAGTAGTATAGACACATTATCACAGTGAAATAGGCTAGTAGACACATCAACTTATGCCTACCCAGTCTCTTCCAGCCAAAGTCAAAGCCAAATTAATTATATGTACACTGATACACACCTAATATCGCTATTTTGGCACTAGGAAATGTTATTATATGCCCACAGGAACTATTTCACACTCAAGAGTCCTTGAAAGATATGTTTTTGGCACCGAAAATTTCCTTTTTTGGTAAGGTCCAAATTCTCTGGGGCTCCGCCCCAGACCCCCCTACCTACCTAGACCCCGGGTCCGGGATTTCTATTCCGACAGCCCCTTGCCAAAGACGACCCCTCTTGCATTACCAGCTCCACCAACTACGACACCATCCGTCACCTCCACCACGGAGTTCAATGGTATTTGCTACAAGTGCGGTCAACACGGTCACAGACGCCCGGAATGTCCAAACCCGGCGAAGACAGGAAAAATCGCAGTCATGCTCGAGACAGTCGCAGAAGCTTTGGAGGAAGGAGGAAAACCTGAGTACGCGGAAGAGCTCATTCGCATGCTGGAGGAGGTCAACGAGAAGGATTTTGGGAATGGCGAGCTGTAGAAGACACGACAGTTCCGCCTACACAACATACTTGTGACAATATATCAGATACGTTATTCAATTGCACTTCATCAGATCCACCGTCACAACTACCAGTGTCCCCATCCATCCATTTAACACCTTTACCTCGTCCCGATCTCTCAACTCTTACGGCAAAATCAAGTGCTAGACGACTGCTTGAACGCATTCGCTTGGTCTCGGTCAAAGAAGCGCTCGTTGCTCTGCGGTCCTGGACTCCTCAGTCTCGTTGGCAAGAACTCGACGAGTACCTTGTCTCTTTCTTGAACTCTGCTGACGACGACGATGGAATCGCGGTCATCCACCAGCTAAAACGTCCACCCATGTTCATATCACGAATGGGAACTAGATCCTGCACTATCGCTACAGAGGTACGAATACTCGAGGACGATCCAACCCTCAATATCGATGCACTGGTCGACAGCGGTGCTGAAAGCTCCTACATGCACTCCGACTTCGTTAAAGCTAACGGTCTACAGCCTTCTGTTCTCGCGTATCCCATTGGGGTCTACAACGCCGACGGGTCCTTAAACGCTGGAGGATCTATCACTCATTACCTCGACATCATCCTTCGGGTGCGCGACCACACGGAAACCCTAAGAGTTTTCGTAACTAACCTCGGCGATACGTCCCTCATTCTCGGACACTCGTGGCTGAAGAAACACAACCCCGAGATCAATTGGCGTACTGGAGAGATAGTCATGACCCGATGTCCCAAGGAGTGTGACTTGACGCAGCCGCTACCAACGTCGGTGTTGCGTTCTTGCGAGGAGGAAGTGGAGGAGGACCTGGGCGAGGATAGTGAAGAAGAGGAGGTGGAGGTGGCGACAGTGGATGAGATATTAGAAGCGGCGAGGAAGGACATGGAAGAGGCATTTAGGGAAGAGCTTGAGGAAGGTGACCGACTAATGATGATCCATATGGATCAAAAGTTTGTTATTCGACGGTTACAGGAACTGGAGGACGTTACAGAGGCGTGCGAGGCTAGGAGACAACAGGCGGAGTATCCTGCGAGGTATCTCGAGGACTTCGGACCAGTATTCTCGGATGCCGCCTTCGAAAATCTGCCACCACGACGTTCTTACGATCACCCCATAGAGCTCAAGCCAGACGCCGCTCCATTCTCCTCGAAGGTCTATCCATTGTCGAAGGACGAGCGAGGACAACTAGATCGGTTCATAGACGAAGAGTTACGGACAGGACACATTCGACCCTCGTCGTCTCCGTTTGCTTCTTCATTCTTCTTCGTTAAAAAGAAGGACGGCTCACTACGACCGGTCCAGGATTATAGAAAGCTCAACGACGTTACCATTCGCAACCGCTACCCTTTACCCCTCGTGTCCGACCTGATGGATAAGCTGAAGGGAGCTCGATGGTTCACAAAGCTCGATCTGCGTTGGGGCTATAACAACGTCAGGATAAAGGAGGGCGACGAACACAAAGCGGCCTTCATCACCTCCCGTGGTCTCTTCGAACCCACGGTGATGTTCTTTGGTCTTTGCAACTCCCCAGCGACATTTCAGTTTATGATGAACGACCTTTTCAAGGACATAATCGCGCAGGGAGGAGTGGTAATTTACATGGACGACATTCTAATCTTCCACAGCGACCTCGAGGAACATAAGCGTGTCGTCCGTCGAGTTCTCCAACGACTGAAGGACAACAACCTGTGCCTGAAGGCCTCAAAATGTGTCTGGCATGCCCGTGAGGTTGAATACCTCGGCGTCGTGATCTCCCATCGCACGATGCGGATGGATCCCGCCAAAGTCGAAGCCGTGACCTCCTGGCCTATACCGACGAACCGCCGCCGACTACAACAGTTCATCGGCTTCGTGAACTTCTATCGTCGCTTCATTCCTGGTTTCTCCACTCACGCCGCTCCGCTTCATCGTCTAACGGGCAGTACCGTCACTTGGAATTGGACCGAGGAACACCAAGCGGCTTTCGACAAGCTGAAGAAGATCGTCGCCGAAGACGTCACGTTGGCTCTACCGCTCGACGACGCACCTTTCAGGGTTGAAACAGACGCCTCTCTATTCGCTTCCGGTGGAGTACTCACGCAATTGCAGGACGGCCTCTGGAGACCAGTCGCCTTTGTTTCGAAGTCGTTCAACGCCATCGAACAACGATACAAAGTTCATGATCGCGAACTCTTTGCCATCGTTCGAGGACTTCGGGAATGGCGCCATTATCTCCTGGGCTCCAAGTTCGAAATCTTGTCGGATCACGCCAACTTGCAATATTTCTTCAAGGCACAGGCGTTGAACGGCCGTCAAGACCGCTGGTACTCCGAACTATGTGAATTCGACTACAAGTTGACTCATAAACCAGGCAAGACTATGGTAATCTCCGACGCTCTTTCCAGACGTCCTGACTGGGATGACGGTCGCGTCGATAATCCTCCAGTTCAAGTCCTCCACGCAGAACACCTTCGGCGACTTCATACCGCCCGTCGTGAGCCGAACGCTTTCCTGTCGGAGATCACCACCTGCGAGGATGAGTTGAGGAAGGAGTGGAACGAAAGGAAGAACCTAACGGGCTGGAGATTTGAGCAGGGCATTCTCACCTGGCATGATCGGGTATTCGTACCTAACGTGGGTGACTTACGGGAGCGGATCTTACAGCAGTGTCACGACGACATTACTGCAGGTCATCCGGGTCGCTTACGGACGCAGGAGATCATTCAGAGAGACTTTTGGTGGCCGTCACTTGCGAGGGACACCGCAAAGTACGTCTCTGGATGTGGTACCTGCCAGAGAACGAAACCGTCTCGACTCCCGAAGGTTGGACAACTGGCACCTAACGCGACCCCAAACACGACTTGGAACGTCATCTCTGCAGACTTTATCACTGGACTACCCAAGTCTCACGGTTACGATTACATTTTCGTCGTCGTCGATCGCCTTTCGAAGATGGTACGGATCGTTCCAACGAAAGAACAAGGTCTCACTTCCGACAAACTCGCGAAACTATTCAGGGACAACGTCTGGAGTACGTTCGGTTTACCAGCGACGATCATATCGGACAGAGGCGCCGTCTTTGTTTCGAACTTCACGCGATCGTTGAACAGGCTACTGGGCATCAAAGAGAACACTTCAACGGCCTACCGACCACAAACAGATGGACAAACCGAACGTGTTAATCAAGAACTGGAGCTTTTCTTACGGATCTTCTGCGACAGACGGCAAACTGACTGGGCGGACTGGCTATCATGCGCTCAGTTCGCTCTAAACAACAAGATCAGTTCAACGACAGGTTATACTCCATTCTACGTCAACTTTGGAAAGCACCCATCCAGTCCCTTATCCCCCACTCGAGTACCCGACACCGACGTGCCAGCTGCCAACGACTTCGCCAACAAAATGTCCGCTCTCTCCGATGAGGTCGCCGCCTCCATGGACCTAGCTGCGGAAGCCATGAAACGTTCCCATGACAAGTCCCATCGTCCCATAGTCCCGTTCAGAAAAGGTGACAAGGTTTTACTCGACGCCAGCTATCTCGACCTTCATCGTCCAGCCAAAAAGTTGTCGGATAAACGAGTCGGACCTTTCACAATCGAGGAAGTTCTGTCCCCACGTACCTATCGCCTCACCCTGCCATCGTCCTATCGTCATTCAAGAGTGTTTAATATCGACCGGCTTACTCCATTCGTGCCGAGCTCATATCCTTCACAAACGTCTTCGTCCACCAACACCCTTGATGTCGATCTAGAACCACCAAGAGTAACCGCCATTCACGACCACCGTCTCACCCGATCAGCCTTCCATCTCCTCGTCTCCATGGACACCTCTGATGATCCAGCTGACGCAGTTTGGGAAGACCGTCATGTCCTATATGACCCGGACCATCTCGTCGAAGACTATTGTCTTGAAAATGAATTAACCCAAGATTCCGGCTTACGATAGTTCGCCATTCCCTTTGCGTTTTGTTATTTTTCTTTTTCATCTCTTGTCTATGATCATTTTACGTAGAAAACACTTACATTCTTATTATTCCTCTTCACATCGTTACCCATTGTCTTCACTTCTTTGACGACCTCGGAGGACCTCGGTCTTGTGATGGGGCGACTGTTACGTTCCAGTCCATGTCTGTCTCTGCACTTCTCCTGTTGTACACATATATATACTAGACCCTTGTACGTAGGTACTCTAGCCTCGATATCATCATCTTCACGCCTCATCTCCGATTCCCTTCTCATTCCTCAGCGTCGCCCTTGACAGCTGGGGTCTCAACCTACCTTGCTGAGCCGCCCGCGACGCACAATGGAAAGAATGTGTTCGGCGCCTTTGCTATCAACAACGAGCTTCTTCAAGATTATTTCGCGACGCAGGGTACGTATGATGGAACTATGTACCTGATATATTCGTACCCAAGTTGCATTCGCCCATACAGGATACACTGTTCTTGGTCCGGATTACTTCTTCGGCGACCCCATCGGGCTTCACGTTAACCCCGATCTTGAGCCGTTTGATCCCAACTTTGACTTGAATGCCTGGGTCGCGAAGTCAAAGAAACAAGCCGACGCTGCAGTCCCAGCTTGGATCGACGGGGTAAAGAAGAGATACGGGCCCAAGGCAAAGTACACTGCTGTTGGTACGTCCATATGGTATGCGAGCGCTTTTGGAGCGCTTGTAGCCTGCCACTAACCAGCTATATCTTACAGGTTACTGTTTCGGTGCCCCCTATTCAATGGAAACATCTGCTACTGACCAGGTTCTCGCCGGTAGGACGTGTTTTTTTCTCTCCGACCCGATCTTAGTTCCTCATAGCCATTTGTATCGCGGCCAGGTGCATTTGCGCATCCCGGCTTACTCACAGAAGACCACTTCAGAAAGTTGAAGAGTATGTCGTCGTTCAACTAGATCTTGTCAGTGCTCAATTGAAACGACACCATGCATAGAACCCTTCCTCCTCTCGTGCGCCGGTGAGCTTGAGACCGCTACTCTTCACCGCAATGACGATGACTCAGCCCATACCAATAGAATCCGACTCCTCGTTCCCCCTTGAGAGCCGGCGTCGCGCTGAAGATATTCTCGCCGAAGACCATGCGACTTATCACGTCCAGATATTCTCGGGGACAACTCACGGTTTCGCAGTTAGGGGTAACCTTACAAATGAGAACGAGCGTACGTGCGCCACCCTTCCCCTTGCATATACCCGAGTTCACACGTACGTATTCGCAGGTTGGGCGAAAGAAGAGTCTGCGAGGAGTGTCATTGGCTGGTTCGATAGGTTCACCGACTAACCGTATAGTCATCTGCGGCGAAATTCCCAACTTCTAAGTCTCTATCGTTATATATCTGTGATGCATGTGACATTACATGTTCTCCTGAGCTCATCCATTGTCGAGAAATGTTCCACCATTGAAGCGGGCTCACGTTCATACCAAGGTATTCATGCAAAGCGAAGCGGTGAAGTAGGTATCTCGCGCATAGCCTCTTCTTCGGCTCCCTCAACATCAGATTCCCCTGCCCATCCATCGAAATCGAAATCCACTGAGAGTGTGTCGGTGTCGATATCATTGCCAGGCTCGAACATCAATGTTGATATTGTACCTTGGGTGTCCGGAGTGCAGCGTTGTTGGAGGTTTATCAACAATCGGTTGGCACAAACTGGGACCACCAAGCCCCGTAAAGTGGTGTGTATAGTTCTAACGCACGAGTGAGTTTCCGTAAATTCGGGTATGATATAGAGAAGGTTTTACCTCCCTAAATCCTTGTATGGCCTTAGGACTATGGAAATTGCGCAATTATTACTCCAGTTCACTGGGGAACAGGCAGGACAACGTACCTATGGCTCCCAAGAAGTTGATAACTACATAGTTTACAGTGCGGTGGTCAGGAGGTCGTGGCTGAAACCCGGAGGGTAGGTGCTTACCCATAATAAGAAAGTAGTATCGGCTACCTTCTCGATGGAGATTGGCCATAACAGACTCGTTATGACTTCTATCCAGCGTGGCCAGTGAGATGAGTGAGATAAACATTATAACTGCCCCTTCAGTGAGCGTTGTGGCTATCGGATAGAAGATGATTGAAATGTACCAACTGTCCTCGTCAAGTCGAGGCAAGTAGCGATCGGATAAATGGTGCTGCTATCATCTGGGCCAACCATGCATACGTCGTGGTCACGTATAATTGTTGCTGAAGAGAAAGTACGGAATAAGTCAAATGTTAGCACCGCATACCAATCGCAAGAATCATCATGGTGATAATCTAACCTCCACTCGAAATGATGAAGTTCAGTTGAAGAGCTTGAACAGGTATGACAAACGCCTTTATCGGAATAAACTGACTTAGTACGACCTTTCCGTGGCCCACTTGAAAGTTCAGCAACGCGACGCACGGTTAGCATGGATCCCAGGATAAACAACGCTTTCCGACTGCCTCCAATCAGAGCGTAAACACATATCCAAAATGACACTGCGCGCCCCAAGTAAGCGATCATTCTCAGTATGCTATTCGAGACGTATACCTTCCGCAGTGTCTAGTGAGACGAGAACGGTGACTGAGGAACGGGCGAAGTACTTGTGAGCATTGAGAACAGGAAATAATTGGAATGACGTACGAGATCGCATCAAGGAAAGGATAAAGCATGTCCGAGTCTACAAGCGACGTCTGTAACAGTGAGCTACTGTATCGTGCCATTGTATACACCCTTACCGAATGGGCGAAGTACTCATGATGTCCTTGGAACCTTGCTTGGCGAACTTGAGCTCCAGAGCATAAGCAGCTAGCTATGTAGCTTGTTTCGACTTACTGGTAAGATCGAGTACCACTGTGATGATTGAGAGATATCGAGTGGTAAGAAACAGTATTCTTCCGGTCTTCAAGGTCGGTTGGGACCATATTCCCCGGACCTAAGCGTGTTATTCGCGAGACCATGAAGGTGCGGAAGTAGCCAGTTGTCCGCACCTCTTCATCAAACGTCGTTAGATAAAAGTACAGCTTCAACGTAGATCAGACCGCTGGTACACACAGAGCTAGAATTGGGCTCACGAGTGCTGTATGATCGGAAACTTCAACGTCATGACAATGGATTAGCGTTCAAAGGCCAATCATACACCAAGATTGATGATATCACCTGCGATCAACTTTCGTGGATCAGCTAAAGTACTTGTCCGTATTAAATCCCATACCTGAGATGTCTGCAACGAGGCTGCTTGCTTTTCTGAGTCACTGGGTAGAATTTTGAGCTCCTGGGAATAATCATGAGCGTCCATCCTCCTTAGCTAGGCCAGAGCCATGCTCTGAGACCTCTTTATATGAGTGCTGCGCACTGCCCCGCGGTACATCTCGGTAAAGCTTCTTCTATGCAACAAGATCCATCTTTCACACGTAGAAAATGCGACCGTACATCTGCTTCTATGCGTTTTTGCGCATATCTGTGCAAGAACATCATCCTTCGAATGCGATGATTATCATGGGAACCGGGTTGGGGCTGATCGGCAAATAGGCGCCCGGGGCACTTCGGTCTATGTACACAGGTCCGCCTTCCCTTAGGCCGAACCAATACTTAGGAGGGGGCAACTATTACATAGATTCCAGTAACCTCGTATGGCATATTTCGGCCCTGCTACCGCACTGCCAGTGCTCGCGCCCCACATGTACGCACAGGGGGCGGACTCTGAGCCGAGATTGTTAGCCCATCTTCTTTCGAGGGGGAAGCTGCGAGTCCGTATTAATAGTCACCGCACCTACACTGAGTGGCGAAGTAATCTTGTAGAAGATCATTGTTGATGGAGAAGGCACCAAAGACATCCGAGAAGAACACTATGACCTTTGGGAACGCGTTCTTACCATCACCATTTTTGATCACCTTGGGAGGCGCAGCGAAGTATGTTGGCGCGCCACCAGTGGTAATGTTCTTCCCAGTCGTTCTCTCATGGATTGAACCGATGGTACAATTATTTCCGATCCGGCCGGCCAGGACTGGACTAGTATCCATGGAGGGGAGAGAAGCTCCCAAGGGCAGAAGAGCTCCCATAGTGATGAATGAGAAAAGAGAGGTAGAGAAGTAGAGCATTGCTGGCTATGGGGAAGGTGATGAGCAAGGCCTCCCTTTTGGCAGCCTTTTAAGACTTTCCTCATCAGTAACGACTGTGACTTGATCAAGTCTTGATTGTGGGACCCAGATTGGTTGAAGCTTACTTAGTCCTTGCGTAATACACAGTCCGTAGATCGATTCGTACCACTGCTACTGTATTACGGGACCGACGGCCCATACAAGGAGCGACGACACTGCGGTCTCCGTAATGAAGAGATGAAGTGACCTAATTACATTGACCTTCGTGTGCGCTTACACAATCTGAGACTCTAGGTTCCGCCGTTCCATCCGTCCTACCGCGCACGGTGATATGTAACAAGAACACGAGATCTGCTCTGGAAACCCAATTTAAGCGCCCTTGGATCCTCGTGGCATGGTAAGTTCGAAGTTTGAACAGAGTAGCCTCCCGATAACGGAAAAGCGATACTAGTGCTGGCTACAGCTTGCAGTTCCGACATTCTTGAAACTTCAGTGCTACGGCGTGGTTTACAAATTACAGTGATAACGTTCAGCTCTCCTGCGCCTGGTCGGCTCCTGTACGCATGATTATGTAGCCCGGGGGTAAGATACGCTGCAAGGCAGCCGCTAGTGAGTCTTCTTGCACCGTATACTCACCGTTCGTTACGGATCGCGACGCTGTATCGTCCAACCACTGTAAGCACTGCGCAATACCTTCATGCACACCTTCGACCCCATCACGAAACGAGTAGCAGTATTCTTCCAGGTTATTCCTCCTCTGCGTCAAGGCTTCGTACTGCCTGTCGAGTGCTGGACGATTGAGGACGTTAATGATATACAAATGCGGAATGGATTAATTCGGCGTACCATCCCACTCCCTCGCACGGTTCTTGAGCCTATCTTTCTCATATTGGGGCATCCTCCCCACTCTGACCTCCATACTTCTCGTCTGGCCCCTTTCTCCCCCTACTACCTCGGCAGTCACTACTATTCTTCCTCGAGCGTCGATATCGAAGGATACCTGGATTCGGCGTACTTCACTGTTGGGCAGACTCCGTATTCCATGCAGCTCAAAACAGCCGAGAAAGGTATTCGCCGTAGGAATGTCACTTTCCCCCTCGTATACCTGAATGCTAACGGTGGATTCAGATATACCGTCGATGGATGAGCAGCTGAAAGTTTCAGTCTTCTTCGTAGGGATTGTCGAGTTCCGCGGAAGTGTGCGGCTGAACGCTCTCTCGTGAGGTGACCCACCGTCCGAGGGTAGGGTTTTGAACTCCCCTGCGTCATTACCTCGAGTGACGGCAACACCAAGCGACTGAGGGACGACATCAAGGAGTAGAATGGTGTCCAACCAGTCCCGGGGACCATGGATCTTCCCTTCCCCGAGCACTGCCGCCTGGATCGCGCATCCGAAAACAACGGCCTCGTCGAGGTCCCGCACGGAGGTAATTGAGGGATTGGTCTCACTGAAGTAGGCCTTCAGTTCATCGACAATACCAGTCATCCTCGTGGCTCCGCCGACAAGAAGAATCTCCTGGATGCTCGACTTCGTGACAGGTGACTTTGATGTGGAAGATTGGGAGACGACCTGAGCGGCCTGGTCAAGGATGGCTTCAAACTTCGACTCGCAGCGAACGTTGAGCTCGTCCCTAGAGATTGGGAATATATAGTGAACGTCTCCCGATATATCTAGCTCGACGGAGGCTTTGAGGGAGGAAGAGAGCAGTACCTTCGCCCGCTCGCAGGACGCTTGCAGACGACCCATCAGACGAGGGTTATCTATAACGCTCACACCGTGCTTTCGCCTGATGTGCATTGTCAAAGTCGCTTCCGCCAAGCCGTAAGTTGCTAGAGGCTGAGACGACCTCAACAACTCCTTCTTCGGTTACCATCGCACTGACACTGGTCGTCCCTGCGCCGACATCGATCACCAACATGCGCTTCTCGCCTCCCCCGCCCAGCCCGGCTCCGGCCCACGAGTACGACCCATAGTAGACGACGGCGGCGGAGGTCTCACCCAGGAGGTATGGTTCTTCAAGCCCAGCAATCTCGCACGCGTCTTGTACAGCCTGTCGTTGGATTCTACTGAACCCAGGCGGGATAGAGACAACCGCGCGGTGAACCTTTTCTCCTGTGTACGCCTCCGCCATCCTAACCATCTTTGAAAGCTGTACTGCAATAATTTCCTCGGGTGCCTATGTGTTATGAGTACTACGATGGGCATCGATGTGATCATTAATTGCTCACAAAGCTCTCTTTCCTGTCCCGCACCTCCACTTCGATATGTGGCACCCCGCCGATGTCCACGTACGAAAACGGCGACTTCCTGATGTCTTCCTGAATCTCCAGATCCCGGAATCCGTGCCCAAGGACGCGTTTCACGCCGAATATACTATGGATACGTCACCAGGAGCTTTCCTGGTTGAACACAAATGACGACTCACGTATTCTTCGGATTGACCGATTGCTGCAACTTTGCCCTACCACCAACTAAACGACCATCCCTGCTAAACGATACGTAGCTCGCAAAACTCCTGTTCCCCTCCTCGTCTGGGATGATCTCAGGGTGGCCATTGCGCCAGACAGCAACACGACTGCAGGATGCAGAAAATGAGCGCCGAGCGGTGCCGCCGAAGGATCAGCACCGGATTACTTGCCTACGCTGTGTACCGAGGTCTATACCGATGTTCATCGTCTGTCTTCCCCAGGATTGCTTTGAGATGGTGGTGGTAACGATGACAGTTCGACAACAGCCTTGGGCGCTTACGGAGACAAAGCGGCCGGCCGGCGGCATCAAGCACGAGATCCGGCGCATCGTGATGACCGGCCGGGACCGACCCACATAGCTGATAGCACTGCTCTCAAACAGTGTTCATCGGCCTATTAATCTACCTGCATCTACCTCCCATCACAGGTCAATCCTTTCTTTATTCTACTATAGCTAGTAGTTCTTTGTCTCCCTATTTCTCACAGCTGACTAGTGATACTCCCTATCATCTCGTAGACCCACCGTTCTATCTTCATCACAGTGGATTAGATCGCGCTTGGTGACACTGGCAGATGGCCGACCCTGAGAACCGTCTCTACGCCATGTATGGCCGGGGCCCGACGAAAAATGGATCTATCTAAACAACGCTCGATTTTGAGCTGGACTCAGGGACTTTCCGGCTGTGAGTCCAAACATCACAGTCAGGACACCATGAACTGTTACCTCGAGCCTGACAAATAGGCCATAGTGTCCCCCGCTAATCAAGCTCTATAAAAGGGAGAAGAAGCGCCGGCCCACTGGAGCGCCTCTCGCTCCCAGGTGTCGGTGGTTTTGAACTCGGCTTAGCCGCTTAGCAGTCATTTCCAACGGCTGATGCGGTATCGGCTGTGTATTTAGTTACCGTCAACCAGCGTCAACCGGACCCCGCGACCCGCTCACTGCGACGGCCATGTGGGATATACCAATTGCATATCGGGGCCATATGGCGCATACACGCTGGGGTTTTAGTCCTCTCCCCAACCTCTCTCCCTTGTCACCTTACTTCGACCATCCCTTCGTCCCAGTCCTCCATCCTCACTATTTCTAATAAGCCTTGACTCAAGTACAGATTGACACTATGGGACCAAGATATTCGAAAACAAGGCGCACTTCAACGAGCGCCTGCGTGAGCTCGCTAAGTAGATTGGGCGAGACGAGAAAGAACAGCCATCATGATGTACTGTACCAATTCAATCAATTCGTTAGGGGGTGTGACCCGTGACATCCTTAACGAACTGAGATTTTCGTTAAAGGACATCGTGACCGTGACTTTGACGAACTTTTAACGAAATTTCGTCGAATTTTGGCGCGGTAGCGCCCGGTTTTGAAGCCGAATTTGGTAATTTCGCCGCAGATTTCGTCAAATCTCAGCGTGACCAGTGACTTCCTCGAAATTTCGTTAAAATCAGGGCCTCCGTGACGCGTGACTAACGAATTGATTGAATTAGTACAGTATATGCAGGATAGCAGCGAGGAGAGTGCGTTCGCTTGCACGGAGAGGGGACTGTTTTAATTTGGATAGTAAGACCTACGGCCGGTAGCTGCCTTGAGTCTCTCGACCTACTTTCATCGCGCCTCTGTATTGTGACACCTGCTACTTATCATCGGAATACGCTCGGATCGTTGTCCAGGACAGTCCAGCCAAGTTGCAGCCAAGGCCCGGCTACATAAATCAGTGGGAACGTGTGAGAAGATCAATTCAGGAACCTCCCAGCCCTGTTGCTGAGGCACCTGCAGCATGGCCGATTCCCTACCACTGCATGCGACCTCCCGGCAAGTGCGATCATAACTCGACTCTCACCGCTCACCGTTGGATTACTTTCGACGGCCGATATCATGGAGCGTATCTCTGTTCCATCCCCTCACGTTCAACAGCTTTCACCCAGCTGAGAAGTGGACACCGAGGGCCAACCCTCGGATGTCATGTCTGATCTAACTCTCGAAGATGCCATTGCGGTGGTGGAGACCTGGAATATAACGAACGTGAGTAGTGCTTCATACTATGCAACTCGAGTACTCATGCCTTCCTGCGCCCAGTACGTCCTATGTGCGCCTGCGAGCTTATTTCCTGTGTTGCACTTCCGGAGACTAACCATATCACATCGTCGTATTGACCGTACATAGTGGCGACGTTTGTTGGATTGGTACGTACCTTAACCACGCTAAGTATCATGGAGAGCTCATGACGCTTTTCGAGCATAGCTGTACTACTACGTGACCACGTTCGACGAAGAAGTCGCGAAGATCTGGCCTCAGCCCACATTCAAGATAGGCAGAGTCCTCTTTCTGGCATTACGATACTCGACTATCCTCGCAACCTCCCTTGAGCTAACCGGTGAGTAGAACATGCTCCGCTCGCCCCGACCACCCTGACTCACCTGTATAAGCTGGCTATCCGGCATACATAAACATGAGTATTCCGGTAAGCTCGCCCTGCGTACTTCTCCTCCTGTCACGCTAAACTCGCTTTGGGCTCAGGCATGCACAAACGTATTCAAGTTATGGTGGGCTTGCGTCGCGATGGGGAATGTCTTTGCGGAGGGTATGTTCGCATGAACTCAAATGAAATCAATGATATAGGGTGCTAAGGCTCAGTTAGCTATCTTCTGGATATGCCTGTATGCGCTACTGGGCGGAAAGCGAAAGTATATATACCTGTTGGGAGCCGGCTTTATGGTGAGCACAGCTTTAAGTTTCCCCTTCGTCGCTCACCGTTTTCAGGCATTTGCATTACCGATAATTGCTCTTCAAAGCGTATATATCTTTCCTTGGCGTGGTACGAAAGCTTCTCCGGAGTACCCCTCATAAGCAAATCTGAACTGACATTGTTTTCTAGCAACTGCAGTTGATCCGTTCGAGAGCGCCGTTCTCGGAAAGCCTTGCGCATATAGTACGGAAAATAGCAACTTGGAGCTCTATCCCATTGCCGCTTACCTTGCGTTCGCAAGAGCTATCGGTGAGCATCCCATCAACTCTCTACATGATGTTGCCTGACCTCTACTTCGAGTCATCGCAATCGTTGCTGTTGTAACCTTGTTTGTAAGGTATAGGCGCCATAACAGTTCACTTATAAACGTGGTTAAGCGGGAGGGAGGAATGTACTATATTTCAGCGGCAGGTGAGCCTCGTCGTAGTTGGATTCTCTGCCATGATACTGACCCTGAACCCACGCAGTGCTCCACTTCTTCGTTGGACTAACGTCAAATGTGGGCTCAGGAGTACGTACCACGTCCCACTAGGCTGAACGCCAGCCCGCTTTCCGAACGATAAAGTCTAAATATATTGCCCCAGATTGAAGACAGATATGCGATTGCCGCTGCGTACGCTCCGTTTCTACTACCCTCTCTGATACGAACCGCTAATAAGGCGAGCTCATCTAGTGTTCGAAGACTTTTGATCCCTATTTTTGCGGATCGACTGCTTCTGAAGATGCAGCGACTATACTATCCGGGAACCGAGATCATCTCCACGATGATGTTCGAGAACAAGTCTCACTTTGACCGGCGCCTACGCGAGATCGCGAATGAGACTGACGGAGGCATTTCTACGGACGGAGACGGGACGGTGCACGGCGGGGACATACCAATCGAGCTGACACGAACACGGACAGACAATCAGCCAGTATGATTTCATTCAATCTTCTGTATGTAGTTAAAACTTATGATATTGGACCTCGGGCTTAATGTGTACGGAATTCGATTTTGCTTTTAGATTTGGTGCGGTCAAACTCGAATGAATGGGTTGACGAAGTAGAACATTCTGGTTGGGACCGCTCGAGACTCGATAGCCGGTGAACGTTTGAACCTCGACAGCACCTCTGAAAGCTCGAGAGTTGAGCAGGAGGCACAACGTCGAGACTCGAGACCTACGGCGCTTATTTCGCTCGGAAAGTAAGAGAAAAAGTAATTGACCACCGCAGGGGTCGAACCTGCAATCTCCTGATTCGTAGTCAGACGCGATGCCATTTCGCCAGGCGGCCGATATAAAACTAAGAGTCAAAGCAATTAATAGCCCGATTTCGGAGGAGACATGAACCTCCCGTCTCAAAAAGACAGTCCGTGTTCAGCCCATCTCGCTGCATCTGAACCAGATCTGTTTCCAAGTTGAAGCCTGTCCACTGTAGTCGGCAGAACCCGCGGCCTATGCCACGGACACTCAGCATGAAGAAGCCCAGAAGCCTCTGAGAGCCATGGTTTATCGACTGTGTGTCTACTTCACGGCATAGTGCTGTGTTTCGAGCCCCCCTAAAACCGCTACTTTACTTCGGCTTCCACACCATGGCTTCTGTAAACACGGATAGTGAGAAGATCTACCCAGAAGTCGCAGAACCTCGCCTACTTGCTATTGAGCAACCCCATAGTGTTATAACCTCAGCAGGCTTCGTCAGCTTATCCCAAATCCTTAAATTCCAGCATCCTAGCTCGTCGTGACGTTCACACTGGAAGCACACGGCTGTACCTACTACACGAGATGCACGCACGCCCGGAAAACGGAAAGGTTGACTCGATAGAGAATGAAAAGCTCGGGGTCGAGCCTCCAATTTCCAATGTAGACATCGACCCCGAGGAGGAGCGGCGCCTCTTGAAAAAGTTGGACTGGATTTTACTACCCTTGTTCACGATGATATGTGAGTAGCAAGAACTTGAACAATCGTAATACCTCCCACTTACAACGAAATACACCAGACTGTTGCAACTTCATTGACCGGTGCGGAGATTTCAGACTCGTCGTCGAATAACGTTGAGCGTCATGATAGGACTTCAATAGGTGGGGTTGTCGTTTGGCCTGATGCCACACCTCACTCTACATACTAACTCATGCGGCATGCCTCAGGAAATGCTCGAGTCGCAGGTGAGTATTGACCGATTTCTAGCTTGTACTCTGCATAACCAAAGGTTGATGCTCTAGGTCTCGAGACGGACCTTGGCATGACCGGATTCGATCTCAACATTGCGCTCACCACATTCTATATTGCTGTATGTACCCAACATGGATATACTCCGCGCAGCCTCACAGGTCTCCTTCAACTGCAGTACATCAGCGCCGACATTCCTTCAAATCTCCTCTTGAAACAATGGGGATCCAACTGGCTCGCATTTCTCGTTTTAGGGTTCGGAGCAGTGTCTATAGGGGCTGCATTCGTCCAGAACTATGCTGGGCTCATCGTCACACGTGTGTTCCTGGGTCTAGCGGAGGGAGGAACACTGGTACGTACAACTCCACTTTACAAGCGCCTTTCGCAGTTCATGATACACCCCTTAGTCCGCGCTTGTCTATATTATCTCCAGGGTGCGTATCCACATCCTGCGACCTCTGCGATTCTCGCATAACCGGCATGGTCAAATTCATTACACGGTACACCAACGCTGACCCATGCTGACTAGTATTACCGAAGAAGCGAGCTCGTTTTGCGTGTGGGGATTTTTTTCGGCACGTCTCCGAGTATAGCAGGAGCATGTGAGTGCCCTTTAATGCGTTCTTGGACGGTTCCTCACACGCATCATGTAAACTGATAGTTGGTGGGCTTCTCGCTTCTGGCCTTCTGAGGGTTCCTGACTTCGGAATGGTGAAGACCTGGAGGAAGGTACGTGACCACGAAACAGAACGTGCGGGCCTAATTGGCTGATGAGATGACAGATATTCCTTATTGAAGGTCGAGAGAATCACCCCAATCTACGTTTGACATCAGGATAACGAGCGTTCCCTGACTAGGCATCATCACGACAGTTTTCGGGCTAGTTCTACTCCTCATCGTTCCGGAGGACCCCAGCAAGTCAAAGATCCTGAACGCCGCAGAGCGGAGCCTAGCCTTAGCACGAATAGATGCCGACCAGGTTATCAAGACGCAAGGAAAGAAGGAAAAGACGACCTTGAAGCTTGTATTGAGATCTTTCAACTTCATCGTGAGTCATGTCTGGACTCTGCACCTGTAAGCACGATCTAATGTTTCGTTTCTAACCCAAGACTATCGCGTGTATCATCTGCTACATCATGGTCAACATGTCTTTCCAAGGCATGAGCCTCTTCATGCCATCAGTGATCCGAACACGTACGTACCGCACTACACATTGTCGTAGGCCCAGGGCGCTTAACTTAACCTCGCACTCCAGAGGGAAATTACAGTACGTGCTGGTATATTTGCCCTGCAGGATCCCCCATCTCACATCCAGGACATTCAAACAGCAACAATTGAGGTTCAGCTACGGACTGTGCCGCCCTATGTCGCAAGCGCCTTCTGGGTGATCCTCAACGCGTGGATAAGCGCCCGTATCAAGATGAGGTCTGTGCCCCTATTCTGTAACGCTCTAATAATGGCAGTCGGATATATCATATCTGTGACGACGAAGAACTCCAAAGCTAGGTAATTAAAACCATTTCTTGCGTCAGGACGCTGATATATAATTTTGCTCGAGCAGATATGCAGCGTGTTTCCTGATTATGATGGGTGCATCTGTCTGTGGACCAATGGTGCGTGGTCGCTCTCAGCGAAGGTGGATTCAAGTTATCCATGTGCTTCTACATGTGTCTTTTTCCGCCAGATCATGACCTGGGGTACCGATAACGCCGCTCCAGATACAGTCAGAGCTGTGGTCACAGGTGCAATTCCAGGCTTCGGCGCCGTGGGTGCGATCCTAGCGTACGTTGTTCATTCAAGTCGTACTCATGTCACAGGCACCTCGCTGAGCTATCCATATCAATAGGGTATGGACATATGCTCCGACGGACGCTCCGGACTATCGCAAAGGCAACCTCGCGAACCTCGCTGCGATATCTGCTGTTTGTCTTCTGGTAGTCGCAACGGCCATCTATATATGGGACGAGAATCGCAAACGCGCGAGGGGCGATAGAGACGGGAGGCTAGAAGGCAAGACCGAGAAGGAGCTGGCCGACCTAGGATGTTACCACCCTCAATTTCGCTATCAGATCTGAGCTGAGACGGGGAAGATCCAGTAATTGCGCTCCCGGAATGAATATCATATCATCTTCATACATAGGACTCAACGACATACAGCTTCCGCCAAGTGCGAGCATGCGAAGGGGCAGGTCGTACATACCGCATATACTATCCGACCTGAACCCAGGCGCCAGGCCCCTAGCCTGGCACTGGCGTTTTCGCCTTTCGACTCGTCTCGTTTCTTGCGGGCGATCGCGTGGCATGGCATGGCATGGAGTGCAACACTCCAAGCACATGTCCCAAATGAGACCTCCTATTCCCTAGTAAGCTCAAAATGGCTAGACGGTGCCCAGGGTAAAGGACCCACTGTACCCCTTGATCCACCTCACTCAGAGCCCACCCATTCATCAACGCAGACGCGGCGGAACAACCAAATCTCCTCCACAATGACTATAAACGACCTCGCAGAGTCGTTACGTGGATCCCGCTGGCTGAGCAAAATCGTTAGAACGACTAGCAATAGTTTCAAGTCGAGCGATTGGGAGAACAGGGAGGGGATATGCGGGGATGAATTTCATGTAATCATCTCTCCTACTGGAGTCAGCGTCAAAACCGTCGAGTACGATAGAGGGAGAGGAAGTGAGTATGCCAGGACCCCAGATCCCGGTTCTCAAAATCAAAAGAGTGAGTACCAGGCGTGCCCGGCCCGTGCGCTCGAGCGCTAGGAGTACGAGACGCAGTTTCGCGTATTTGTCCTATTCGAAATGACTTCGATACTCGAAGAGCGCAGTCAGTCGAGAAGAGCACACCAAGGTTGACGAGCGCCAGTCCCTTTCACGATTCATCCAGGACCTAGATTCATCCACCCCCATGCTTCCACGTATTCAAAACTGCACGATCACCGCAGGCCACACGCATCGACGCGTAGAGGAACGAACACCGAACGAGGACGAGTATAGTTGCGCCTCGCAATACTAAGCGCTAAATCAAGTCGCACCTTGTATAGACCCTCCCCCCTACGGCTCTTCCATCGGGCAGCAACCTTCGCCCACAGGTCTGATGATGACGTCGCCGAGCGGGCCAAGGCTATCGGCTCACTCTGGAAACTACTTGAGACGTAGGAGAGTTCAGATTGTCCCAAATCAAAGGTTACCATTTTCTCCCTGTATCCGCATGCGTCGCCGTGAAGAGGGTGCAGGCGGTCGTGGCATGGGTAGCCCACCGCGCGAGTCGGCAATTCTGCCTTGTTGGACGCTGCTACGATAGACTAGGTAGCTCGTACAAGAGGGAAACACGACGGTCAACGCACCAAAGTCGAGGACCGCAGAGCCTAGATACTCATCGCAACCCATCCAACACGTCTTCCCCCTTGTCCATCTGGGGAGGGATAGTCAAACCCTACGATGTCGCGAGCCAAGTTCTCAGGCATTGAAGGCAAACTGGTCATGCATTCGTGGGGCTGCGATCATGAATACGACAAACGGCGTAACGGTATTGTACACATGGAAGTATATATCCTGCACGCAAATTAGCTCATAATCCAGGAGAAAGTAAGACTGCGCGCACATACCGATAGAAATATCGCATGCCCTTCACTGTTCCTTACACCTTTCGATCCATAATCGTCTCCTCTGTAATTCAACATTCGCTTGTATCGCTATACTTCCGCAAAGGCTCCATCCATCGGTCTTCGCACAAGAAACAGGGGGTTGAAGACGAAAAGGAGAAGAAATGCAGTCCTGTGCTAGTTATGTGCGCAAGTAGAGGGCTGCGGGAGGGCCGATAGACTCTAGAGGGAGGTGAAGCGGAGGCTTGTGGGAGGAAGCAGCTGGTTCTCCTGGTTCTGACTCAGTGACTGGGCCCGTGCGCACACGAATCGAAACGCAGCCGAATTCTCACGCTCCCGGCTTCAAGGCCACTCTCCCACTTCTTAAAAGGCCCAGGACGACCTCATCTACTCAACCAAGAGAAATAGCTTCCAAGCACAAGCTAAGCATATAACTCCCCGAACCAGCACAAAAAGACCTGCTCCTGAGTATCATAGCCCAGATAATTGGATTAGCCGAGGCAGGCATGAAGTATTGACGTACGGATCGCCCATGCTCATGACGAATGGCTGGCTTCCGTCTGTGGGCCAAAGAGCGAAAGAGCGGGATTATTGAAGGGTCGAGTGTCCCAGACAATTTCAAAAAAGAGCAGTGGGAGGCGAACGGGGTGGGTATCGGGGCAGTCGGTTCCGAAGAATTGAAGTCCGTCAGTCTTCGGTCCTAGAGGGTGGGCGACGTGGCTCTACAACGTACATGTTAGCTAACTGACTGCACTCTTCCCGCGCTGACTCACAGGAGTGACTTTCGGAGTCGAGGTGGATCCCATCCCAGCATCTACGGAGAGGTAAGTTATGGACGATATCCAGCATTTTGTGAGACACACTGAGGGAAGTAGATGTTTGAGCGTATGCCCCCGGGGCACATTTTCTTGAGTAGATCGAAAGAGTCCTCTGGACCTACACTTGAAGTTCAGATCTGTGGTACTAACAAAGCACCGGAATGAGACAGCTTTGGCTTCAGTGAGGTTGGGGTCGATGTCATCGCTTCGCTTGTTGGGATGACCGACTATCATCCGGAAGCCCTATGCAAAGTGGATGACCGGTTAGGACTTGGAGGTATTAAGCCGGATTGACCTAGTGATCAGGGCGGGGGTTGGCCGGGCTTACCTTTCTGAATGCGACAATGTCGAGGTTCTTTGTTGGGGCGCGAGGCTGGAAGTAGTAAACCGTCATCCCACCATTCTGGTACCCAGGGCCGGCCCTGTTGTGATTTGCGATTTGAGGAACCTATGAAAGGAATGCCAGGGTGCACCAGGTTCTTCTGGTTTGGAGAGCTGATATGAATAGAATAGATCAGCTGATGTCACGAACCTGTGGAAACCCTGGGCTCACGTAAGTGCGCTTCGCACTGGGAAACGCGGCACACGGTATGGGCGCTAGCTAACTAAGCGCCGAGTACCACCCACAACATGCCTGAGCTTTGGACGCTAAAGAACGGTTCTGATTAGAATAGGGGTCGAGGTCTACATCACATTACAGTGAAATATCCAAGAAATATCCTTTTCGTTCAAGCACCTGTGCCAAAACGCCCGAGCTTCGAGCTGCTTCAAGGTCCAGGCTTGGCAGTTCTCGATTTCCCGTGGTTACCCCTTCGAGATCAATTGGCGGGCTTCCCAGCTTCTAGGGTGGGGCCCTGAGAGACAATGCTACGATGAACTTAAGGGCCAGTGTGAGTAGTCTTGGCCCGCCTGTTGAAGGTTGTCGAACAGTGGCGAGTACAATATTTGACTTGCGGCAGCTATAGAATATAGGGTGGGCTCTAGAGCTCGAACGCTCGCCGCTTATCACTGAATGTCCTGATAAGGTAGGGATATGAAAACCCAATTCCTTTCATTGCTTCTCTATCTCCTCCTCCATCGGGACACTGGCCTTATCAGGACAGGTACCGCCGATGTGTTGCCGGGAAAACTGCACAATCCTCGGGATAAGTCGATGTCGAGGCGGCTAAGAGGCGATATTACATATATATCAGGTATTCTCGAACGTATTAGCAATCGTGTAAAAAGCTGTATATCTATATTGCACTCAGAGATCTTGTGTTTGTGGGCCTATCGCTGTCGTTGGCAACCCATGTCAATGCCGCCACGGCGACCACCAGTACAATCACGGCTGCCCCTGCCGCCTTAGTACGCTCTCCGGCGATTAGGACTGGTACGTAGAGTATACATATCCATATGCTCGGACACTCACATCTGAAAAATTAAAACCAAACCGCCCTCAGAGCCCACCACCACTATCTGGCAGACGTCCGAAACGATTGCGTGCCCAACATGCGGGACTATGGTGTGGTCAATGCATTCAATCCCAGCCACGACATTGGCACCCGGTTCAACCAAATGTGCAAAATGCACATGCGCATATTGCCCAATAGCAGACTGCTACCCACCCGTTGTGAACGCGACGTTCTTCCAGGGAGAAGACGGTTGTAAAACTTGCACTTGTCGTCCCAACCGTATACGCCTCCGACATCTTCTTAACTTACATGTTTTAAACGTGTTTGAAAGATAGAGACGGCCATATACTCAAGGATAGCCCCCCATTTGAAGTAGGGAGCCATCTCCTGTCGATCACTGTCCCTCAATGTGCGGGGGTCGTGGGAAACCGTTTGTCATCAGGCTTTTACCATTCACTGCCAGGGTGAGTGTGTGTGTGTGTGGGCTTGAACCCGGACCATACCCTCAATATCAGTTGGGACCGTCCAGCATTGTAAGTAGACTTGAGTCGTTAGTGTCTGTAACCTTACATCGCCAGACTTTGTTGACCTATTGAACACCAGAATGCTATTCTATTCATCCTTGCATGAGCAACCAGTTTTGACGACTATGGCCCACGGATCGAGCGCCACGGACGGGTTTTCTCCGAGTCATCTTGCAAAATCCTTCAAGCAATCAGGTTCTGTATCCTTGCAAGTACTCGAGGCATATCATCTGGTAAACTTGACGTCCAACATTTCCAACGAGTGCGGTTTGGGACACTGAATGCTCGGCCCTACTGGGCAGCGCCGTATCTGGCCAAAGCGATCCTAATCACCCCTTAGCCAGCCTTCCTAATGGCGATGCCTGAGAGAACAACATCTCCCATAGGCTCATGACTGACACGAGTTGTGTCTTCTTTCCGGTGTCTAACAGTTAAGTATGCTTCGAAGCACCTTCCGTAATGTCCGTGTGACATGGTCGACCGCGTCGTCCGGTCCCAGTGCCAGTTCGCTGGGTACTTAACCACTGGGGCGAGCCGAAGGAGCTTCACTTATCCATCTTACAGCATCGTTGACCTTTCAAAGTACACTATGGCCGGATCACCCGCAGAACCGATTGACGAGCTCGAGAAGGGTGCTGCCGTCGAAGAGTTGTCACAGATGGCCTCGTCGACGAAGGAAATATCTGTAGAAGAGATCGACCCCGTCGCTGAAGCTCGCCTCCTGAGGAAGCTCGACTGGATCATCATGCCAATGTTCACAGCGATATGTGAGCCAAGCCCTTAATACCACGAAGGCATCTCTGACCAAGTCCTTGTCCCAGATGTTTGTAACTTTATTGATAGGTTCGTCTAGAGCTTTAAGTCGATATAGCAGTTGAAAAGGGAACCAACATAACCAGAACATCTATTGGTGCGCGCTCCCCTCAGTATATCAAGCAGTCGGAGATCTAACGCCAACTGTACAGGAAACGCACGAGTTGCTGGTGAGATTCTATCAAACACACCGGCATGGGATCCAACTGACACCACCACACTCGCTGTAGGCCTCGAGACAGATCTCGGAATGGAAGGATTTCAACTCAACTATGCATTGACAATATTCTATGTCTGCGTGAGTCGCTTCTACCCCCATGTTGAACTTTTTTCACCTGACCTATGAAAGTACATGCTTTCCGATATACCCTCCAACCTGCTGCTCAAGCGGTTCGGATCGAAGTGGCTTGCCTTTCTCGTTGTTGGTTTCGGAGTCATATCGATGGGATCAGCTTTCCTGACGAGCTATACTGGGCTGATCATCTCGCGTGTGTTTCTGGGCTTGATGGAAGGGGGGACGTTGGTGCGTCTCTTACCGTACTCTTCTCGGTCCTGGGGTCTGACCTATACTCCTGATTCCAGTCCGCCTTGGTCTACATCATATCTAGGGTAATCCCTTCCCAGTTCTCCCAACGCTACTACGCTAAAGACCAACACTCAGTACTATCGACGGCACGAAGTTGTCGTGAGGGTTGGAATTTTCTTCGGGCTTGGTCCAAGCGTATCTGGTGCATGTATGCGAGCTTCCCACTTTGACAAACCGAACAGTTTTGACTCGACCATACTCTGTAGTTGGAGGACTCCTCGCATCGGGGCTCCTGAAGGTCGCAGACATGGGACGTGTAAAAACGTGGAGAAAGGTGTGTTTTTCCCATCCTTCTTTTAGTCGATGCTCATTCGAGCTACTCAGATATTCCTCGTTGAAGGCAGGTCTATCTTCCTGCGTCTCCTGGAAGCAGGAGTCTCATGACAACTGACAGGTATCATCACGACGATCTTCGGGATCATCCTCTTCTTCATTGTACCAGAGGATCCAAGCAAGTCGAAGCTCCTAACCGAAGCGGAGAGAAAGTTGGCCATCGCCCGGATCGAGGCTGATCAAGTTGTTAAAAATCAGGGTAAGAAGGAAGAAACAACGTGGAGGCTAGTCTATCGTTCGTTCAGTTTCATTGTGAGTTCTTGAGTTGATATAACTTTGAGAAGCTCGTTCAACGGCCTCCGGCTCTACTTTCAGACTGTCGCGTGTACGTTCGGCTTTATCATTATTAACATGTCGTTCCAGGGCTTGAGCCTCTTCCTCCCATCTGTGATCAGGTCTCGTGCGTAGTCTCCACCCCTGCTCAGCTTCGTAGTGCTAACGTTGGAAGGATCGCAGTCGGAAATTACAGTGAGTACTGGAGTCTGGGAGGCATTCGCACTTTGGACCGCAGCTGACTTCTATCCCAGCAACGGTCGAAGTACAGCTGCGCACAGTCCCACCTTATCTCGTAAGCGCCTTATGGGCAGTTGGGAATGCTTGGATTAGCGCCCGCATTCGCCGGCGGTGGCTTCCTCTTCTGTGGAACACGCTTTTCGGTGTTATCGGCTATGCTATTTCTATTTCCACCCAAAACGCTCATGCGAGGTAAGCGCCTATTCCAACTTATCTAGAAGAGAACGAGCTGACCTTCCCGAACAAGGTACGCAGCCTGCTTCTTGATTATTATCGCCGGAGCGGTCGTTGGACCAATGGTATGATAATGTTTCTCTTCGCTTGTGCGTACCGAGAATTCACGACTTGTAGTGGGTAATCTGGGGAACGGATAACGCCGCACCCGATACCATGAGGGCAGTTGTCTCTGGTGCTATCCCGGGCGTTGGGGCGATTGGCGCAGTCATGGCGTGAGTGTTATTCTACTCCCCCAAGGATTCCAAACCCACTGACATGACCTTGCTACTTTTAGGGTATGGACGTACGTCCCGACCGACGCGCCGCACTATCGAAGGGGTAACCTTGGGAATCTGTCCACGATGTCGTTCATGACTGTTCTCATTGTTATCATCGCTCTCTACATCCGGAATGAGAACCAGAAGCGTGAACGGGGCGAGCGGGACGGTAGGCTGGTAGGGAAAACGGAGAAGGAGCTTCAGGACTTGGGCTACCTCCATCCACAATTCAGATACCAAATATGATGTCGAAGTGCCCAACTCATGTATACTCATCCCAGATTCGTACCGCATTGAAATGGTTTGCTACCTCCGAGACCGAGCACATGACCAACGATATCTGGTTCGAATCTCCCATTGGTGGATGCGCAGATACATTCGCCATCTTCTTTTCGGGGTCCGCCTCCTTCAGCAATGTGGATTGTTATCTGAGCGTGTCTTGGCAATCTTGAGGATTGATTCAATACCATGGTCTGTCGGAAATCTATTTTCATTCATCCGGCGTAACGCTCACAGAGACCTCAAGACTTGCGTGTGCACACTATGCTTCGTTATGATTAGTACGTCGTTCCAAGGGTTGAGTCTGTTCCTTCCTTCAGTTATCCGAACACGTGCGTCCCTTCTGCCCCTCGGCTCAACCGCCGCGTATGCTAACGAATATGTATTATGCACAGTTGGAACATATTGTAAGTTACTGTAAATACAGGGAAGACAATGGCCACACAGCTCACGCACTACTCCTAAGCGACGATCGAGGTGCAACTTCGAAGTGTACCTCCATACGTAGCGAGCGCAGCATGGGTCGTCGCGAACGCTTACCTCAGTTCTCGAATTCGCATGCGTTTCCTCCCTCTCCTCTACAACATCGTTTTAGCAGTGATAGGGTACGCAATCTCTGTGGCGACGAGGAATCCGCAAGCTCGGTACGTCGTAGCTGCCATGCAGCTATGGATGAATGTTCTTAGAACACAAAAGTTACGCCGCATGCTTCCTGAATATCATGGCTGGCTCCGTTGTCGGAACGATGGTGCGCCACCTGTCCAAGACCTTGTAGCCTCCGCTAAGGACTAACGATACACATACCCACAGCTCGTCATATGGGGTACTGATAACGCAGCTCCAGATACGATGAGAGTCGTCGTTACAGCGGCGATTCCAGGAATAGGCGCCTTGGGCTCAGTCATGGGGTGCGTACTACCAGCCCCTCTTTGACGTAGGGATTTCCGGGCTGATCGACGTCCACTCCGTATTTTCGGCCTTTACAGGGATGATGGACGTACGTCGCCACAGGCGCCCCTGATTATCGGCGAGGGAACTTGGGCAATTTGGCGACGACCAGCACGATCACTGTCTTGGTCGCCCTCACTGCTGTCTATATCCGTTGGGAGAATGCGAAGCGGGCGAGGGGCGAAAGAGACTGTCGCTTGGTGGGAAAGACTGAGGAAGAGATGCGCAATTTGGGATATCGACATCCTCGGTTTAGATATCAAATATGAGTTCAAAGCTCCACATACTCAGGAGTTTGTCATGTAATCACCGAGGCCTCCGGCATGTTTGGGCGCTTAATCCGTCCTCTTGGCGCTTACGTTGCCTGACATATCCGATGATCACGTCCCTAGGTTGTACCCCTTTGCCCTCCGATGGCCCCTGGTAAAATACCTACAGCCTGATATAGAAAGGTCTGCCTTGAGCTACAGGAGTATCAGAATGATATCTATCCTGCCATTAGGTATGTTATACATCAAGTGATAGAACTTCAGAGAGTTGGTGTTCAATACAACTTTTGAAACACTCGACTAAAGGTGCTTTCATTCTTCATTAAGCCAACACGTAACGAGATTGGACAATGTGGCCAGTCATAACACAGGATGGGAATCTGACAAAAGGCATCTTTCGTTCATAGTGTGTGTGTTCCGTGATCATATCACTTTAGAACACGAGCAACGGTGAGCACGGTGTCCATCAAAGCAAACCCGTATCAGTCGTTGCCTCCTCTCAGTGCCAGGTTAGCTCGACGTCCCTCGTCGATTTGGAGTGTGTCTTCGTGTGGCCATGCGTGCCAATTCGCGACTCCCCTCGGTAGTATGCCGACGTCCGGTTTGTTGCTGGAAGGCGATATTCCTCTGCGGCATCTCGGAGGTTCAGAACCAGTCTTGATATCATAAGGCTCGTAATTCTATCAACGGTGTCTCAGTGACTCGGCGGTGTGGATTACGTAGAAATTGGGGTACTCACAGCGTACTGAAACTCGCGTTGATAACTTTGATGTCTTCTGGTGCGAACTATATTGGGGGGAAGAGTCAGCTGCGAGCAGTGACTTGGGATGCGCTCTGACGTACAAAGACCATGAATACAGTAACAACGTTTGCTGCGAATATTATAGCGAAGTATATTACACCTAGAGTTAGGGCTCAACATCAGAAATAAGTGGGTCGTTGTTACAGTAGTTCCCTTACCATCTCGTATAATTAAGTGTAGAAGGGTAACCTTCTTTCGTTGCTGAAGACGGTAGTAGACGGTGGTCCTACCCAACGTCAACACGAACATCATGGTATCTAGGAGATATTCAATCGCCAATCAGAAAAGGGTGCTTAACGGGGGGCGTACCGAAGGCCAACTCTGCCATCCATGTAAACGCAAATCGACTGCCCATCCGTAAAACGCGGTGAGTCCAAGCAACGCCTTGTTGGCATGTTAGAGAACGTACGTATGATTCTTTCCAATAAGGATGCACCCGACGACCTCTGAAAGGCGGCCAGATCAGTATTGAATCAGCTGGTGTCCTTGAAGCATGGCGTACGATCAGGCAGCTCGAGAGCGACTCCGTCGGTGAAAGCCCACTAACAGGCGAGATGGTCGTCAAAATCGACCTGACACAATCATTCCAAGGCACTCACAATCTTGATCGTGATTTCAGCGACTAGTAGTGCCGCTCCGAGGGCCATTATTGCTCGATTGGCAGAGTAAAGTGCATAGAGCCGCATGAGGAAAATCACTTGTCTCGGACTGTCATTTAATCGTTGTAGGAAGATTCTTGGGAGTGTAATCACCTCCAATGACAAACGAAGTAACAACCTTCAAAGCCTCCGGAAACAGGATATATCGATTGCAGACATCGTCGTTCCATCGCTGATGGAAAGCTTATGTCGGGTTTAGCGGGCAGAACCAAGCACAATTGACGCCGGACTTACAGACGATGATGACTATGTATCCAAGTGGCGACAGATATCGATTCTGTTGCCAGGGAGGAGGTTGTGAGTGTGAGGTTCGCGAGGGGACCAGGCGACGTACCAAGGCCCAGAGGAGGGTTATCCAGGTGTACCGAGGCTTCATCCATATGCTTTCTACCTCCCGACCAAAGGTCAGTAAGATATCGTAGAAGAGCATGACTGATGGGATAGAGTTAGAGGTGGAAAATGCCTGATATGGGCGAATGACTCGCCACATGAAGCGAGGGAGTACATCTTCGCCGCCATCCTGTGATCACAAGAGTAAACGGGCTTGGGCATCTAAGAGGGGGCTGAGGCTCACAGATAGTACGCGACCCGCTCGAGATCATGTTGAGATATTGGCGGCGAAGCCATCGTAGCACTCGGAGCCCCAGCTCCAGAAAAGGTGATAAAGAGGTATACAGATGAGCTAAGGCTCCTTCTCATATTAGTACCTCAGCTACTACTAGATCATTACCCAAACTCCCTTCAAACTCCCTGGCTGCCCCGCTATAGGCAATTTGACACTCATCGGGTGAACACAGTCAGGGCCCACAATGAGGCACCAATATCATGATCATATGCATATCATTTCATCCCGCCCGATATAGGGCGGTACACCACATATTTACACAGGTGCCGGAGACCGCTCGCGAGGCGTGGTTGGATTGGTATTTGAAACCATGTACGTCCGACCCCAGAACATTGCATTGGAGGTAGTTTCATCACCATGCGCCTTGACGCAGGCATGAGTCCCAGCGCAGAGCGCCAACTGCCTCGAGCTCCTGCTACACTTGCACACATATGTTTGCGTACCGGGCGGATTAAGCGCCCATGTTCGAAGCACCCTTCCCTCGTGTCTTTCCATGTTGTTCTTTAAGTTGTTGCGGAGCGATAGGTGGCCACATCGACCATGAAGTTCATCTCCTAGTGACAAGCGCCCGTGCATCCCACCTTCGCACCCATTGGCACCGCCGTTCATCATCGTTCCATGCTCCGAGGACGACGGTTCCCATCCTTTGTGGGCCTCTTCCTCACCAGCATTTCTAGATAGCGATTGAACAATGGCTCGGGGTGTGTAGGGTGCATGTTGCCTTCCGAGCGTTATGAAACGAGCTGTGAAGCCGTCCTGGCGCTTGGCACGTCAGAACTGTGAAGTTAAGAAAACGTGTACGTACTCAGTGCTCACCCCAATGTATTCATCCTGTGTCGTCGATCGTGACGAAACATACCTCTGCCATGGCGTCTTCCCTGGCCCTTGCAGGAAGCAGGCTGGGATCATGATGTGCAGGGAATTCGCGAATGTTTGCTGACATTCAGCGTTTGGGGCACCAATCAGGATCGGTCGGAAACATATTCGAAAACGGACAAACCGGCCAATTTATGGAGGCCGCTCCGATTATCTCCCCGGCTATTTGTAACGATGCGGGGATTGTGGGGTAAATATTGGGCGGGCGGGTTCTATTGTCCTGGATCAACCGGAGGTCAGAAGGACCCCTGAATATACCCTGTGAACTCAGATCCCCGACCAGACAGAAGCGGCCGTAGGCCGCGGACTCAGAGGTCCCCGACCAGACAAATTTGGGACTTTTGGGTCCCCGGAGTCAGATTTTTCGACCAGACACGAACAGGAATTGATGAGGCAACATAGATCCCCGACCAGACAGATTGTGGAGTGGTAGCGAGGCCTGTCGAGGCGAAGCGTGGTGAAGCCCTTGGTTCGAACCCCGGTCAATCGATAATACTTTTTTGGTAGTGAATGCAATGGCTTTTGTTTGGCGCGAGCGATCACATTTTGAGGGGGATGATTTTTCAGACCGACGCATTCTGATCGGCCCATCTCTCCTATCCAATCTACTCTACCAGCCTCAGCATCACTATTCACTGTTTAACGAGTCGATGGACGACATTGACATCGCTTCGGAACTGGACCCCGATAAAGTGTTCAACGAAAAGGAGTGGATTGAAGTGAAGGCTACATATCCAGAAGTTGCGCCAATCTATCTATCCGATGCAAGGGCAAAAACACTCGCCATTCCGGAACACCTGGAAGAACGATTCCTTACCGGCAACGAAGCTGTTGAAGACTTGCGCCAATATTCTACCCCTCCCCAGTCTGGCGAACTATTGTACACCCCGATTCCCACCTGGTTCAGCAAGGATCCACCGACCGTCACGGACGCCGACATCTTCTTTTCGAAGTCAATCCCATCTCCGGACCACGTAAAGCTGCTGGACGAGGCATATGGGCAGGCCTGGCTAGACGGAGCGAAGTCAATCATAGATCGGCGAGCTGTCAACACAACGGAACGCTTACCGGTATGGGCCATATCAGTCTGGAAGGTCTTGCTCGGTATCAAGGGAGCCCAGCGCGAGTGGAACCGGGCGTTGAAGTGGTTGGAAAGTGGGGAAAAGAGAGCATTGCGGGTCGGAAACATGGATTTGCTGGAGAAGGTGAAAGAAGTCAGGTCCCTCGCAATGAAACTGCCGTATGAAAAGAAGACGACGTACCTCAGAGGATCAGCAACAACGAAGCACCTCGTGCATTTCTTGGGCACACAGCTGCTCACCGACGACCACATCAATATTATGATGCACGTCTTGGCAGAAGAGGTTGTACCGAATGGTGACAGTCAGTCTGGCGAGGATCGAGCGCACCGGAAAGTGCTCGTAGCACCACTCCACTTCTCGAACGAAGTCTATCGGCTCAAGAACAAGCTCAAGCTTCCCGAGGCGCAGTGGAAACGAACACTCCTCTCGCGCTACGCAAATCGGGTGAATGAAGAAGGTGTCGACGCACTTTACTTCCCTATCCATATCAACCGAAACCACTGGATCGCTGGCGAGATCGACTTCAAGCGGAATACTATATCATACGGTAAGTGTGTATCATCATAATAATGTGGGACATACTCACCTTGACCCATAGGCGACTCAATACGGCTCGAATCTTCGGAGTACATCCCACACAAGTTTCACGAGAACCTCCGCCGTTGGACCCGTCGCGCTTTTGGGAAGAACTTCACTTGCGAAGGGAATGCGCTGCAGCATGCTCTTCAAGACGACGAGTACTCCTGTGGCATAGTAACAGCAAATACTATTGAGCACGCTATTCATAACGACACACCTTTATGGTCCCCGGACAATGCATCGGCATCGCGCGTGGACTGGTTCATCCGAATTGTGCACAATCTGAATGGTACTGAATGGGTGAGTATTTGTATTGATAATCTGGACCATGGACTCACCGTTCACTAGGTTCGCAAACCAGGTGTCGAGGTTCCAGCAGAGAAACTGGCCGCCGTACGTGAAGAAATGAAAGCATCAATCTCGACGCCCGAAACTGATTACAACTTCCCGGACCATGCTGAGGCGGTTCTCTACGAGATCTTGAAGAATCTGGACGACGCCGGCAGCACAGAATTAGATACGGCGGAAGAAACGGCAAAGATGGGCATACCTTCGAGTTCTAGGCGAAGGATGGACATCTCCGAGTTGTTGAATCCAGCGGGCGACACCAGTTCCGATGGTGCCGAGTCCGATGCAGGCTCAGTATCCTCTCTCACAACGGAACCAGAGGAGCTCTCCGATCCAACGGCGGGCGCGAAACGACCAGCTTCTGCTCTAGGTGACAGCCCAGAGACTTCGAGGGCAACCCAGGTGTCGAAGCGGCCATCAGTTTATCTTGGAGAGGATATTGAGGCGGAATTGAGGGCGGCAGAGGATTTGGGAGGCGACATTGAGGCAGAGTTGAGGGAACAGGAGAAGAGGGCGCAGTCTAGTCAGAAGAAGTCAGCGAAGAATGCGAAGAAGCTGCGGGAAGAATACGAAAAAGGTGTTCTCAAAATCGATGTGAAAGGCGAGAGCTATCTCGCCTGGTGCCAGAAGATCAAGGAAATCGACAAGAATGCAACGTTTGGAACTGAATACGCACAGCTTTTCCGCCCCGTCTGCTCGCGCTGTCAGGCAGTTGCCCCATACAAGGAACCCTACGATTCAACACGCTTTCGCTCCCACTACGATACCTGCACCGGAAAGCAACGCAAGACCCCGAAATCATTCAAAGGTCCGAATCTTCTCGCCAAGTTCGGGTTTGGAAAGAAGGCGAAGTCCACAACGGAGGATGTCGACGATCCGAGTCCATCGCCGCCGTCTCCACCACCTGAACCTCGCATAATGCCCTGCCCTGGTCTAACCGCCCTTGAAGACAAGCGCATCCCGGTGTACCTCCATCGAACGCCGGCTCCGGGTGGTGGTGCTCGTGCTGTGTGGCGGATTGCGAAGGAAAAGTTCAAGAAACTGTTTTCAGAGTTGAAGGAGGGTCAGAAGGATGTCGTCCTGGACACACAGTATCACGAACACAAGTGGAAGAACGATCACTACAAAGTGCGCGTCTTCTCAGCTTCGTGCGAAAAAGAGGTCCAAATAGTCAACGACAAGCGCCCGCACCCTTGCGCTCAGTGCAACGTCGTCTTCAAGAGTAAAGCGTTCAAGACCGCCATTGGCAAACCCAACCCCGAGGCTAAGAATAAGAAGCACACCCCGTACGCGTTTCGAAATGAGTTATTAGGGAAGCTCTATGCAGAGGTTGAGGGTCTGCAAGATATCTTTGAGGCTGTATGTTTCTTTTCTACGAAGGCGTGTGGACAATTCGCTTACTGTGATACTTATCCTCGCAGCCATCTTCAGAACCCTGCATTCAGATTGCGAAGCGTTATCTACGCGGTGAAATGAAGGATAAAGAAGTGTTCAATGGACTTATGGCGGCAATGGCGACCGAGCAGGCAAGGAAAGCGGATGGCAAAGGGAATCAGAACTTTTCCTATTCTCCAGCCTACGACGAGCTCTGTCAAATTGTTCGGGATATCAGCCCACAGGCGTATAAGGCACTTTCCGAGCATCTGCAGATGCCGACGATTCGTGGAATGCAGTGAGTACAGATGTACGGCGCTTGTTGCTTGGGCGCTAACTTAAACATTTTGTGTTGCAGAGCGAAGCGTGCGCGCGAGCCCCGGTTTCCGATGGACATTTGTGAAGATACCTTTAACTTGGTTGCCAAACAGTTGGAGGTACTTGGTCATCAGGGACCTGTTGCGCTAAGCTGCGATGATTCGAAGCTGTTAGACGCCCTGCGCCTATACTGGGATGATAACGATCAGTGTTACTATTTGGTTGGTGCCGCCGAGGGCAAGCTCAAGGTCGCGGATCCCGAGAGAATGAAGGAACTGCTTGAAAGGTCAGAATACCATAAAGCCACAAAGGTACGGACTATCTCGCTCAAGCTATGTAAAAGGCACGGCCTAATTGCAACCCCGAATTAGGTTCGCGTATGGTGCTTGACACTTCCATCGCCCAAAGTTACACCTATCATTATGGCCGCGGTACCCATTACCGACGCCCTCGACGCAGACGCACTCTTCCCCATGTTGAAAACTATTGTCGATGGTCTCATAGACCGGAATATCCGCATTGTCTCGTATGCCAGCGACGGCACCGAGGTCGAGAGAAAGGTTTCCGAAAAGTTGCTTGACGTGGGTGAGCGGTGCGAGTATGTCATTCCCAATCCCCTCCCTCATCAGAAGCGCTCCGACACGCATATCCCCTACGTCAAATACCGCGGACAGGCCATCTGCATCATCCAGGACTCCAAGCACGGGTTGAAAACAATGCGCAACACTACCTCTTCTCTGGCGCACGACTTCTCGTCCTGGGCAACCATGTTGCCGCCTATCGTCGAATCCGCGAGATGGCTGACGGCCCTGGCTCACCAATACACAAGCGAGATGTCGAAAAGCTTGATCGGCAGGACGATAACGCTGCCTCACGCTTGTTCTCCGCAGCGACCCTCAAGTACCTCATTGACAACCATAAAGATGAGGCCCTCGGGGAAATCGTTTATCTATTTGTCTTCGGCGAGCTCATCGACGCATACCAGAACCGGTCCATGAAGCATATTGACCGCATCCACCTCGCTCTCCGTGCCCGGTACTTCCTCGATTCCTGGGAAACCTTCCTCAATGTTTCTGGATATCCGAAATCTCGCTACCACGTCTCAAGGGAGGCTCTGGACATCCTCGACATCCTCGTGAACGGTATAATTGCACTCGTAATAATCCACCGAGACCACGTTGACGGCCCTTTCCCGCTCCTTCCTTGGCTCAACTCCACCGAGCCTTGCGAGCATGTCTTTGGGTCTGCGCGCCAAGTCGTCAAGGACTTTACGTTTCTGGATTTCATTTACATGATTCCGAAGCTCCGTGTGAAGCTTCGTCAGGCTGCCCTTCATTCACGGGCTTCTGACGGAAAGGCTCGGGCTGCTGGCTACAACCACACGTACTTCGACGACGGCGGTGTTGACTTCGACCTCCTTGCAACATTCCCCACTGACGACGAAATCGAAGAGGTGTCTTGCCTTGCAGCAGAAGAGGCCGAGAGCCTCATCAAGCTTGTGGGCATCGACGCTGATCAACTCTTCATTGCCAACTCACTTCAGGAGTCGTCAAAGGACCCTCTTCCAGTCCCCGCCCTCGACTCAACGGATACAGCTCTCCCTCCCATTGCCGAATGGTATCCATACGACCTCTTCGAATCCGAAGCAATCCGAGGCCAAACAGAGGACGACCTAAACGAATGCTTTATGGATGATGCTGAGAACGATGACAACCCCACCCTCACCCGTAACCTTGTTCGCAGCGACTACCTGAACGACATGTCCCTTTCAGCAAAGGACGAGAGCACGTTGGAGGGCATGGCGATGGCCGGCATTACCGCGATGGCGCAGGACGTCATGCAAGTGTACGTCTCCCATTCTAACTTGACTTTTCCGCGTAATGCACGTATTCACAACGGGACATAGGAACGAATTTACCGAGACAACGGAAGATGAAGTCGTCGAAGAAATCCTCGCAGAAGAGTATCGACATCTCAAAGAAATGAGAGCACGTCTCGCAGCTCTGAAGATCCCCGACATCGTTGAGCCCACCCACGATAATTCGTTCACCCAAGATTTGGCCGATGTCAACCTGGATCCGCTCGTCGACCTCAGGCGCAAACATCAGACACGGCAGGCAGAACGGGGTGTGCGCACTCGACTCACCGAAGCGTCGGACTCCTCCAAGCGCAATAACGAGCTGAAGAAAGAACTCCGCGGCAAGTTCTTTGGGTTTTTCAAAATGTATGAGGACAGGAAAGGGGTTGGCACAGGTCTCGAGCGTGGATTTCGTTGGCGAATCGCAGCTGCAGGTGGACGTACAGGAGTGGTTGACGGCGAGGTTCCGGAGGCACCCTCAGCAGGGAATTCGTCGAATGCGGTTGGCGCGGCTGAGAGATCATCTAACCAGGTACGTGGGCCTGCGTTCCCCGACTCACAAATACCCAGAGAATTAACCTACGCACTCTCCCAGTTGCTTTCGAAGCGCCAGGTGGCCTTTGAGACCGTTTCTATTCCCGCAGATATTCGTGCCCTCATTTCCGACGCTCGAGTTGATGTCCACTCTCCTCTTCAGCTCGATGATTTTTGCCTTATTTTGGACGACGGGCATGTGCGTCTCGCTAAAGGTGTGCCCAGTCCTTTGTTATTGTGTTGTGTATACTTACCGTGAACACAGTGATAACGCTTTATCAAAAAACGGCGGGCAAGAATGGAAAGCACGGTGCTATTACCGACTCTTCAGTAATAACCGCCGTTTCGTACCTCGGAGTTCAGGTCTTCGAAAGCACGAGACCTACCTACTTCACCGGCTACCCTCTCCAGACACGTCTGCTACGGACACTCCATTTCTCCCAAGTTCTTTCGTGTCAAGTCCTCCTTCGCCTTTCAAAGCACAACATCAAGCTCCACACCGACAAGAAAACTCTCATCGTGGATAGTACCACTTACACTCGGTTCACGGATTTGAAGAAGCAGGAGGCGAATTTGGTCGCCGCTGTCAAGCTGTACAAAGCGCGTAACTTTGGTCAGGCTGTGCAAGTCTATAAGCAGAAGAAGAAATGAAGGCAGGGTTGTACTTAGAGCTCAGTACTGTACAATATGTATGCGATTCTATGCTTTGTGGCGCTGTGTGAGCTCCGAGGCGAAAAATCGAAGAAAATAAGCGGAAAATCGAATATTTTGGACTCAGGTGCTATGGACCAGACAGATTTGGGCGTGGTCCGGCGGACTCAGATCCAGACCAGACAGATTCGGCCAAATTTCCGAATTTTGACCAGACACGAACAGGTCCCTCAGAATCTGAGTTCACAGGGTATATTCAGGGGTCCTAGGTCAGACCGCAACCGCCAGCATGCTGTATTTCCGGGTGCTTGGACTTTCGTCCCAACGGCGAATCCTCGTCATCCTCGAAGGTCTGTCCGTATTCTATCCTGTAGCCTATCTACTCTAAAGTGTAATCAGGAGATAAGTGAAACGGAACGTCAAAGCTAAAGGCGCCGTTCAATCACGCAGAACGATGGCAGGTCCTTATCAACGAACCGCTGCATTGACCGCAGCGCGTGCGAGCGTCTGATAAGGACAGAACCGTTCTTTCATAATCCCACCACGATAAGGCTTTTATTGGACTCACAGCACGTTATAGACGTGGCATTGAACGCCTCACTCCTCCACAACCAACTGCCATCTACTACCCCGACCGCCACCCTACCTCAAGCCTAACCATGTCAGGCTTCGGCGTGAGCAGAGTCCGCGAGGACGAGCCACGGGACGACGGGGAGCTCGACAACGTGCGTAGCGCCCTACTGTTCCCGGTTCATACATTAGGCTGACCCCGCCGCTTAGCAAGAGCTCATGTACCTCCGAAACCTCTCCCGAGCCGACCTCATTGCCCTCATCGAAGACGAGCGCCGGGGGCACAAGCGAAGACGATACTCGGACGAGGAGAACGACGATGACAGGCAGTCCCTCATTGAGTCCCTACGTTCACAGCTCGAAGATTCGGAACGTCGGAATCGAGAGCTCCAAACGATTGTTCGGCAACTCCAGGGAGAACTGGACGACCGCCGGAACCGTGTCACCCTCCCTCCCATCCTCCCTCCCCTCATGAATCGACGTAGCCGGACGCCAGGTAGCTCGATGTCGAGCGGCTTCAGCAGTCTGAACCTCACACCCATCGACACCCGCACCTCCATCGCCACCACCATTAGCACCAACGACCTCGAGTTCGAGACCATCAACAAGGTGCAGAGCCTCAACAACCATGTTGTCTCTACCGCGAACAGCCTCAGCCGACGGATACGGTACAACGACCTCCTCCTCAACGTTCCCGACAGGAAGGCCCTCGACGGAGTCGAGGCTTCTTACGTTAGAGCAACCTGGCTCCTCGGCGACCGGGTGGCGAATGCTCTGTATCATCAACCTCTTCCCAAGAACGCTGCCGAGCGCGACCCGCCTAGTCTCCTCACCCAGATTGTCTTCGAAGCCATCTTCGCCAAATGGTCAGCCTTCATCCTCGGTTACTCGGACGACACCATCGACGAAGCAGGTGAGTACTTTCCATTATGCAGCACGTAACAACATTCTCACTCATTTTTCAGGAAACGAAGCTTCGAACTGGCAACGCAGTCTGTTCGCGCTCGAGAACACTCCCGCGAACAGTGAGAAGTGGTTCGCGAGTATCATGAGCTGCATACACGATGTCATGATGATTGCGGGTTGGTCCTTCAAGAAAAGCAGCAGCACTGACAGCAAAATCCCCCTCTCTCCCATCATCCTCGCCATCCAGAACCTTCGCAAATCCATAGAAGAGCTCTCAAACTCGATACAGCACGTCTCCGTCTACGTCGTCCGCCCCGGATCCGTCTTCAACCCTATGCCTGATATGATGACCGACGCCTTCGCCTCTGGACCCAAGCGCTCAATATTCGGAATCAAAAAGCGGCCCAGCACCAGCGAGCGGGTCGTCGCGACGACCGGCCTGGGGCTGCAGTCTCGGATGGAGCGACTGGCGCCCAGGATGCCTCCCCTCTCGCCGCCGAAGGTCATCTTGGAACGCACCCTTTTGGACGCCTTCTCAAGTTCGCCCGAGTTGGAGGAGCAGCCGGTTCGGATTCGTGTGGGAGGAGGTCGCTCGGCGGCAATCGCGCCCGTCAAGGTTCGTCTTGGGGGTTAAACCTTTACTCTTTACTTACTTTGGTTTCGGCTTCCTGGACGCCCATATCTATTGTGTTCTGCATATCTCATTGTCGATCCCTGGTCGTATCTCTCTCTCGCTCTCACACTTGACACTCTCTCCTCCCTCCCCGCCTCTTGGGTGTTCGCATCACACACGCTATTTTGGGCCTTTCTGTTATTTTTGTCGATGATCATCGTTGTTTGCTATCTATCTTCTCGGGTTCTCGCGTTGTATACCATACAGTGTACCATATAGTGTTCTTTCCTTATCTCTGCCTCCGAGCATACTCGGAGCATCCTTCTTCTTGGCTCCCTCGGCCGATAGAGTACTCTCCCATATGGTAGTGACTCCAGTGCGATAAGTATGTAAATCACTTCAACGTTGTGGGTCTTGGCTATTCTTCGCAGCTGGCGTGGAAGCGGAGGTGGATGATTTTACGTGTAGATAAGCACCTTGTGCACATGCATTCCATGCGGAAATGAATAACATTTTAGGGTGTTCCGATGACGCCACCCTCTACGCCGTTGAGCGATAATCAAAGATAGAGCCTCGTCGCCCCCGCCGCCAGCGCCGCCGCATCGAATGGCTCCTCGACAGTTTCTTTTCCTTACGCGGTCGACCAGCTGCTTATGGAGAAGTGACACGGTGAAGGAGCCCTGGCCCCTTGGCCCCCTCGACGGTGTCACGATGGGGAGGATGAGGTGTCGTACCGAGCGTCCGTGGCATGTATCTCGGACGGGAGACAGACAGCAGGGACACTTGTCAAACGCGAGGTAGCAACGGCGTCACGGGCGTGACGCAGCTGAGGTGTCTGAGCTACTCAAACATGAGAGATTTCAGCCATCTTGGATTTGCTTGGTACAAGAGCTACCCCGGATTTGCTCCGAATGCCGGATGACAGATGGTGGCCCCAAGTACACCGTCGATATTAGTTGGCGAGTGCAGTCAGGTGTCGTCGCATCTACAGACAGAAGTAGTCATCCGTGGAGAGCCCGAGGAACCATATGCATCCCTAGAGCATATGGTTTACCGATTGATGACCGGTGAATAATTATACACAACGAGTAACTCAATTACATCGATGATTGAACAGCACCATACGCAAGTTCTACGGACGGATAGGTGGATCGGGTGGGCTATCACGCATCATGCCTGGACGGAGGTCGATAAGGAACTGTGGGGGGATTTGAAAGAGATTCATATCCCAGGATTATGCTCCCCAAAGCGTGCTCGAGTCTATGATGTACGAGGGGTTGTCTGACATCCAATGACCCAGATCATAGCTGCACAGACCCAACAACTTGAGCAAGGTTGGCTCTCTGCGACAGACTGCTTTTCTCATGACCTTCGGCGATTACGAGTCGGTAAGTTATACAAAAGCACGCCGACTCCAATACATGCGCTCAAAAGGCGCTCGGTTGCCCATAGGTGCCAAGAGCACTGGGTAGGCGCGCGACATTCGAATAAGCGCCGAGATGCGCTCCCACTATCCATCGTTAGAGGGAGATTGAAAGGAAGGGAATTCAGATAGCTTATATGCATATATTTCGAATACATAAGTGAGTAACAGGCCCGATTTATGGCTACGTTTAGAGACTTGTTTGCTTCTCATTGTCCAGAAACTGGGAATCCGAGCGCATTTAACCGCGTCTGCCCCTATCGGCAACTGGGTAACCGGATGGGGAGGTGGCGGACCTATTTGCGTCGACATACTCCAACCTACTCCAACCTTCCAAAGAAGGCTTTGGACTTCTGTCAACATTTCCACCGTGTTCCACATGGCTGAAGATTCGACGCCAGACCACCAATGTGATGTTGTTCGATCCGCCACAGATCCGGGCGGAACGACGGAGGACAGTCGATCGTCGATTGTGCCTCGCCAGCGACCACATGCCAGATGGCTCGAGTCAGCCAGGACGCGAAGGATGTGCTTTTACATGAACGCATCCTGCCAACTCACTCATACATTCCACCGAAGTTGCATAGGGATGACAGAGTCTGGGATGGTTAGCCTTAGACGTTTCGAGTAAGAGGTTGGTAAGGCCCTATATTGGTTAGCCAGGCACAGATGTGCCAAGGCCTAAAGAGCGCACGGATAACTAGAGCAGAGCCGGTTTTGACAAGAGCCTATGACCTGTAGCAGTGGGGGCGACACGGGTAAGATCCTGGCCCTTGCCCCACACAAGATACCGCAAGATGGAAGCGGCCGCCATCGGTTACAGTCGCACCGCGTGAGCGGGGCGAGCTATCATGAGTCTCACCTCGATAAGATACCTGGGCTATAAAGTCGCCCCATCTCCTCTAAGAAGGCACAAAATGAAGGTTCTGGGCACAAGACACGGGGCAAGTCGAAAGAGGAGAATGGGGTAGACGCCTTAGCATTGACGCATTTGGCCATATGTGATATGTACATCCGTGAAGTAGTAGTGACGGCTGGGTATTGGGAAGAACGGGAATGGGAGACATAGTCGCTCAAGAACATGTTACGGTGGTGGCGGGATAAGGGGTCTGGAGTAGGTATGGTTTCACGGAACGTGGACAACGGTCACGTCTACCAGCAAGGGGTCCTAGGAGCGCAGCCACCCTTCGACGACATTCAGTATACGTGAAAGGGGTGGGAGGGAGAGATAAGCGTACCTGGGGATTAGCCTCACGGGCGGCGACCTCTGCCTCGGGAACGGGGGCTGCGGTCACAGCGAGTCCTAGACGACGCGTAGTCAGTAACTGTTGACATGGGCGAGGCACAGTGGGTAACTCACCATTGGCAAGAGCCAACGCAACGACGGTGGTAAGGAACTTGATGAACTGCATCTTGATGGGTAGAAATAAAGAGAGGAAGGTTCAAGAAAGCTGTCCTTGAGGTTGGTGGGGGTGTGACGAAAACGACGGGAGTCAAGGGAAACCCGCCGTTGAATGCAACTCGGGGTCTTATAGGGGAAGGACCGTGACGGCCAGGTCCCATTATAGTCAGGCACTTGTGGCGTTGACGGCGGGAAAACGTTGAATGAATCAGCCTTTACGGGGGATCATGAGATGGCGTAGGCTGGGCCTGCCACGGTTGGCATGCACCCGGCCTGGGCATCTCGCAACAGGAACGAAGCTTCGAGCCTGGCGTCGGCCATACTCCTATGATAGGAGAGACTAGGCCAGTGGTCCCGAGTAGCCTCGTTTTCATTCAAAGTGGAGCCAAAGCTCGAGGTAGGCGAAGTTTAATAGATACCCACGACGCATCTCCTGGTCGTAATCCTACAAATAGACAGGGGCTTAGAACGCCCCCACCTATAAAAGTAAGTGGAATGGGCGCTGACATGACAGGATGAACGAGATGGCTCGGTCTAAGTAGATGACATCGAGGTTTGTTTCACAGAAACGGCGCGATGATAGGTCCATCATTATCGTACTGCCTTGTCCAATGCTCAGCAACGAGCAGTTGTAATCTTCAAACTGCAGCACCAGAGGACATTGGACAGAGCTGAAGAGAGGACGCCTTCTCGATGCCTCGCTGGGCAGGCACAGGTCTTGATACTTGGCTAATCGGATTAAATATGAAAATTGTAATGAATAGAAACCGGACCCTTTCATGAATCATCACCTTTGTGCCCGGGAGATTCGGACGTGACATGAGAACTTTACGTGCAGGGTGTCGAAATGGTTTGGAAATCGGTTTTTCCGGATCCAGGAGCGGCGAGCCTGGAGCTGGAGACGGTTATTCTGACTGACCGGTACCGAAGCCTTGTTACTATTTCTTCAATTGAACGCATTCGAAGACAAAGATGCCCACATTCAACCTCGAACGTTCTTGTCTGCCCCATTGTATACAAGACCATATGAGGACGCCTCATCAAAACTGGCCTTTTCCGAGCATTCAAGATCACTGGCAATGTTGAGACAATCTTAATTAAGCGCCGACCTTTTTAGCGCCCAGCCTTCGGCTTCGGTGATGGCGTCTCTGATTTTGGCTGATAAAAATCACATTAAAAAAATTATGGCCCTCTGGGCAGCCCTGGACACGTGTAACTCGCCATGACCTTAATAAAGGCTCAAAGAGGTTGACTCAGTTGCTTCGCCGTCGACGCTAACCTTCAGATTATGGCTCGAACATGGCTTTGAGATGCGTGTGTGAGAATGCGTAATGTCGCGTAAAATGTTACTCCATGGTGAAAGTACTCAATACGCAGTATAGGTTGAGTGAGCCGCACCTGGCTTTTATGGCCCGCTGAAGGAGCAATGGTACCTGAAGGCTGAAACCCATCAAGGATGTTAAGCCCCCTGAAGTTCTGAACCATGGACGACAGCACTTGCTTCCGCGCGATACCGCTACAAACGATTGGGGTCGATGCCACTTCCCAAATTTGGCCGTCGACGAATCGACGACGATAGCACTATCGTCAGCGGTCGAGGTATCTCCGAGAATTCTGCGTTATGCCACATTATGCGACAGCACTATTTTCTTATGTCATATGTACTGTGCATAGTCCTTGCTCAGCGGTATATAAGGCTGACTAGGCTAGGCTATATACAGAGTTCTTCCCAATCACAAGTCAAAGCCTACTGGCCCTACTCTGATCTTTGAAGTCTCCAGAATGGGTGCTTTATGGCGATGTTGAATTTCACTCAAATCTTACAAGGTAAGTGGGTGACCTTATCTCATTACCAATACATTTTACAGGCTCGGGTTATTCTCCATTGCATCAAGGCACCCCAAACCCAACGCCTTCTAAGGACGTTGCTGTGGGTTGAATGTGGGCTCTACTTGAAGAGCGGGCCGCTCGGAACGTTTATCTCCATAAGGAAAAAATTACCATATATGGAAAGGACTTGGAAAGGACTGAAATTCGCCCAACGGAAAATCGCCCAATGTCTGCTTAAACCTTTCCACTTTCAGTGTCCAGGAATTGAGAGATTACTAGCTCTTTCTGGATATAGTAGCCTGCTAGGTCGATCGCCATGGCATACGATGTTGCCGGAGATGGAAGCCTTACCCAGTAAGCCCCAGCGGGATGCGACCTCAACATGGGTTGAAGCCACATATACCCCAACCCACCAATGTAAGTTCTACCTAGTCGTGCAAATGTTAACCCTTCGACAAGCGTCCTCTGGTACTATTCATTACATATCAGCACACAATATCCAACCGCGTCGTATGTGCAAGTGAGAGATCTTAGTCTTGTATGTTCTCGCCCTTGCCAAGCTTCCCGAAGAAGCAAAAGGAAGGCCCTCGCACGCGCCCCATAATACGCTCAGGTCTATCTAACTCCACCACAGAATGCGTTCATGCTGTCTGATAACATCGGATACAAGAGAAGATCAATTGAAAGAAGGCATCCCTCAGAATCAGCGGCTTCCACTGCAAGAGCTCCAATTGCACATCAGTTCTCTCACGTCCTGATAATCCCTGATAATCCCTCGACCTTCGCGCACATCGATCGCCCCTCGCCACCGAAATCCAGGGCGTACTACGACGACGGGCTCCGTGCACAACTCGTTTTTGTCATGAGCGCACATCCATACTTATAGGCCGTGAGGGCGGAGGACGCACTCCCTCTTTTCGCCTTTCCTTTTTCTGTCCGCGACGAGGTTGGAGTGCGCGGATAGCGAGGATGGATCCTGCGTTGTTTGCAGAAGTGAATGAGGCGGTGAGCTATATTCTGATAAGATTCTGTTGATTCCGTTTTGTTGCTGATGGTCGCCTTCAGTATATCCTGGGTCAGTATCCATCTTTTCGCGGTTCGCTTTGGCTTACTCACAATTCGTGCAGTCGCTGCGTTCGTCTCCCTCGTAAGTGTCTGTCACTGGCGTTGAAGCTTAGCCACATGATGATGGTGATACAGCTGTACTACTATATCACCTCGTTCAAGGACCAGGATTGTAATTGGATGACACAAATAGATGTCAAATATAAGGGGGATATTGCTGGAGAGGTCATCCTACTGAGTACTTACGCTTCCGTTATACATCAGTCCCGCTACTTCTAGTAGTGGCCCAGGGCCTACACGCCCCTCAAATTCCATGCATGAAACTATCTATAGGTCCAGCTCTTTTTCCCACTCACCTCATTTGACCCGCCCGAGTTGTATTCTCGGTCTTCTTCTGGCATGCACCAAGCCCTTAGCCCTATACTGAATCGGAAGTCCGTGCCGGGGTCCGACCCCCCGCCCGACGCGTCAAGGACGCGTCGACGCGCCGTGACTTCGTGATTCCTGCTGTGACGTCAGGATCCCGTCGGGGTTTGAAAGCGGTCACGTTTTGGTCCGTGCGTAAGTCACTTCTGGCGACGCGATACAAATATCGGGGGACGCGTCTCGAGGCTCACTTTCCTTCTTTCTGCCCTCCCCCCACAATCTCCCCTACAATCTCCCCCACAATCTTCCACTCATCCCTACTGGAATCCGTCCCACTCGCCGTCTATATGTCGCTGCTCATTTGCTGCTCATCGTCGATCAACAGCGAGCACGCATAGTATCGCCTTGATCCCGATCGATCTTGCTCCACACTGCAGAATCGTGACGGAGAAGGTGTGAAGCAGGGCGGGATTTGATCATTTAACTGAGCGCTTACGATCTTATCTCATTGTACGACCTCGTCAGAGCACCGGACGCCCGCGGCTGTCGTAGCTGGGAATCGACGACGAAGCTCCAGGAAGGTTAGTTCCCCTTCTGGCGACACACTCCCCCACTTCTGACCGTCGCTATCATCTACATACCCTCTTCGCGACCTCCCTCGACCATCAGACCCTCATTAGGCGCCCACCAGCGGGTGCAGTGGACCGTGAGAAGCGGGTCGGAAGCGGACGGCAGGCGTTACATCATTGAGCCTGGATGATTATTGCGGCGACGAACATTGGTTCGGCAAGGACGATTTGCTCTTCTTAAGGCCTGGGGCCCCGGACTCACTCTTTCCCCAGCTTTTTCTTCTCCACGCGTTGACCGCCACCCTCCCAGACGACTCCCTCAAGCGCATCCAGCCATGAAACCCACCCTTCGACTGCGAAACGCCTCCAGCCTTGCTGGAAAGGCGCTCAAACCGTCCGCCGCACTCCAAGAGCGAGTTCGCCGCCCAGCGTTTTTGAACAAGCTCGCTCGCGCGGAAGATCTCGCCCCGCTGTTCAAGGTGTGTTTCTACGCTGATCATCGCACAACGAGCTAACGCGTTTTCGCAGAACGATGACTACGTACGTGCTCGTGGATTCTCTGCTGGAGCGGCGGAGTAACTCTTGTGTAGATTGGCTGGTCAGGATTCACTGGAGTGGGGTACCCTAAGATGACGCCAACGGTGAGTTCATGTCTCCTTCTTCTCCGAATGGAGCCTTACGAGAACATAGGCGATCGCAGACCACATCGAGGCGAACAACCTCCAGGCCGACCCTGCGACGAAGAAGAAGTTCAACCTCTTCATCGGCGCCAGCTCTGGACCCGAGGTCGAAGACCGATGGGCACGACTCGACATGTGCGTCGCTTTCCACTGTATCTGAGCTTGTGCTGACGATGTTCCCCAGGATCGCTCGGAGATATCCTCATCAGGTTGGGAAGGAGATCGCGAAGGGTATCAACGCTGGTCGCATTGCGTTTGCCGACAAGCACTTGTCAAGTACGCATTCACGCTCTCCTACGCATCTCCTTGCTGACACCCCGCATCGCAGTGTTCCCGCAGGATCTCGTGTACGGCTACTACTCGCTGAACAAGAAGCACGGCGACCCCAAGCGTCCTTTGGACTGGGCCATCGTCGAGGCGACCGCCATCACCGAGGACGGCCACATCGTCCCGGGTGCCTCCGTCGGAGCGACTCCCGAGATCCTCCAGACGGCCGAGAAGATCATCATCGAGGTCAACACCCGCATTCCCAACCTCGAGGGTCTGCACGACATCAACCAGTCGTTCACCCCGCCTAACCGCCTCCCGTACCTTATCGTGCACCCCCGCGACAGAATCGGCACGACGTCTATCCCTGTTGACCCTGACCGCGTCGTCGCGATTGTCGAGTCGAACAAGCCCGATAACACTGGTCCCAACGCCCCCGAGGTGCGCATCTGCCTACCCTCCGTGACTGGCGGCTGACTCCTTTAATGAACAGAACGACGACAGTCGCGCCATCGCTGGTCACCTCATCAACTTCCTTTCCGAGGAAGTCACTGCTGGTCGCCTCCCCAAGAACCTTCTTCCCCTCCAATCCGGCATCGGAAACGTCGCGAACTCGATCATTGGCGGGCTCGCGGATGGACCGTTCGACCAGGTCCAGGTGTGGACTGAGGTTCTCCAGGATACGTTCATTCGCTTCTTCGACAGTGGAAAGCTTTCGTTCGCCACTGCGACAAGTATCAGGTTCTCGCCTGAAGGGTTCGATCATTTCTACAAGAGTAAGCCGACCTTATCGTGTTCGGGCGATGAATTAGAGACTGATGAATTGACTCTGTGTAGACTGGGCGAACTACAAGGATCGTCTCCTCCTCCGCTCGCAGCAGGTCGCAAACTCGCCGGAGATCATCAGACGGCTGGGTGTTATCGCTATGAACACGCCGCTCGAGGTCGACATCTACGGTCACGCCAACTCGACGAACGCTCTCGGTTCTCGGTACGTCTGCCTCGCTCCTCCGTCATATGCACACGATATCAGGTTACTGACGCTATGTATGTCTGTGTAGGATGTTGAACGGTCTTGGTGGATCCGCCGATTTCCTGAGGAACGCGAAGTTGTCGATCATGCATACGCCCAGTGCGCGCCCTACGAAGACGGATCCTACGGGTATCTCGTGTATTGTGCCGTTCGCGTCGCATATTGATCAGACTGGTGCGTCCACTTTCCTCTTCCTTTCCCTAAACCTCCGTCCTCCATCGCGCTGTACTCACATAACACTTTTGTTTCTAGAACACGACCTCGACATCATCGTCACAGAACAGGGTCTCGCCGATCTCCGTGGTCTCTCCCCCCGCGAGCGTGCGCCTACCATCATCAAGAAGTGCGCGCACCCGGATTACCGCGATATGCTTATGGATTACTATGAGCGGTCGTTGGATGAGTGCATGAAGAGGGGGGCGGGGCATGAGCCGCATATGTTGAGGAATGCGTTCAAGTTCCATACGAACCTTTTGGAGAAGGGGACGATGAAGGTGGAGAAGTGGGATTAGGAGGAGGACGAGGACGAGGGGAAGGTCAATTGACGTTTGTATTATAGATTATTCGTACGTAATTTATGTTTAGATTCTTTCGGTTTGAAGCACCAGGCCGAGGCAAAGCTTGAGGTTTTGTCAGGTGGACTTTCCTTTCTGTGCCCAGCCCGTCACCCCTTTGACATCGCTCGTTTCTCGATTGTCGCTCTCGCGCAATGCCGTATACCCGACCGTCTCCTTCACGTTGTTCGATCCTTCCTCTCGATTGGGCTGAGCAGTGCGTATTCTTTATTGGCTGTCCTCCTCATCCCTTGAAAGCATCCTAGTCGTCATCCAGTACGGTCCTTTCCTCTCGATCGGTCTGGGCAGAGTCGACCACCGCCAGGACGAACAAGACTAGGCATGGGCGCTTATTCGGGAATCTGGGTCGGCTGAGGGGTGTGTTCGCCGAGGGTGTGCTTAGGACTTACAATCCAAGTCACACTCTTCAAATAACTCGAGATCCGCACAAGAATGAATTGAAACGCGCGACAAAGTACGTATACACATAGCATATCTGTGAGACCCACCCCTTGCTTTGTGTACTGTTGCGACGGCCCCTGTAGCTACGACCGTCCTCGTCAGCCTAAACCCCAAATCCACAAGGTAAAGAGACTTGCCATGCCATGCCTACAAAATATGCGAGTTCTAGTCGTTGCACACGAACATCATCGCAAGCCCCAGCGTCGCAGCCAACTTGAGCTGGGGATCCCAAGTATTGCTTTGCTCGATGAGCGAGTCCATGTGGGCCTGCGCTTGGAGGTAGAAACCGTTTCTTCGGCGGCGGGCGGTTGTATTGGTAGGTGCGGCGCGCGTTGGTGTGGACCCAGAGGGTGTCGAGGAGGGTGCGTTCGCGTGCTTCGAAGGGGGTGGGGGTGTAGGTTGCGGGTGGGGAGGGGGGGTTGGGTTTGGTGGTCGTGTGGTTCAGGCGAGCGTGGTGACGGTGGGGATGGGGGGTGTCCCTCTGGGGCGGCTGGGAGGGGGAAGGATGAGGGGATAAGCGTTGTGTGGTGTAGGGGGATTGGCGAGAATGAGGCGCGCCTGGACAGTTATGCGAAGTCTGTGAGCGAGGGAATTATGGGTTAGGTGGTGGAGGTACGAACAGGTTTGCCTGGTGATTACGATGGGATGGGATGGGAGATAAGCCCCCAGCTGATTGGTAGATGTGTATTTTGGGTAACGTACAGTGAGATTGCGAACGAAGACTTCCGACCAGTCAGAGGTGTGTTCGACGGGGAGGCTTGAGGTGGACATCTTTGTGGTGTTCAGTTAGTTAGGCGATGGCGTCGTAGAAAATGCCTGGATGGTGGTCGTCGATAAAGAGGGATAGTTGAAAGGGTCTTATCACACGTCAAGGGTGGGTTCGACGGCACGTTCCCTCTCCACTTGGCACATCGTGGCACGCCACCACTTCACATTTTGAGGGTCACATTGGATATGTACTGTACCATTTCGATCACTTAGACATGTCAGCAGTCAGCACCCCCCTTGTCTAGTCCAAATTCCGGTCGTGTCAGCAGTCAGCAGGCATATTGTCTAAACCCGAAAATATATTATTTCTCACCTATTTTCTTTAAATTTTTGCTCAGGCATCTTTCCGGAGGGGATGGGGTGAATACAGAGCAAGGCCAGGCCAGTTATTCAATGAAGTCGTAAGGCCCACTCACATTTCCCTTAGAATCCGCTTCGTGTTTGTCTAAATTTGACAAAGTCAGCGGTCAGGGTCCCCCTTGTCTAAATTCCAAAACGTCAGCAGTCAGACCCCCTGTCTAAGTGATCGAAATGGTACAGTATACCTACAGTGACACGGGATGATGGTACTGAGAGTCGTACAAGTTACAAACCGGGTCTTGCCCGCACTACACTTCTACTTACTTACATGGGATTGGAATGACTCTGTACTTATAGCACCTGGTGCGCACTTGAAAGCCCTGATAAGCCTCACAAAGAATGTTCACATGCCGAGCACGAACAACATGCCAAATCCTTGTCTCGCAGCGAACCTGAGTTGGCCATCCCAATCGTTGCTGTCTTCGATCAGCGTTCGGATGTTGACGTTCGCTTGGAGAAAGTGAAGTTTGGACAAGGGGTCGGGTTTCCTTTGGTAGGTGCGGCGGGCGGTGTTGTAGGTCCAGAGTATGTCCACGAGCATGCGTTGGCGGCCTTCTTCGAGGGAGGGCTTGCGGGGGTTGGGGGCGGAGGTGGAGGGTTGGTCGTCCTCGGGTTCGAGTGGATGGAGAGGTATTTTGGGCGTTGAGGATGGCGATGGGAGGGACTCGGATAAGTCTGGCAGGGGTAAGTCTGAGGGGAGCGTTGGGGTGGTCGACGAAGATCTGGGTGGAGAAGACTGGGGGGAGGTATCAGCGGGGGTGGAGAGGCGTTCGAACGAGGGCTCGCTCCTATATGGTAAAGTGAGTCCTGTGAGCTGTGGGAGTCTTAGCTAGGGGGTGGAGGGTTACGTACAGCGTGGACTGGCGATCACGATAAGCGGATTGAAGGTCAGCAACATGGACTAGTTAATTGCTGGATACGGTCGAATCGATGACACCGCTCACCTCTTTCCCCTCCACCATGGCCAGCAAGAGAGCGAACCCCATACTCGCCGCGGCCCGCGCACGGGCGTCCCAAGTGCGATACTCCCTGGCTATCGTGTTTACACGATTCTTTGCTTCAACGAAGTGGGCTTTGGCCTTGAAGTCGGACCTCCGCTTCTTGTAGGTGTGCATATCGACGACGTAAGTCCAGATCGTGTCTAAGAGCACCTGCTCACTCGACTCGAAATCTAGGTCTTTAAAATTGAGCTGCTCTGGAAGATAGGGCGGAGGGCCGTGTTGTTGAGCTGTGGGTGTTCCGGCGTCGTGGACTTCGGATGGCTCGGACGAAGCCTCCACTTCCTCTTCCCCAGGAGCATCTTCGAGTTGCCGTGATAGTATCGCTGCTATTTCGACGGGGTCCGTACTGGAAACGTACATCAATGAGAACCCAAAATACCAGAGGCAGAGTTTCACGAACATGAAGGACTATCAGTCGCGATTTAGCTTGGAGATAAGCTGATACTATGTGATCACGTACCTCAGCGTACTTGCGTAGCGATTGTGGAATGAGAGAAGGGCGTGGTGCTGCGGCGGACATCCTTGTATGGTATTGACGCTGAGTGAGTAAAGGAGGATGTGGGGAGCTTTCGCCGTCGATCTCAGGTTATCGTGGACGTGGAAGTAGCCTTAGGTGAAGAGGCTTCGACGACCTATACTGCGTGGCCAACCCTTCTACCCTATCGTGGCACATCGTCGCACGCCAATGTCACATTTCTCCAGTCACACTGTGAAGAGCAACCAATATAGATATATGGATCCAGCTTCTTGGCTGTGAAGGTCTGTCAGTGGTGGGGGAGGGTCAGGTCCTCGTTGTCTTTTCCGTCGTGAGCAAGATGATGAGCGTCACACATCTGGCGCCGCTCTATTCTGCCTCCCGCAAAATATGATAGCAATTGTTATCATTTTGCCTATTCTATCTTGAAAATGGTAATAGTATACATCCTCCTGTGATGTATCCTCGGCGCCAAAGGCGCCGACAAACAGGCGCTTATTGGGTCGGCTAAGAGGTATCTTCGCCAAGGGTGGGCTTCAGTCTTACGAGGTCGCATTCTTCAACTAACTCGGGCGCCGTACACAAGAATGGGTCTACTGTACGTTTACAGATAGCGTATCTTTGGGAGATTCATCCCCTGAATTCGGTATCGTCGTACGACAAGGCTATATCTATGAGGGGCCTCATCAGCCTAACCCCCAAAGCTACATGAAGAAGAGACTTGCCTAGGCACACTGCGCATCGTAGGTTTGATGCGACGCCCCTCCACACGCCGTTCACAGTGGCACACACACGGGTGGGTGGCAGATCATTGTGTCCTGGTGGGATCATATGTGACATAGGTACGAGACCCGTGCATGATGACGCTGCATCGGCCCTCGTGGCGTGGCTGGGCATTTTGAATGGATGGGCGCTTATTGTGATAATGGCCGCGTAGGGCAGTCTGTAATCATCTGTGCGTAGATACGGGCTTCGAGGATTAAATTGGGATGAGGCCAGAAGGGAGATTTTTGAGAAATATGGGCAATGTCTGCGATTTGGCAGGATGTCTGGATGGGTTCTTTGAGACTGCTGGGCGCTTATTGCAAGCGAATTGGGGCTTTCTGGATGTATTATAATAGGTATCGCTCTCGGTTTATGAGAAAAGTAACCCAAGATTCCTCACTATGTCAATTAAATACAGCTGGGGCTCGCTGAAGACTCGGAGCGACTTGGCAGTTTCCCACCTGTGGTCTCCTCGAAGCCCAATTTACAAGAGCACCCCCAGATCTTACTGCAATTCCCAGGCCAAAGGAGTGGCTTGATGACGCCGTGGTACCCGAAGGAATGCGTTCTCGCATATCACCGGTAGCTGTTAGAGGTTCTTGATCATCAACTGTTGTGTAACTGTGTACGGGCGTCGAGGCCCCAGATGCTGCGAACATCACGCAAGCGCTTGATCGATCTTCCTTCGTTGCATTGCTTCTACTTATTTCTGTCGTGCTGGAGAAGCATTATGCTTCGCACTTTGCAATGTGATGCTTGCCAGTTTGATTTCATACTGGTCCTCGGATGATGAAGAAGAACCATTAATGGAGCGCTCGGGAAACAGGGGAATCCTCTTGGAGCAACTCCAATCCGCTAGGTTCTCATAAGTCACGGTGATTAGACGCGATAGGAAGTGGTTTGAGGTATAAAGGGCCATCAAACGGACTTAGTGCTGCTTTTTGTGGGGGGTATATAGCGAGTGAGACGGGAGGTTTGTTAAGTGCAACCTGAGTCAAGATGGTCTGGGATCGCAACGTCGTTGGGAACACAATCGCTCGTGCGATGTACTCGAACACAGGCCTTTCCCTCCTGTTCGCAGGTGTGCTGTTATCTTTAATGGCACGCTCATATCTCTAACAGTCATTCGTAGGTGTGCAGCTGTTCATCTGCGCGTACAGTCTCGCGGTGTACCTTGAGACGCCAAATACAGTGCGCAGCAGAGGCACGATAGTCTATCTCGTTATAAGCTTCTTGCTATTTGCGATATGGAGCATTGCGACGTGCATAGACTTTGAGCTTATGTTTCGTATGCTCTTCTACGCCACGTCCCCTGGGGACTTCTATACAAGGTTGCAGATGGAGTCGGGCGTAGATCCAAAACAAGTGCTCAGTAATGCTTTGAGCAACATCATCGTCTGGATCTCAGATGCTCTTCTGGTGCGCTATCATAGCTCTTCTCACAAACTACTAGGCCTTAGCACTGAAGGTCTTTGATAGCTCTACCGTTGCCACATCGTTTTCTCCGACAAGCGTTTAATGATAGTCGCCCCAGTTGTGACATATCTCCTTTCAATCGGTGAGCCATAGTGCTGATCGCATGCGATTTAAAGTTCTCATAATAGGTTCAACAACAGCCTTCGGCATCATCGACCTCTCACCTATGGGCAAGACGAACTGGATCAACAAGGCAGGCGAAATACCTTATATGTCCCTCTTCATCATATTCTCCGTAGCCACCAATCTGTTGGTGACCGTGCTCATCTCATGGCGCCTCATCCAGGCGCGCCGCCAGTTCTCGGCCCTCGGGAGAGATAAGAAGGGGCTCGCTGGGTATACGACCGTCGTGGCCATTCTTGTGGAGTCTGCAATTCCTCTGGCAGTCTTTGGGATTGTATATGCGGTGTTGTTGGCGACGATCAGGATTGACGCGCTTGACCTGCTGAAGAAGGACGCTACGAGACTGATCATGACAGTATTCTATTTTGGGTTTGCGGTAAGTTTACATTTCTTTGGAGAAGCAAATTATGACTGATTAAAGGCCATGTTCCTTTGCAGGCACTCTCACCGCAGCTCATCATTCTACGAGTGATGACTGGGCGCTCGTTCGTACGCAACTTCAACGATCACGAACATTCGCCCAGTGCTGCCACCAACGATATCGCGTTCGCATCTAATCGCACTGGCATTACGAGCACTTCGGACTCCACAGAAGAGCATACCTCCGGGGAGTACCACGACAAGCCAGAGAATAAGGTCTGAAAGACTCGGAAATCCCTCATCTCTGAAGTGGCTAGAAATAACTTCTTGTATTTGTACGACCGAATATCGCTGTAACTTGGCCAACAAGACGAAGCCCTGACCCAAACCACTAGATGAGATTATGATTGCTGGATCCGATCGAATTGATGATACCGCTCACCTCTGTTCCCTCCGTGATCGCAAGCAAGAGGGAGAAGCCCATACTCGTCGCCACCTGCGCACGGGTGTCCCAAGTGCGATCGCCGATAGACCTTGGCTATCGCCTTTACACGATTCTTTGCTTCAACGAAGCGGGCTTTGGCCACAGGGTCGGACCTCCGCTTCATGTAGGTGTGCATATGAGCGACGACGTAAGTCCAGTCTAAGAGCTCGTCTCGAAATCTAGATCTTTAATGCCAATGTCGCTTTTGCGTTACTTTGAAGGTCGGGTTCAGATAATGGGCCGTGTTGTCGAGGTGTGGGAGTGCCGGCGTCGTGTGCCTCGGATGGATTAGATATGGGGGTGTTTGAACTGAACATGAGCGACGGCGAAGCCTCCGCTTCCAGAGTGGGAGCAGTGATAGAATCTGTACCACCCTGACGGGGTCCGGACTGAGAAATATCAACGAGGTAACAAGATATGTGGTGTTGGACTACACGCTCTTCCATGCCACGCGGTCGCCCGCAAGAAATTTATTACGGGACGAGTCGAAAGACGAGAACGCTCCCAGGCTAGGCGCATTTCCCGGGGGACCGTTGTCGTTCTAGAACACTATTTGATACCCATTGCTTTAGCTACGTTCTCCTCCAGTGCCATGACTCCAGTGTTACCGACGAAAGAAGTTGTACGTCTCCAAGTCCATATTTTCCCCATCGCCACTCAGATTTGATAGCGAAATTGAGGGTGATAGCAGCCTAGGTCGGCCAGCTCCTTCTCAGTCATGCCTTCTAGCCTCCCATCCCTATCACCCCTGCCCCGTTTTCGATTCTCGTCCCAAATATAGATGGCCGTGGCGACTACCAGAAGACAGACGGCGGATATCGCAGCGAGGTTCGCGAGGTTGCCTTTGCGATAGTCTGGAGCGTCCGTCGGAGCATATGTCCATACCCTGGTAATACGGGTGGCTCAGTGAGATGCCTGTGACATGAGTATGTCCTGAGTAAACAACGTACGCTAGGATCGCACCCACTGCGCCGAAGCCTGGAATTGCACCTGTGACCACAGCTCTGACTGTATCTGGGGCAGCGTTATCGGTACCCCAGGTCATGATCTGACGGGAAACAACATATATAGAAGCAGATTGAATAACTTGAATCCGCGCTTGCTTAGAGAGGCTACGCACCATTGTCCCACAGACAGGTGCGCCCATCATAATCAGAAAACACGCCGCATACCTGCCCGGCAAGAGTACTATCAGCATATTGACGGTATGTCAGATAGGAATGGTCTACATTACCTAGCCTTGGAGTTCTTTGTCGTCACAGATATAACGTATCCGGCCACCATTATTAGAGCGTTACAGAATAGGGGCACAGACCTCATCTTGATACGGGCGCTTATCCACGCGTTGAGGATCACCCAGAAGACACTTGCGACATAGGGCGGCACAGTCCGTAGCTGAACCTCAATTGTTGCTGTTTGAATGTCCTGGATGTGAGCTGAGGGATTCTCACGGGCCAATATACCAGCACGTACTGTAATTTCCCTCTGGAGTGCGAGGTTAAGTTAAGCGCCCTGGGCTTACGATGATGCGTAGTGCAGTACGTACGTGTTCGGATCACTGATGGCATGAAGAGGCTCATGCCTTGGAAAGACATGTTGACCATGATGTAGCAGATGATACACGCGATAGTCTTGGGTTAGAAACGAAACATTAGATCGTGCTTATATGTGGATGTCTGACTCGGGCTCACGATGAAGTTGAAAGATCTCAATACAAGCTTCAATGTCGTCTTTTCCTTCTGTCCTTGAGTCTTGATAACCTGGTCAGCATCAATTCGTGCTAAGGCTAGTCTTCGTTCAGCGGCGTTCAGGATCTTTGACTTGCTGGGGTCCCCCGGAACGATGAGGAGTAGAACTAGCCCGAAAACTGTTGTGATGATGCCTAGTCAGCGTATGTTAGCCTGATGTCAAACGTGGATTGCGGTAATTCTCTCGACCTTCAACAAGGAATATCTTCCATCTCATCAGCTAATTAGGCCCACACGTTCTGTTCAGTGGTGACGTACCTTCCTCCAGGTCTTCACCATCCCGAAGTCGGGAACCCTCAGAAGGCCGGAAGCGAGAAGCCCACCAACTATCAGGGATACATCATGCGTGTAAGGAACCACCCAAGAACGCACTAAAGGGCACTCACATGCTCCTGCTATACTTGGAGACGTCCCGAAGAAAATCCCCACACGCAAAACGAGCTCGCTCCTTCGGTAATACTAGCCAACAAGGGTCAGCGTTGGTGTAATGGATTTGACCATGCCGGGTATGCGAGAATCCCAGAGGTCGCATGATGTGGAGACGCACCCTGGAGATAATATAGACAAGCGCAGACTAAGACGTGCATCATCAACTGCGAAAGGTGGTTAAAGTTGAGTCGTACGTACTAGCGTTCCTCCCTCCGCTAACCCCAGGAACACACGTGTGACGATGAGCCCCGCATAATTCTGGACGAATGCAGCCCCTATAGACACTGCTCCGAACCCTAAAACGAGGAATGCGAGCCAGTTGGATCCCCATTGTTTCAAGAGGAGATTTGAAGGAATGTCGGCGCTGATGTACTGGAGTCGAGGGGGGCGATATGAGGCCTACAAGGCTGCGTGGAGCATATCTTTGTTGGGTACATACAGCAATATAGAATGTGGTGAGCGCAATGTTGAGATCGAATCCTGTCATTCCAAGGTCCGTCTCGAGACCTAGAGCATCAACCTTTAGTTGTGCAGAGCACAAGTTAAAAATTGGTCAATACTCACCTGCGACTCGAGCATTCCCTGAGGCGTAACGCCGCATGAGTTAGTATGTAGAGTGAGGTGTAGCATCAGGCCAAATGACAGCCCACCTATTGAAGTCCTATCATGACGCTCAGCGTTATTTGACTACGAGTCTGAACTCTCCGCACCGGTCAATGAAGTTGCAACAGTCTGGTGCATTCCGTTGTAAGTGAGAGTCATCACGATAGTTCTGGCTACTCACATATCATCGTGAACATGGGTAGTAAAATCCAGTCCAACTTTTTCAAGAGGCGCCGCTCCTCTTCGGGGTCGATGTCTACATCGGAAATTGGAGAGTCATTTTCATCTTCCAGTGGTGAGCGCATGTCGTGAAGGTGCAGCTTGGGAACGTGAACGAGCACGGACGCTGGAATTTAAGGATTTGGGACAAGCTGAGGAAGCCTGCTGAGGTTCTAACACTGCGCAGATGCTCAATGGGCCCTGTCAGGTGCGTACTGTGTCATTTCGATCACATAGTCCAGCCAGCAGCCAGCAGCCCCTTGGACTTGACTAAATATTATAATGGTGAGGGCAGCAGTCAGGTTGACGTTGGACTAAACCATAATTCGAGTCGGAAATGACAAATTTCCCCCCGCTACAACAGCATGTACAACGTCAGGATATGCATAATTTAAAATAGGCTTGTTTTCCCTATCCTGGACCTCATTCCCTGCCGAAGTGTCTCCAGGACCGTCCCATACGTATTAGTGCATCTATCGCCCATCCAATGCGAGCCTCTTTCCCGAGTGCTAATGCCCGTGCGAGGTGGAGACCACCCTCTTCGATGTTCTTGAAGAACCTTTCAGAATCGGTGACGTGTGGCATGAGCCTCTGGGTTAAAGTTCAAATTCCGTACCCAAAGCTAGTGTTGAGCCAAGGTGAAGTGAAGTGAAGTGAAGTCGCGGCTTCACGATACTTCATCAAAAACGAATCAAGGTCAATCAGAGTTGCACGTTGCCGCCCATCGGCTTCAAAACCGTCGGCATAGAGGGTAAAGCGGTGGAAGGGTAATTCAAAGGCTTAGGTTCGTAGAGTATTAATGCTGAAGGCAATAGAATTAGTCTAATTCGCAGGATGTCTGTGTGCGCCAGCTCAAGGACAATCCCCCTGAATTCTGTGGTCTGGATCCTGCCGAGCAGGGCATTTTTTGCCTACGCAGAGACACCCAGGCGCTAGGAAGACGGGTAGGTAGAGGCGAAAGTTTTGTCCCATGGCTGAGTTCCTTGTGCCAATCCCTTTCAAAGCCAACCTTCAGAGGAAGCGTACGAGAAGAATGCCCTATCTGGATGCTCAACCATCACACTTCGCTTGACCTTGATACGCAAATGAAGTGAAGTGCATCTTGAAGGAACTTGCCTTCATTACCAACACGACCCAAAGCCTGGACTAAATTGGACTAGACCCCCTTTGGACTAAATGCTAAACGGAAAAGTCGCTGAACAGTCAGACCCATGGACTAAGTACTCGAAATGGTATAGTAATCGTATTTATAGCGCAGGATTCTTACTAGAACCATCGACGAATGCACCAGACTGTAGTGCAATGCTTGCATGCACTAAGGCTTCGCAGTGGCACTCATGACCGTCGACGAATAGCTCACAGGGTGGCGGGCGGCAATAGGGGCGTGTTTGTCTCGTTCCCATCCGTTTCGGGAAAGCAGATTGAAGAGAGCGGATCCGTAATAGCCGCCTCTCCGATGCCCGTTATCGGCGGTAAGCTCACCGAGCGTCTGATAAGAACGATACGCGTCTATTGCGTTGCGCCGCAGGATACAACTGAGCCAAAGCCCAATCCCCGGCCACGAGGACAGCAAGCTGATGCAGGAGTGGCTTCCCCGTACCGATTTACAGCCGAGAACGCACGCTCCTCACCCGGAGCACAGATAATTCCTGTACTTCGGTCTACCTACCATTTGTCGGGCATTGTGGGTTGCGGAACGAGGCTATTCAACGTTAACCCTTGACCGCATCTAAGGTGAAGGACATACCCCAGAGCGACACGAGAGACAGCGAGGCTAGTAGCGTATCGCGACACAAATAGGCGTCCATGCACCCCGTGTGTTTCCAACAGTATCTTGAAATCAGTCGACGTCACAAGCCTCCGCACGAGAGGCGCACAGCAACGAGAGTAACGGGTTACACCCCCTCCAAGACCTCTAGAGACCAGGAACACAGCAAAAAGGAGTTGCGGTGTCCAAGAGCTCGAGAAACGATGGAGGGAGAGTGGGAAGGCAGAATCTAGATGACACACCCGGTACATAACGAAACGCCGGCGGGCGTGCGCGGGGTCGGGATGCACAACGCCAACCCCTTGTTCGCGATCCCAAGGATGTTTTGAATAAACGTCGAGCCTCGAGGGGCGTAGTTGGGCTGTAGGCACACAGTATCAGTATACGCAGAGAGCAGGTCAACTGAAGGACGCACCGGCGTTTCAACACTATACCCACCCGCCTCGCCGTTAACCTCGACTTGACCTCGACCATATCTCACGTCGCAGTCGCTCCCGTCCACACACGCAGGTCGGCCCAAGCATAATATAGGATGGGATTGTACCAGCTAAATCGGCGAGGATGGCGCCAGTAGAGAACGCGCCTGCCACTTGAGTGACGACCTGCTCGATCGGTACCTGTTGGTGAGGAATAGAAGAAGATAGCGGGGAACGTCACCTGGTGCGAGATCGCCTCCTAATCCCCATGCGCGCTGCCGACAACGTCCTCCATCCCGTTCCCCTCGTCGATACCCACCACCGGCACCTCTACACCCTATTGCGTCTTACGCGCCCACCCCATTTCTCCAGCTCCCCACCCTTCTCTCCATGAACCTCAAACGCAGGGTGCGACCCCACTGTAACGACCTCCCGCTTTATCGGCGTCGAAAACGGGCTTCTATAGCACACCGATTGGTATCGTCGGTCAGCTCATATCGGTGATCAGCGAGGTAGGAATACGTACTGCGCACCGATCTTGGATATGTGCACAAGCTCACAGGCTCGGTATCATGCCCGAGGATGCTCTTGAGCTTGGTGATGGGGTTTCTACAGTGTAGTCGCGTTCGTATGGCTGTTTCGCCGCTCCATGCGTATAGAGCCCACAGGGAAGGCTGCGGACGCCGAGGTGCTTGGGACCTGGGTGGCCATTGACCGAAGAGAAGTGAGCTTAGCGGCAAAGTTGGTGCGAAGAGAAATGGGCCGGGTACGAACTAATCTATTACAAAAAAAGACACAGGGGAAGACGGTATAGTCAGTTAGCGACATACTTCAGCAGAAATGCGCACCTGTCTTTGCGATATGTGCCAGATCACTGTATCCGTGCAAGTTCGTACCCCGATATCGTCCACTGACACACCTTCTCCCACCTGAGCACGTTCACCTTGCCTACAATCGCCGTAATCCCGGTAGGTCGGTCGTTGGAGAGAGTCGCATCGTCTCGTCGTCGTCGTGAGCAAGATGGGTTGTCCAAAAAGGTTCAGCACGGCTGATGACTAAAAGTTAAAGGCGCCGACAATCAAACCCACATAGGCGTCGAAAGACAGTGTTACTAGAAGGGCAGCGGAATAGCGACTGGAGGAGTCGAAGAAGGTCAAATCGACAGCAGTGGTATGATTGAAGGTGTATTCAGGGTGAATGGGAGAACGAGCCCCGCCATTTTCCGACGAGTCCTTAGCGCCCGCTGACTCAGCGCCCTTTCGTCCAAACAGACGTAACCGAGTTGACGCCAGCATAATCCTGACTCCTGAGCGCTGAGCACTTTTCCTTCCGTTCCCCCACTCCGACTCCGTCGTATTGTTCGGGCGCCTCTCTTATCCGGAATGCTATACCACTCCAGCAGCGAACGAGGGGCCCCACTCTCCCCACATCTCTGCGTCGGCATGTCTTATGGCGATTCAAAGAATCTTCAGCAGACGATGCTGTTCGCTTCGTCGTCGCCTCCGCATCGAAAGCCCCGATGTCCGGTTGTGTTGCAAGATACTAGGTGCTCGAGAAGCTCGACCTCACCGTTTTCGACGCCCAGGCCAGCTCTAAGTATATCTATGGCTAGGTGGCGTCATTCTTCTTCAAGGATCTCGCTTTCTCGCAACGCGGAATGGAAGAACACTATCCCTACGAAGACCATTCGCTCAAGAAAGTCTATTCTTATTGACTCTGAATACGCGACTATAACAGGTATGCACAAGGAACGCGCTATCAAACTCGGGACGTGGTGACCCTGGTGAAGGGGTAACGAGATCCAATTCTCCTGTATGCACTCACGCACGGCAGTGAATTCTACCTACGTCTCTTGATGATTACGTGAACTGAAGGGTGAACTTACTATCGAAGCCTTCCATCCAGGCTTGCCCTCGGTGGGCGTGATGGGGACTCCACCGTACCAATGCCATGTCGCAACGCCTCAGAGCAAGGAGGTGAGTGCAGAGACCGAGATCCGAGGTCATCAGCGTGCAGAGGTTGAAGGATGTCGATGCGAGGAAGGTACAATCGGAATGGACGGGGATAATGTAGGCATGGAGGAGAGGACGTTGCACCAAGTGGACTAACACACCACAGTTCCTTCTTTCGCCTCACTGATCATACCGAGCTTGAAGTGCACAACGCTCCTTCTGAGCATTGCGGGGTCTACCTAAATCTTCGTTCTCGGGGGCGGACATGGCTGTGTGGAAGCCCGAACGGTGCCCGGCGTCGAGTGACGAGCGTATACCTCCGCGGTGGTGAGGATTATGGATACCCTAGGCTTTCCCAGGAATCATGTTGTTCTTGTGAAGAACCGTCTTTTGTAGGACCGAGGTGCTTGTTTATTGAGAAGAGAGGAATACGTCGTCCCACCTTTTCGTTCTCCCCTCTATTGAATGCATCACTCACTGCGCGAATCCAGAGATTATAAGTTTCACGAACGGTCCTCTCGAAGCCAGAATTTCTGCCCACCGGGCACTACGTCGTGTGGAACCTGTAGCAAATCATATCGCTGTAGCTGTGTGGCTGTGGGAAGTGTCTGTGGTCGAGGAAGGACGAGACGAAAGCACCGGCCTTGCTCGTTGCGTTCGCCAATCTGTGTAGTTAGCAAGCATTTGGTTCCTATTATATGTAAGTTTAGAACCACGATCTGCGCGTGGAAGGGGCTGAGCCGATGTCACCGTGCGATGATACGATAATCCAATTGTCTCGGAGAATAAGATGTATATGAGAGAGACAAATAGAGAGGTTGTAATCGAGCGAGAGGGGGGTATGGGGGTGCCGAAGACGTTCAAAGCTGATACCATTTAACGTACATAATAGCGGTCGTATATATAGGTGGGGGGTTTTATACAGGTAAATCAGAATCGTGACATAACGAAGGAACTTGAAAACATGGAACGTCATATGAGGAACCGAGTATTAGAACGAGATGGCAATCAGAACGGAATAACAGTCAAAACGAAGTGATGATTTCCAAATGAATGGGGATGCGACGTCGAAGGAAAAATTGAACTAATTCGAGGAAGGGGGAGAGTAGCATTGGGCCCATTCAGTACCTAGCATCGCATGACGAATTTGGACAGTAGAAAAAGGGATTTCGGTTGAGATAAGGAGGGTGCAGGGAGACTGGGGCAGGTTTGCCCCAGAGGGTACAAACATGAGGCGGTTATTTGCCGGTGTGGACAGAAGCCAGCCAGTCCTCGAACCAGTGCTGAGGGCTATCTCGTCAATGTAGATAGGATGGAGATCCCACACCCTCACTGTGTTGTCCCACGACCCAGAGATAATCCGAGTTCCATCTTGGGAGAATTCGACGGAGTGCACCCGGTCGCTGTGGCCCTCCAGCACTCTCAGTGCTGTCCCTGTCGAGACATCCCATACCCTCACAATTTTGTCGTCCGACCCAGAGACAATACGAGTTCCATCCCGGGAGAATGCGACAGAGCTCACCCATCTACTGTGACCCTCCAGTACGCTCAGCACCATCCCTGCCGAGGCATCCCACATCCTCACTGTTTCGTCCTCTGACCCAGAGACAATCCTAGTTCCATCCTGGGAGAATGCGATAGAGGTAACCCTGTTAGTGTGACCCTCCAGTGCACTCAGCACCATCCCTGTCGAGACATCCCATACCCTCACTGTCTTGTCCCATGATGCAGAAACAATCTGGGTTCCATCCTGGGAGAATGCGACGGAGGTAACACACCCACTGTGACCCTCCAGTACACTCATTGCCATCCCTGTTGAGGCATCCCACACCCTTACTGTCTTGTCCCATGATGCAGAAACAATCTGAGTTGCATCCCAGGAGAATGCAACGGAGGTAACACGGCCAGTGTGACCCTCCAGTACGCTCAGCGCCATCCCTGTCGAGGCATCCCACACTCTCACTGTCCTGTCGCACGACCCAGAGACAATCCGATTTCCATCCCGGGAAAATGCGGCGGAGATTACCCAGTCACTGCCCTCCAGTACGTTCAGCGCCATCCCTGTCGAGGCATCCCACACTCTCACTGTCCTGTCGCACGACCCAGAGACAATCCGATTTCCATCCCGGGAAAATGCGGCGGAGATTACCCAGTCACTGCCAAGTCACTGCCCTCCAGTACGTTCAGCACCATCCCTGTCAAGGCATCCCACACTCTCACTGTCCTGTCGTACGACCCAGAGACAATCCGAGTTCCGTCCCAGGAGAATGCGACGGAGGTAGCGGAACTCCTGTGATCCTCCAGTACGCTCAACGCCATTCCTGTCGAGGTATCCCACACCCTCAATGTTTTGTCGTACGACCCAGAGACGATCCGAGTTCCATCCCGGGAGAATGCGACAGAGCTCACCCATCTACTGTGACCCTCCAGTACGCTCAGCACCACCCCTGTTGAAGCATCCCACACCCTCACTGTTCTGTCCCCCGACCCAGAGACAATTCGAGTTCCGTCCGGGGAGAATGCGACGGACGTAACCTGGTCCCTGTGGCCCTTCAGCTTACATTGAGCCTTTCCTGTCGTTGCATCCCAGAGACGCACCAAGCCATCATTTGCGCCGGATGCGATTATTCTCCCATCCCCCGATACCGCGACAGCGTTGACCTCACTTCCAACATTGATCTCCATTAACATGGAAGTGGCACGAGCCCCTCTTGTGGTCAATGTAGGTACTTTTGGGAAGTAACTCCTCCACATCTCGCATATGTCCTCCCTCCCGTGCCAGGTTGCCAATGCAGAGATATACAAGTGGGGGGTCGATGCCGAAGCAGGACTTGCGCTGAAGACGAGCGCAAACGACGCCGCCTGGCCACAAAGTAGAGCGAGAGCTGTATCCTTCTGCTCATACACGGTGGTCAATCGGCAGGCTTCTACGGAGTGTTTAGTGTTTGGGACTCACCATTGCAGCCCAGCTTCTTGACGCTCTTAGGGTCGCATCACACAAACCTACGCAACCGAGGAGATTCATTGCCTCAATCCAGAACAACGCACGAAGTTGAAGAAAATCAGAGAGCATGAGAACCAACGACTCGCTTTCCGTTGCTGGGGTTGCAACCGAGAGATGGAATCCCCACTGTCGACATGAATAAGCCAAGTCGTCGTTAATGTTGCGATTCACCTGCTCGACAAGCTCGGTGTTCTCGCTGTCGAGCAGGAACGAGGACGGTACGTTCGCGATGTTGAATCGGAGACCCGCTTTCATAATGCGGAAGCAACCTTCGGCGAGACGCTCATGCAGCGCCGCCTGGCTGCAACAGAACTCCTTTGAGCGATCTGGATCGAAGAGAAAGTCGGTAAAGGACTTGTGATACGAGAGGATGAGCTTCTTCTCGTCTGCGTAGAGGACGGCGTGAAGACGAGAGAGAACATCGTCTACGACCTTGACGGAGGAGAATTCAGGTGCGTTGGCGAGAGTGAGATCTTCGGGGAAGAGGAGTGATGCCACGGTAGTGGTTGTAGTACGTTCAGGTGTAGAAAGGAAAGTGTGCAATATTCTGAGGCGATCAAAGCGCAAGTCTGTGTCGAATTCAGCGAAGGCTTCACTCACAATCTGGCTATAAAGCACGTCGAGCAAGCGAGTTGCACTGAGCGCGCTGTTCTGCAAGTTGGGTGACTGTGAGAAGAGCGATGCTATCACTCGTCTTTGCTCATGCCCCTGTAAGCGTCCCAGGTGTCTAACAAGGGTGACCGCACAGATGAACAACCCGCCTGAGAACGTCAACAACAGGTCCATCTCGCCGGAATCTTTGAAGTGGGGAAGGTTGGTCTGAAGGTACTTCGCAATGTCGCCGCTGACTATTTCCCGCTCAACGTCCTGGAGCCGACACCATTCCTTCCGCTCAAATGCTTCGACACGAGCGACGAGATCCGGATCCGAACGACTGGTGATGAAGAACTTGAGACCGGGTAGCTTGTTCTCGCGAATGACGTCGAGCAGAGCGCGCAGAAACTTCGAGCCGTCCTTGCCATCTATCTCGTCGAGGGCATCAACGACGATGAGGTAATGCTTGGGTTTGGATGAGCCGTCGTCGGCCTTGGACCGTGATTTGCACCATGGATCGACAAGGAGTTCCTTCAGCTGGGTGGCTGGATCCTGATCAATCACGTCGAAGCTGGCGCTCACGCGCAGAGTCTCTGCGAATGCCGCGCAGCGAAGAGCCAAGTGGTACACGATGGTGGGGACGATCTGGGTGACGGTTCTCGTCTCGTCAAACAGCCGTGAGCAAAAGAAGTTCCCACCCAGCTTGATGGCATCGTCCTCGTCGCCGGTTAGCTCGAAACGACGCGCTAACGTAAACGCAATCGTGGTCTTGCCTGAGCCTGCAGGTCCAAACAGCCAATAGATGCTGGGACACTCGGGAGATGTGTCATTGCCCCACTCCACAGCACCGCTGAGTATGTCGACCCGGGTTCCCGGTGTGCAAACGGCGCGAATCAGTGTCTCTCGGTCCTTAGCCCCAATATGATATTTATGATCAGCCCTACGCGAGGCCTTGAGACGATCCAAGAGTAGTAGCTATTGCACATGTCAGGTAACGTTCAAAGAAGGAGAACGAAGCATGCGCGAACCTTGAGATCGTTCTGAATGACGTTCACCGCCCTATATACTGCTATCCCGGTCCCGAGCTGAGGATGACGGTGAGGGCAGGTCCTTGACCGATGATCAGGGAAAGTCATATCTCGAACTGTATCCTGGCCTCATTGACGCGTTCGAATATTGCGGCAATACGCCCCTTCTCGTCCTCATGATCAAGAATCTTCCTGGCCAGCCACTCCTCACTGAGCTGAGACAGCTTCGCAAATTCACCCTCCAAAGCGCTGAGCCGCGTTAGGTTTAAGTTCCTCAAATGGCAGCGAGTCCTACCTCTTGAATTCCATCAACCAACTGTTCTTCTTCTCATCATACGTCGTCGGGTCATCCAGCGCTTTATCGACTATCCCCAGCTGTGCACCCGTGGAAGCGATCCGTCGCTCGACCTTGTCCATATTATCCTTCACCGCCTGAGTGGGTGTCAGTCGAGGTCACTCGAGAATCGAGCGAGGTAAGGGTGAGTCTGACGCACCGTTGTAATCTCGACGATGGCCTTGGCCAGGCTCGAGGCCATCTTGATTGGATTTCCGTCCACGATGTCAGGCAACCTTTTCAGAAGGGTCCCCGTAAAGTTTAGCGCGACCTTCATCGCAGAGGGTTGTGTTGGCGCGCGAGCGGGTCCACGAGGTTCAACTCCGCCATCATTGTTTCTCTCTGGAAAGCGCTTTTAAACCTGTAATACGAGGCACGACTTTCGTAGAGGCGCACCATTCATGGGGCTCGTCCCAGGAGGAAGAGCTGCGTCGATCTCGTGATGGTCCACTCGGGTTGCGTCTATGCCCAACCATCAGTATAACGCCTGAATGCAGTGTCCTAGAAAGACCACTCACCCTGCAGCCCTGGCAAGCTGGAACTGCGGCTCTTCGAATGATTTTCGGGGAGGCCTTGAGCCGAATCTATAGGCGATGGAGGCCGTTTATACCTGCAGTATGGCACGATATTGAAAGAAGGTGTTACCGTTGATGGGAGTCTTCGCAGTAGGAGGAGCCGTTTCAATCCCTTGAAGGTCCACGCGATTCGCATCTATTCACCCATGAATACAGCGCACGAATGATATGAATGTCGCCTGCGCACCATCTAAGCCATCTAAGCCTGAGAGGCTGGTAGTCCGTTTCCTTGCAGGTACCGTCCGCAAGCCTTGAGTCAAGTCTGTAAGGCAAATTAGACCTATCCATGGAGAGATATATAGCATTCGTACCCTGCTGGGATGCAGCTCGAATAGAGACACCCATCGCCCCTCCAATGCTCGACTGCTCCTGAAGTGATGTCGTTCTACTCAGGCTAAGTTTGATCCCATTCCATTTATCCCTGAGCCAGGTTCCAAAGCTCCTGTGTCTCCTGGTGTGTTGAGCTGTCTTGGAGGCCATATCAGCGAGAGCAAGATGAAAGTAAGAAGAAAGGATGTCTAAACGCCCACATCCGTCCATGACATATCGATGGGCGGTGTTGAACATGAGGCGAAAAGACTCCGACGATTCATCCCAGCAGGCGTCGCCCAATCTGTCACATGTCACTGTTCACATCCTGAGACTGCGTTGATACGAATCTAAGCGCCCACTGTAACTGGACGAGATTACAACCTGGTATTTGTCTGCCAGTACATTTGATACCCTTTGAGATAGCCTGAGGTTCGCCTGAGAAGAGCACTAACTGAGAGGACGGCAATAAATACAATCCTGAGTCTGAAATGGTGGCGTAAATTCATTGTGATCTCGTGAAGGTATAAACGAGGCATGTCTTCATCGACCGTCACACACCCTCGACTGCGCAGTGAACGCTGCGTCTAACGGAATTCACCCCCATATCCACTTTCCTGAATCAGTGTTGTGGTCTCACCCACCTGACACTTCGGTCGGGGCCTCGCCACTCGCGAGAGCCGCAGGGCTGTGATGAACGCTCAATAGCAAGGTTGCGATGGGTGTAAGTTAAGCGCCCTTCACTCGAGCACAGGTAAAGCCAGATCAAGGTGCGAATAGACCAGCGCTCAACGTTTCTACATGCCTAAGAGTCCCAGTCTAAATTCGAAGAGATGTGTACGCCTCGGCCGTTAGACAGTGATACATAATACAGGACATCATTAATCGCATCACTCCGACGGGCGCCTATTCGTTGGGAGACCTTGTTTGATTCCCGCCCAATTATAATAATATTGTTGTTCGGGGCTTTACAGGCGCCCCTTTTTACTTCATTTGCCTGGGGGTGAGATGCACCGACGTCGACCATGGCACGAGTCATCCCGGACTCGAAATTAGATCTCGAAACGAACCTACATACGTATGACAGCCAAACACCGATTGGGGACACACTCCCTCCAGGATACCTAGAGACCCGTTCAGTGCAGAATGGACGCATGATCCAAGAGCTCAAGATACGATGGGGGGAGAATGGGAAGAAACAATCTAGACGAAGCACCTGGGCCAATCAATCAGCCGCAGCGAGGCTTCGAGTGCTTATAACATAACGACAAAGCCGGGGAGGGAGCACACGCAGATTTGGCAGACACAAACCCAGCCGCACGCCCACGCACCCCAGAATGGTTTGAATGACTCGGGGGATCAAGCCTTCAGACAGATTCTTGTGCCGCACGCACACCGCCAGCGTACACGGGTGCATAGACGACCCATCCCCACCGTCAACGGATCGGCGACTAACGACGAAACGAGGTGCAGCGCAGTGCGCACTATCTCCCACCAGCGTCAACATGACACCATTGGCAGCCAGAATAGAACGGATATACGGACAGCACCCCACAATCGGACGAGGGAACGAGCCTATACGCATGATAGGCACACAGCGGCGGCAATTACACTCCCTCCAAGATATCTCGAGACCGCGAAAACCGCAACAAGGACTTGCGCTGTCCAAGAGCTCGAAAAATGGTGGAGGGAGAGTGAGAACGAGGACCAGAGATGACGCACCTGAGGCGAACCGATCGTCGATAGCGAACGATGCTTGCTGCAAAGTGAGGAGGACAATTGGAGAGAGGATCTGAATCGAATTGGGCAGTCGCGCCGCAATCGCAGTCGTTCCCGTCCACACACGCGGCTTCAAGCACAATGTGGAATGGGACGCACCGGCCACTCGAGTGCGGAGAAGTCCAGTGTGCCCTGTCGATGACGAAAAGCAGAAGGTGGCGGGCTGGAGTGTCGCGTAGGTGTCGCCTCCCCGATCCTGATTCCCAGCGTGCATGCCCCCAACAACGCCTCCCATGTATTTTTCCCGGTCGGTATCCACCCACCCACGCCTCTCCACCTTTTCGCGCCCCGTGCCCAACGTCTCCATGTTCGCCACCCTTCTCTCTATCAAGTTTAACGCTGGGCACGGCCCCACTGTCATCGACTCCGGAAACCGTGCGGTATATATGGCCACAAAGACTGTCGATAAGATGAGGAGTTGGTCCGGCGCTGCAGGGCGTTGTTGGTCGGCGAGTTTCGAAGGGCCTGCGAGTGCAGGTCAAGAGTGTAGGAGAGAACTTAGAAGAAGAGCAGTGGACGTGATCGGAGCTCACCCAGAGTCTGCATGTATGTACGTGCACAACGCCAACCCCTCGCTCGCGATCCAGAGGACGTTTTGAACGAGGATAGAGCCTCGAGGGAGGGAGTTGAACTGACTGAACGCACACGGCGGCAGCCTATGGGCAGGCGTAGTACACAGCGTCAGCGCATGGACATACTGACTTTTCAGTGCTGCACAACTCACCCACCCTGCCTTCAAACTCGACCCCATCTTTCACGATTTCAGTCGCAGTCGTTCCCGTCCACACACGCGGTCCCAAGCACAACGTGGATCGAGACGTAACCAATAGAATCTCGGGTAGCATGGCTTCAGTTGAGGACGCACCTGCAACTGGAGTGCGATGAACTTCCCGGCCATACGATGCCCGCTATCGGTGGCGAATATAAGAGGATGTCTCGGCGGACCGTGCGTGCACGCCGCCGACAAAACCTCCCGATCGTTCCTCGTCACCCTTCTACCCCTATAAACCTTCTTACGCCCCATCCATTCCCCATGTCTCCGCGCTCGCCACCCGTTGCTCCATCATCTCCGATGAGGGGATGAGCCGCACCATCCCTACTTATCTCTCGCTTCAAAAAGTGGACGAGCGGGGTACAGGATCGTCGGGCAGTTCGTATTGGAGATCGGCGAGGTGGGGGTACTGCGCGCCGGTCTTGGCTTGTTCACAAGCTAGGAAGCATAAGTCATCCGTGTATCCTCGGCGCCGTGGCCCAGGATGTGGTAGAGATTCCAAAAGCTTGAGCTGGATTCGACTGTCTCTGTAGCCCCTCCGTGCCTAAAGGGTCGGACATGCTCACGGAGAAGGGTGCAGACGGCGAGGTGCTTGGGCGGCAAAATAGGTGGGCATGAATGGTGGCCTTGTACGAGCTAAACTACTCCTTCACGATGAACCACGCGGAAGATGGGACGGGTTATTCTGGGGATATTCGGTTAGCGTTATACTCGAGCGCAGTAGTACGCACCTCTTTGCAATCTAGAATTCAACCCCGTACGAGCACCTTCCTCCGTGTGAGTATTTTCAACAGCCATTCCCATATTCTTTGCTATAGCGAGGGGTTGGTCGTTGAACAGGGCCTTGTCGTCGTCGTCGTCGTCGCCGTTGTGAACGATGATGATTTTCTTCGACGCTGCTGACTAAGGGACAAAGGCGCCGACAAACAAGCCCACACAGGCGCTTAATGCCAACCCCGGCGTACGTCGTACAATGAGGGCGGAGTGACATTAAAATGGGGTGATACAGGGAGACACATGCTTGGGGTGGATGGTTGAGAGGGCCAACCCCGCCATTTTCTTCCGAGTGCGCCCAGTCCTTTAGCGCCCGCTGACTCAGCGGCCTTTCGTCCAAACAAACGTAATGCCAGCATGATCTCAGATCACCGGCGCTCTCCGGCTTGCTCTGAACTGGCACCCTCTGGCCCATTGTCATTGGGCTTGTAGACCTTTCGGACCCTCGAACACGACTTGCTTCCAACTAAACCATCCTTCAGCGTATACCGCGAGATTATGTCTGCGTCAAGCACCAACAACACTCAGACTCGTTCCAAAGCACGCTCAGAAGCTCAGCCTAAAGCCCTCCAATCGGCTGCGGAACCTACCAATTCGCGGCCCAAGAAGGTGGCCAGAAGCAATGCAATCCCTACGAAAGGACCAAGAATACCATCGCGTACGAGGAACGGAAAGAAAGCACCACCACGGACGAAATATCGTTGGGCAAGACCGCGCTGTTGATTGGCACCAAACGCACCTCTCGTTCTTTTCTTCTCACGGAAACGCACGTCCGACTCGTCCATTCTGATCGCAGCGGTACCTACAAAATTACCCTTGAACATCCATGACGATCCCTGCACGTTCGTTCGACTCTTTCTTGGTCTCTCATCGCAACAAGAAGCCATCCTCGGACTCGATACGAGCGTCCAATGGACTGTCAAGGGTCTACAAAGCAGTAAAGCATGCTGTGGAGAGATTATACAGGACAAGCCTTTGAGTCTCGATCATCGTGGTAGGCAAGAGGAAGGACATAAGAAACTTGAAGAGGGTGGGGACGAGGACGACGTACGTCAGTAACCGAAATGCACGAACGGAATCCAAGCCAACAACGAGTGCTCAGAGTCCCCGAGGCGACCCCTCAATCGTTGGGTGGCATAATGTAACGCATGAGCAGAAAGCGCACCATCGAAAGCAGTGCCGCAATCCCCCTTCCTCTGAGCGATGATGAAATCGTAGAAGTCAGTAGCGACCTCTTGCGCAGGCGTATCTCCGATCGACCACATCGTTGCTACGACTCGACGGTATCCCGCAGCAAGCATCCCCGCAGCGAGATGAACAGCCTCATCGGAGATCTTCTCGTCTCCCGTGCTCGTCTGACATGCAGAGAGGAAGGCGAGGTCGGCGTTCTTGAGGTTCGTCTTGAGGATGGTAGCGAGCTCGAGAGAGCCGTTATGGAAGAGGAAACGACTCTGGAGCGGCTCTGCCGCATTCTGTGCCGCATGACATGCCAGGTGGATGCTGCTGTAGTTCTGCATGCTCTCGAGACATTGATCGACAGTCATATCCCCCCCTTCGAGCTTGAGTGCACGCACTCCGCTTCCCTTGGCCCTGTTGAAAATCGACTGCACTTCCTTCGTAGTCCCATTGATCGCGGGAGCGTCGGGGGCGCAAGGCTGATTCGTCAGGAATAGACCTGATACCTGCGTATCGATTGAGCGACGACTCTTTACTCGGTCGGTGATGGCAGTGACGGTGGGGGTATAGGATGATACGACATAGTCAAGGACGCTCTCGGGATCTGTACCTCGATATATCCCTGCCGCATGAAGGGGAAGGAAGGACAAAGGCCCGGTTGGGCACCACCAGATCCTCGGAAATGCTTGCTCGGATGCTTCGGTCGCTTTCTGAACCCAGACTCAGTGTTAGTATCGCAAGTTGACATTATGGATTGGAATCTTACCGAAATACCGAGCACATTCAGTATCGGCTTGACTACGTCCTCCCACAGACCTTGAAGAACTCCGTGCACAGGGTGGTCTTCCTGCGGCCCTATATCTGCAGACCTCATGCCTCGTGGCAAAGACTCGTCATCTAGACCCGCACTATCTGGTGGTCCCCGAGCACGTAGGAGACGAGATTGTAGCTGAGACTTCAGATCAGCGCGGTACACGTCAGCTTTCTCGACGGAGAAATTTGGGAGGGGAATAGGGAGAGGTTCGTCCAATCCGGCCAGCAGGGCAATCGCGTCGCAACGGCTCTTATCGATATTGATAACGACAATGGGCCCTTCCTCCGGTAAATTTGCCATCAGGGAGAAACACGACAGTGGCTTGAGGAACGATTCGAAACCAGGAATAGCTCTCGTCGTTTGGAGAAGATCGTCCCACTCTCTCGCAAGCTCCATATGGGCGCGTGCCTCAGCCTCGATGGAAATTTTCTGTGATAGCGGCATGTCGATATTGGATGAACCCCGAGACGATCCAGCTACCTCAAGTCGATTCGAGACCTCGCTGATCCTCCTCGCAAGCGTGGCGTCACATGCTCGCAAATCGTCGAGTGGGGTACGAAGGTTGTTCAGCTGGCTCCAGACGAGGCAACGGCCTTGTTCAAGCCACTCCAAAGCCTTATCCTCTCTACCGAGGCTGCATGCGGCAGCAGCAGCCTTGAGAGCAATATCCGAGGTGTTTTGAAGTTGGCTATATCGCCCTCGGACCGTTCGATCAAGGCCTGCGAACAGAGCGAGCAAACCCAAGGCCGTGTCAAACGAGAGCAGGATCTCTGGTGATTGGGGATACTGGTGGGTTAATAGGCTCGCCCAGGCTTGAGCTGCTTGCAGCCTAATCTCCAGAGAACCAGAAGTGGAAATGGCTGCAGCCTTGTATTGAGATATACTTGCGTCCAAATCCTCCTTATCGAAGGTCAGGTCGAAACGGCAGCGGAGACCCCTTCCAAGGGTGCGGAGACTGGAAGGAACGTCAACATGACCTGGAGGCACGATTTCCAACGTTTCACGGGCTGCGGAGATGGATTCGGAAACGTCCGATATGTCTCCAGTCTTTTCAAATCGCATGATGAATGCGTTTGCGAGGGTGAGGAAGAAAGAATGTCGGTGAGGATGACGCGGGGGAGCAAGCTCTATCGCCCGGCGAAGCACTGGAACGGTTGTATTGAGGTCTGAGATATTGCCTGTCTGTTGAAACCGATAGATCAAGGAGCAAGCGAGGTTTTGGAGTAGATCTGGTAGTTCTGCGTGGTCTTGAGGAGTAAGATCCGCTGCTCTCTGGTGTAGCGAGACGGCCTTGTCAGCGTCGGAGAGCTTCCCACTACTTTTGTGGTGAATCACGAACGAATTTCCAAGGGTGGAGAGTCGTGCAGGGAGTTCGCGGTGATTCGGAGGAGTGAGATCTACTACCCTCTGCTTCAGCGACATGGCTTCTGCCATATCCGACGGGTCGCGAGTGAAAGTGAACCGACCCTGGAATACGTTTCCAAGGTTGGAGAGCCGCATCGGCAGTTTAGCGTCATCCTTAGGGGTGAGCTGTATCGCTCTCTGCTTCAGGGAGATGGCTTCAGCGGCTTCTGAGATGTCTCCGGTCTGACTGAATCGAAAGTAAAACGTGTTACCAAGGTCGTCGAGGCGGGAAGGCAAATCAGGATGATAATGTGGGGTAAGCTCAATGGCTCTTTGCTGCATCGTGATGGCTTCCGTGATGTCCCCGAGGTCGCCGGTCCTGCTAAAGCGGATGCCAAACGTTGCACCAAGATGTTTGAGGTGGGCAGACAGGGCGGGATGATCCTGAGGGGTGAGCTCCACCGCTTTTCGCTGCGATACAATAGATTCAGAGATGTCCGAGAGTTCTCCAGTCCGTTGATAGCGAAGCGCCAAAAATCCACCAAGATTTTTGAGCAGATTATGCAGATGAGGATGATTAGATGGGATAAGTGAGACGGCTCTTTGTTGGACCCTGATAGATTCCGATATATCCGATAGTTCCCCAGTTCGCTGGAAGCGTTCGCTGAGCGAGGCTGCAAGGGTGTTGAGGAAGCTATATAGGCGAGAATCCTCCTGAGGGGTGTGATCAACCACATTCTGTAATACCAAGATGGCTTCATGGATGTCCGAGAGCTCTCCAACCCGTACGAAGCGAGACGACAACGAGATGCCGAGAAGATTGAGGGCAGAATAGTGATTGGGATCCAACTCCGCTGCTCTCCGGGCAAGTGTAATAGCTTCAGCATTGTCACGAACATCCCCAGTCAGGTCGAAGCGCATCGAAAGCGTGGTTCCGAGTCTGAAAAGTGCACTGGGTTGACTGGCACTGCCATCTGGAATGAGAGCTAGAGCATTGCGATTTGCTGTGATGGCTTCATCAATGTCGGAGAGACTCCCAGTATTCTCAAAACGCGTTTGGAGTGCGTCCCCGAGTATGCTGAACTGGGATGCAATACTTTCTGAAAGAAAGTCAGGAAGTGGTTCTCCTATTTGTCAAATGAAGGCACTCACCGTCGCCGCCTGGTTCCTCCGATGACATTACAAGTACTTCCGATGATAGAGTCAGTTCCATCCCGGAATCACACACCCCCATATTCTCACTCAGTCCTGCAGGAATTTTGGCTCTGAGCGCTGTTCGTCGTCAAGAAAAGTGGGAGTTCTTACTATTATCCTGTTTTATATTGGAGGTGATCATCCTCGCTACATTCAGATGCAGGTATCCCTCGTCTCCTCCCTCCTTGCTCTTGACAATGCAGTCGATTCCCTTCACATCACTCGAGCTGTTGGGAGCTTAGCCACCATGTCGACACCCGGGTGGTACAGGTAAACGCTCACATCGAGATAAAATCACTCACTTCCCATCGCGTTGAGGAAGCGTTGGTAAGCGGGAAGCACTTTCCCTCTGGCAACTCCGGGATTCCAAAGACCCAGAGTTCCGTCAAGTTGAGCGACGGCTTGTGGTCACCAATCTCGTCGGTGCGCTCAACGACGATATCTGACCAAGCGCTATGAGCCAGGTCCGTGGTAGTCGCCAACCGCTACAAGCCAAAGCGTACCTGTCATACAGATTTGGCTTCATGAAGTGCATCAGTGCTATAACCGCGATGCGCCCCATTGAAATTGTAGCTCACCTCTCTCCGCGTATATCGGTGTCGGTGGTGAGTGAGCTACGGTTGATATGAGCTTCAAATTATGCATGTTAAACCGTACGAACATACTTCTGCTGCCCCATTGCGTTATTTCTCGAGGCCTCGAATCAGTGTACAGGTGGATTCAAGTGGCGTGTGGGGTACAGAGGATCTATACCATGCTGTACGAAATGTGTTCTATGTTATATATGAATATCCCAAAATCCCACTCCATGAGACTGTCTCCGCTCGCAAATCGATCAGGAAGGTTTGGTGATTTCGGAGCTTCCATTCCAAACTCGCTGTCACTCCTCGAATGTAAAGAAGTATCTGTCTCAGTATGATTGATCGACGGGCGCCAACTCGTGCGCTTGGATATCCTTGAACCCCAGGAGGGCTTCCTGCGGAACGTCAAGACGGATTCATAATTTTTAGCTTCATCATAACTTAGCTCCACGGCGTTCCGGTCAGTCAGGGTGGCGGAATATGCACAACCCTTTGGAAAACCTTATTTGTGAAGCACAGAAACGAGGCGCTGTTAGACTCGCTTGAATAGATCAAGACGGATGCGTGTAGTGATATATTGATTAGCTCATCTTCCCCTCATGCCTTACTCTCAACCTCTGGTTCCAGCTACATGTATATTGTTTCCACTGTCAAGAGCTTGGAAGACCCTGGTACACTTAGATCGAGGCTGAACTATTCTCACTCCCAATCCAAGTGCATTACGTCACGGGCGCCTATTTTGCACCGCGGAGACCGTATCTTTGATCACTGAGATCGATATCAGCGCCCTACGACACCGGGTACATGGTTTGTTTCGGCCTCCCAGGATTGCCGAGCGGTGGTTTCCAACTTTACGTCTAAAGCTAAAGCGCTCATCGCTGCTGGCGACTATCCGAGGGATGTACACTGCCTTCCCCTCAATCGTGTCTAGTCCCAAACTCTGTCGAGGGATTTATTTCGGCATCTACACAGTTCCACAGCGATTTATCGCCTCTACCGCGCGTATTTCTCAGTAATGGAGGCTTGAGAGCACGACCACCATTAGATGCGAATGCAAGCCGGTAAGGGGGAGGGATCCTCAGTGACCACAACGGCATCTGTGAGAAAAAAAGGTGGTATCAAGTGCCCGAAGTGGTCCCCATATATTAGGCTATACCATTCTTGGAACCTGTTCACCAATCGCTGATACAGATTTGTAGCAGAGAATCCGAGCCTTCCTTGTTCACCGGCGTCAGCAGTGCTCCGGGTCCACGGCACGATCGTACAGGCGTGATGCACTAGAATGTAAGCATAGTAGGGGGTGGGTCACCCCCTGTTTTGTTAGACCAAGTGCCCGGAAAACCATGAATCGTGCCGGATTTAAATATACACACACCGTGCCCCCCTTTTATTCGGCGTCACTCAAAGGATCGGACCGAGTGAGCCTGGAGAGTTGACGGGTGCTGGGTGGGCGCCTATAACCACCGCCGTGGGTCTACGGCGACCATTTACGGTGAATGTATTGAGCACGCATGTTAACCACGTCGAGGACACTCACGAACGTCAAATTGAAAACACAGTCAGTGAGGATAGCAGCACATTCACGGAGTACGACGCCGATAAACGGAGGAGGGAGAGTGAGAAGGAGGAAGTTATATGGCGCACCTGGGGTGAACATTGCCAGCGGCAGCAACGCTGCACATCGCGAACCGGTAGCGTGTGCACAGGGAACCATGCGGGGTGTTGTAGAACCCGCTCGTATACACCGTGGCGGCTGCGACAACAACGTGGACGACCACCAGCACGACCTGGCGTCGGGCAGAGGGTAACTGACTTGATCGCCGGCCAATTCGCTGCTGCGTCCCACTCATATCTGTTTCTGCTGAGAACTTGGGCGCCAGTCCCGTAAGATCGAAGCGTGTACGTTGGCGGAATATTGCTAGATAGATCTTCCCGCTCATCGGCCGCCTGGCGAAATGGCATCGCGTCTGACTACGAATCAGGAGATTGCAGGTTCGACCCCTGCGGTGGTCAATGATATTTTTCTTCTTTTTTTGCCCAATTTAAGCGCCCAGAAACAAGACTTCACGATCAGTCGTCCGGGATTCAGGACTCACGTATCAATATTCACTTTTTTTCCGCCTGATCCACTAAAGGTGTTATATCTATATATACGATAGTCACATATTACGATTACGATTCGGTGTAGAGGAAATCTAGACTTCCTCCAGGGAGTGCCAATACCTATTCCAGTCGAGCAAGTTAGCACAACAAGCACATTCGGACTCATTATATCCATTATATCCGCACCTTCTTGTACGCAGGTCGTTCTTGAACTCTCTTGACGTATTCCTTAGTCTTGGGACCGGCATACTCTGGGGCATCCTTTAAGAAAATCTGCAATGTAATAGACATCATGAAGTCTGCCGAGGTCGGGTGGCCAGCCCCAGCCAACCAGCCGCCTTTCGACTCCACTTTCGTGAGCTGAGCCTCGATCTATTGATATACTTAATGTGCATAAGACGGGCTTGAGAGTACCGTTTCACTCACGAGCTGTCCGTGTCGTTCCAAGTCAGGGGACGTTGCTGCCTCGTCGATTTTACCAAAAATAAGTCGAGCAAATGGGCGAACAAAGAACGGGACCTCTTTGACGACGATTGTTCCCAACGCCCTCTGCAGAAGGTTAGGTTGCACAGATCCTTCGCTGTAATGTGTGACTGTCGTATAGAAACATCAGCAATTGAGCTTCTCGCGACTGTGAAAGGTTTACCCACAGAACGTATTATCTATCCAGGCTTCGGAGTTAACATCTCGCTTGAGTCCAAACTTGTCTTCGCCATAGCTGCCGATGAGATACTCTGTGGCAATTAGGACAACCAGTTGAGTAGGAATTACGAAATAAACCACCTATGATCAGACCGCTCTCTGCGAAAGTGCGACCACCGTCTGTGATGACGGGTGCTTTACCCAATGGGTGCACCTTCCGAAGCTCTGTGGGCGCTTGTTTATTGGGGAGCCTCCTATACTCCTTGATCGTATATGGGACCTCGAGTTCCTCCTTTTCGAGGACTGACGTCAGTTCTTCCATTCAGGCCGAGTATGAAGCGGACCTACCAGTAGCCAGAGGATTCTGTGTGACCGTGAGTCTTCGAGATGGTGAAGGACGATGCCTGACTCAGAATCACCCATGGTGAATGATAAGTAAGGAAATGTGCTCTGTGATGGGTAATCCACAGATTAGAGCTCTTTATGTATGTCGAGGGTGTTCCGATAGGTTCGGAGAGCGGTTAGTAACGAAAACCGCAGTCAATCCCTGTGCCGCCCGATTCCGAGGACCATTGCATGTAAAGGACATCATCTTGTGCAGCATGCATCGTCATGTTTTATGAATAGATACTGTGTGACTTGCCATCCATGTCCATGCCCGACACCGGACGGTGTTTCAAATCCGCTGATACTTAAGTAGATCACGAGCTCGGAGCCGGGCTCGTCTCCTCAAGTGGTCATGGGTAGGCCACGCCGAACATGACATACAATGCGAGCATATTCCTAAGCCTCTAAAGCGGACAGGTGTGACTAATGGGTAAAAAAAAGAACGTAAAATACCCATTCTCGCTGATACCACTGAGGCTCATGGATTTCCGACCGAGCTCGTTGGCACAAATCGAATTTGGTGGACCTCCCTCGACCTATCGTCCTGGTCTGGCACTTCAGATGAAGGCATCAGTGCAGCTCAAGATGAGACAGAAAAATGACACACCAACGAAAAGCGACACCATAGAATCACCTCCTGGAAAAGCTGGAATCACAGGTATCAGTCTACCGTAATATGAGATGACCCAGTTGAAAGCGGACAAACACATACACTGGATTGCTCCATCCTCGACGGTCCTCTTCAGCGCAAGAGGGCGCACGAAGTCAGCCTCCAACAATTCACGATTCACATCCTCTGTAGTATCGACATCCCTAGCCGACGGCGGACAGCTGACCCAGATGCCTGTATCGCTCATTTGCAAGCACGAGACCCTCGAGAGGCGGCGAGGATCCATAAAGGCCGGCGATGCTCGATGTACTGTAATGTCGACCTCTCTCACTGTGCACGGGACCGCGGGAGGTTTGGAGACCCTGAGATAGGGTGTCACGATGAAGAGACCTCCCTCCTGGAGCCCGTTGAGCAAGAGTCACGTAGATCTTAGAAAGACGCACCGTCACAACAGCGATTCGTCCGGCACTGCCCCCACTACCACTCTCCCCACAGCCATAACTCAGGTATACGCTCCTCGTCCTTACCCCGCCCAACTGTATATCCACCACAACATCCCAGAAATCGACCTCACGCGCAACGACCCGCTCGAAGAATGGGATGAACAGCAACCTCGACGAGCTCAGGAGTAGCGCGAGGTGCTTCTGATCCGGAGATACATGTACCGCAACGAACCTATCCCACAATTTCACCCTCTTAGTCTCCCGTTGCGCCTCCGAGGTCGTGTCGGGCGTTGTCTCTCTAGATCCAAGCTGTGCCGAGTCGCTGGCTCCGCCCGACATCCCATCGCCCACGACACTAATGCTATTCGCCTCTTCCTCCGTTTTCCCAGCCATATCATCGTCCCACACAACCTCCTGTCGTACGATGGCGCTCCCCTCGTGAAGCCTCACACTCTTTGGCCCAAGCCTCGCGCTCCAACGCCCGTACTGCAGCCTGTCAGGCGGAAGGCGCATAACAGTCTGCCCAGGCGCGAAGTCGAATTTCTTCTCGCTCTTCTCGCTGTTCCCCTCAAAACACTCTTTACCTCGCGCATAGGCACGGAATCCATCACGACCACAGATGAAGACCCATCGCTCCCCGAGCTCGACGTAGTGTGTCCGGCCCATCTCCCGAGGGGGCGTCACATCGACGGAGAGCGGGTCTCCTCGCGCTGGGGACGGTGCCAACTCGACCTCCGGCGCAGGTGAGCGCAGATCCAGGTTCCCGCTGAATGTTGCATTTTCGTCGAAGTATCCCGATGCGAATGGGGGGAAGGTGGGCAAAGTAGAGTCACCATCTTTCCCAGAGAAAGCATCAGTGCTGGGATGGGCCTCTGGTACACGAGCGGAATGCACGGGCAGGTCAGTTGGGTACCCTCCAGGCAACTGGAAGTTCTGCACGGATTCAACCACCTGCACACGCTCCCCAGTCCTTACGTCCCATATATACGCACGAGCATCCGATCCAGCAAGTAGATACGGGTAGACGAACCTAAACACAGATGTGAGGTCGCGATACATGAGAGGCGTCGGGAAACATACCTCGATCCACGCGTCGGATCCGGCACTTCCACCCCCTGTTGTGAGCGCGTCGGAGCAGGGATGTGCAGATGAGGAACGAATTTCGGCCGAAGGCGCCGACTATCCACCGGACGAACAAGCCCTCCACCCATCTCCTCGTCGAGCAGCCGTCGCAGCGTCCCCATGGTGAATTTGGATGTAATCGATGGCGCCAAGCCAGGGGCAGCGACTCCAGCCTGAGCGAGTACAAGCCACTCGAGGATAGTCATGATCTGGATGACATCGATAGTCTCCTCGGGCGGACTGCGTACGAGTAGTCTGGTGAGGATGAGCTGGGCCATACCAGTCTCTCTGCTCCCATCGGAGGTGGGAGGTCCCAGTAACGACCTGATGTAAGCAACGTCCTCCCCGTTGGCGAGCGCACAAGCGACGCGCTGTAGTTGGGTTGGGAGGAGAGCAGGAGGAATCAGGTCGGCAGGGGGTGCGGGGAGTGAGGCGCTCCTCCAAACTTCTTTAGAACCCTCTGGACCGGTGAACACGATGTATCCATGCTCATACTCCAGGTGTGCATATTCGGAGACGTACGTCTGTAAACGACGTCAAACCGCAGTTCGCATCTCGTTAGGGACGTCTCACCTTTGGTAGACACCAGAGAATCTCCTTCGTGGCTATATCCGATACCACTAGCCCGCCGATCGTATGGGTTGTCAGAACGAACCCGTTCTTCTCGTCGACTTGGATCCGGTGCACGTTATCGGACGCAGGGATGTGTTCTTCGACACACGAAAGTACATCGGGCAATATTTCCACCAGAGACCGAAGATTCGAAAGCAGCGCGACCTTGTCTTCCTGACCCAAGCTGATGTCCGACGCGACGCCATAGACACGGCGCGCTGTCTCGATCCTTCGAATGACTAATGGAGGGACCTCGCCACCACTGCCCACACACACACTGCCGAAGAGGGAATGCACCACGCTGTCCGACCATGGAAATTGCTGGATGTCGACGTGCTCAGCGAATGCTCTAGCGCGGTGGAGGAGCCCGATGAACGAGTCGGATTCAGATAATGCAAATGTGGCACCCCTAGGAGAGTATCTCTCTATGCTCGAGGGTAAGCTACCGGACCAGGAACGATGGAGATCCAAACGGCTTTTCACTGTGGATCAGGTCAGCCAGGAATATGTGAAAGGCTCGACCTCCTACTTACAGAATGCCTTCCAATCCACCGTGCTCGACCTGGAAAGCGCCTGAAGACTCTGATCGCTATATATCTCGACGACGTCAGACCACCTAGCTTCCAACTGTCTTTCGACGTTCTCCACACTCCATTCCTTCCACCGGCCCCATTCGCGGCGTGGCGGCTCACCTCCCTTCTCAGTATGCGCCTTGGTAATAAGGCCGTGGCGAAGGCAGGCATGTTTCCAGATCATGCTTTGGTTCTCTTGGTCCTCGAAGAGCCTATTGAAGTGTTGATCAACGAGGCAGAGCCTCCCCAGATCTGGGACATCCAGGTACGACAGGATCTGTATGAGGATTTCGGGTGGTAGCCCTGAGAGGTGGGCTTTGGTCATGTTAGGGCTGTAAGTGAGGTGAGGTCGACGATGAGCACAGCAGCGACAACGATGAACGCGAAGAAGGAAGCAACGGCCGCCGAGCGACGCTGATGGACTTTTAAGCTCAGCTTCAATGATCGCCGCACCGACGTCATCCCTCCGCCTCGTCCGCGCATCGGCGGGTATGAGGATTTCGGGTGGTATCCCTGAGAGGTGTGCTTTCGTCATCAGGGGCTGCAAGTGAGAATTGAACCGACGATGACCACAGCGACGACAACGATGAAAAGGAAGCGAGAAGTTGTCAGCCGCGGCCGAACGACCGTCGTGGGCTTTAAGCTCAGCTTCAATAGTTTAAATTCCGGAGGGGAGAACCGTTTCGGCAATCGGCCTAAGGAGCGAAACTCAGTAATTATCCAGTCTGAATCGTTCAGAAGATTGAAAGTCTTCGGGGAGAAAGATATTCGGTAAACGAAAGGGCTAGGCCTTTCCGCATTCGTAGGGAAAATAAGTGCCGCGTACATCTGCCCAAGAGTTATGTGGCACCGTTAGATCAGCCCCTCACTTTGATTGAAATTTCAATTTGACGACCTGGGCGACCAGGCAGACTGCCTAACTTTCGGTGAGATACTGAGGATATTCATAAGTCATCCATCTCAGCAGACTAAGCCATCTGAATGATCTCTGTGATTCTCGGCTCTGAGCGATATTTGTATGCCATATCAAAGTTGCAATGTATTGTACCCAGCTGAAGATAAAATCTGAACTATGAGTCTCTCTTACACCGAATTTGAGGGGTTGTAGCCGGCTCCCAAGACCAAACTGCAACGTTTCACTCCCAAGCGCCCAACCGGCACTTTGAGCGCTAATCGGCCATCAAAAGCTATCGGCCGTCTGGCGAAATGGCATCGCGTCTGACTACGAATCAGGAGATTGTAGGTTCGACCCCTACGTCGGTCAAAATATTATTTTGCCGATACTCTCACCTAGTCTAGCCCAGGGCCCAGGCCTAAAGGCTAACGGCCCGCGAGCCCTACTTGGTACATGCTTCTTTGCTTCTTTTTCGATGACTTGCACCAACGGTCCGGTCCTAGTGTCGACCGTACGATCGTGAACCAGGGTGAAACACACCAGATCTGGCGGCCCAGCAGACGGTTATGATCCTCCTATTTTGCGTCATATGTCTCAACCCATAGGGGCTTCCACCGCTCGGCCATATATATCCTGCCACCTGAGCCCCTCCCACCACGAACGATCACTCTGCTACTCTGAACTCATGTCCACCGAAGCCGCCCACCCAGTCGCAGCGACCATCACTATCCTCCAAGACCATGGGATTATACCGGACGTCATACCAGTAAAAGCCGCATTCCGTCCCAAGCTCTTCTTCTTCGCCTCCTATCCTACAGGTGAAACAGGTGGGGACGAGGGCGTGAAGTTGGGCGTGAAGTTGTCGAAGGAGGCTACAAAGGACGAGCCGGAGCTGAGGCTCGTTGCTGATCAGAGCCTCGAGGAGACGGAGGGGAAGTCGTATACTGTCGTCATGACGGATCCCGACGCACCATCGAGGGCGGATCCGAAGTTTGGACAGTGGAGACATTGGGTGGTAAGTACAGTCACTGGTGGACTAAAGCACAATTTATCGGTCTAAATGTTGGTACAGATTACAGGGATCAAGATCCCTGAAGCGGAAGGGAGAATCGTCACCATGCAGAAGACGAAATCGGCCACGACTCCGTACATGGGCCCTGCACCTCCTCCAGGCTCAGGCGTTCATAGATACAGTGCGTCACCCCTGAGTTGCTCATCTGAGTGTTCACGTTGATTGAACTTCATTGGTAATTTAGCTTTCCTTCTCTTCGAAGAACCTTCCCCCGATTTTTCTATTCCAAGCGATGCTATCGAACACAATGCTGAGTTTGACAGCTCAAGAGCGTGGATGTCCCATCGAAGAGGAGGAGGCAGGACGACGTCGCCTCCTCGTCCACCGGTTACACGACCCAAGCGGCACTCCCGAGGCCGCCTGCACCGGCGAGGGCTCCACCTCGTCCTCCCAGTGGTTCATCCCATGCAGCTCGGCCCCCTCCTGCGGCCCCTCGCGGATCGACGTCCTACCCCCAGGGAGGACCTGCGGCGAGGACTGGCCAGCCTTGGCAACACGCTACCCCCTCACGTTCCTACCACAATCGCCTTGACTTCTGGATCAAGCTGGGGCCCCTCGACCTGGATGGTATGCCGCCCCATGAAGCGTTCCAGAGGATGTTGGATCTCATCCCTGGGGGTCATGCCGCGCTGGTCAAGGGAGGCGCGGTCTCGGACGACGGGCGCTACGTCTTGGGCAAGGTCTACAACGCCGGGGACGTAACCAAGATAGTGAACGCGTGGGAGAACAGCCGACCTGAGATGTACGCGTCGGTCCGTGCCTCGGCTGGGGGGCAGGGAAACTAATACTGGTCGACATCGATGGAACCCCTGGAGCGACTGTCGACACGGAGGGACACGCCGACAACGACGGAACATGTAGTATCAATATCAGACTTTGGAATATAAAGGGATGCTTCACGCTCAAGATGTTTGACCAGGACTTTAGAGGGGATATCAGAAAATACGACATCAATATCTTTCAAGAGACCCATGTGTATGAGGGAGGGATGGGTGCGATAGCGGACGTACCGGGGTATGAGATGTTCTCGGTGGAGCGGAAGTACAAGGAGGTGTTCGTGAACCAGCAGTGGGGTGGGGTAGTCGTGGTTGCGCGTGCGGAGTTGGGGCTGACGGTGGACAGGGAGCTCACATCGACGGACATACTCGTCCTCCAGGCCGACCAGCTGGTGATTGTGGCGGCCTACATACTCCCCGAGGGAAGCGACTGGCGAAATTTCACGGAGGTGGACCCGTTCGAAAAGTTGCTGGAAGTACTGGCAGTGGTCGGGGGTCGAGGCAGACCGGTCTTGGTATGTGGCGACCTGAACGCTAGGACAGCGGGAGAGGGTGGAGGAGCAGGGGGAGTGGGGGTGTCGCAGGATGGGACGAAGACCACGAGGGGGAACGCGCTACTAGGGGCATGCGAGGATGGCGGGTATTCGATCCTGAATGGGCTCCCGAAGTACGGGGAGGAGAGTGGCAGGTGGACATCACATCACACGAGAGGGAAGGCAGTCATAGATTACTTCATCGGCGATGCAGAGGCGGGGGAGCTGGTCGAGGGATTAGAGGTGAAGGCAAATGACCCGAGGAGGTCGGACCACTCGGAGGTAGTGGCCAGGGTGAAGTGGGGGAAGAGGGTAGGGGGGGGCGACGGGGAGAAGAGGAGGAAAGGTGGACGGCGGAGGAAGACTGCATATCGACTGCCGACAGCAACAGCGCTTGACAGGCTAGTGATCAGGGCGGTCGCGTCCATACCTGGGCCAGAGGAGCAACTCCGGAGGCTCTACGGGCAAGCAACGTGCGAGACGGCTCAACCGGAGATGGTGTACGTAGACGGGTCTTGTATCGGGAATGGGACGGATGGCGCGAGGGCGGGAGCTGGTGTGTTCTTTGGCCCAGGGTGTCGTCGTAACATCGCGGCACGGGTACCGGACGGTCAATCCAACAGCCGGGCAGAGGCGTATGCTATTCTGCTCGCCCTTCGAGCCTGCGACGAGCGACACTCCCTCGTGATATGCTCCGACTCTGAAACCTCGATCAAGATGCTGACGGAGTGGGCACCGGGCAAGGCAGCGATAGGGTGGCGAGTTGAGCATGGAGACCTGTTTGGCGATATCGCGGACCTGCTGCGGCGGCGGTCAGCCCCGGTCACCTTTCGCAAGGTGAAGGCACACAGCGGGAACAAACACAACGATGGGGCAGACGAGCTGGCGAAGCAGGGCGCGGGCCTCCCAGCAGTGCCGCCATACGAGGTGATGCGCGGGAGGGGAGACGGTGGAAGGGGAGGAGGCGGCTCGATTGGGCGGGTGGTGCCGGGTGACAAAGTGAAACTGGATATGCGAGAGGCGCGGAGGGCAGCGGGAGCAGGTGGCAAGACTGTGGGGGATGAGGAGGGGCATGCAGCGCTCACAGCGGCGCATGAACGATGGCAGCGGAAACAGGAGGAGCTGCGGCGCGAGCTCTTTGAGGCAAGAACGGAGATGCGGTTCTGGACCGTGCTCAAGAAGCTACTAGGGGAGAAGGCAGCAGTGTGCGGGGCGTTCACGGCGGACGAGTTGATGGCGATATTCGTGCAGAGGATGAACATGCAGGATCCCCTCCCGGATACGTTCGACACGCGCCGCCTGTTTTTGAACCAGGCAGTTGCGGCCACCATCGACGATGTCACCGAGGACGAGACCATGTCGCGGGTGTTCTCTCGAGAGTGGGGGATGGGCGAGATCGAGAAGGCGAAGAAGAGGCTGTTGCCAAAGCTGGCGGCGGCGACCGGGGAGGATGAGATATCGTACGAAGAGATTTTCAAGATGGACAACGAGGTTTTGCTGGAGCTCTGCAACGAGTGCATCCGCTCGGGCGAGATCCCATCTACCTGGGTCAGGACAAAGCTGATAGGGCTGTGCAAGAGGGGTAAACCGAAGGACGACCCCAAGAACTACCGCACGATTGGCCTGGAGAGTTGTCTATTAAAGTTCATGACATTGCTCATCAATGGGCGGTTAGTCGAGTGGGCGGAGGAGAGGAAGCTGATCCCCCCTTCGCAGAACGGTTTTCGGGCGGGGTACCGGACTAACAACAATGTCTTTGTTCTTCGCTGTGCGGAGGACAAGGCGAGGGCGGAGAAGAAGCCTCTGTACGCGGCGTTCGTGGACATGACGAACGCATTCCCCTCGACGGAACAGTCCACTCTCTGGCTCAAAATGCGGAACTGGGGGCAGGAGGGCCAGTGTTTGATTGGCTCAGGAAGCTCTACCGCGACATGTCGTACGTGGTAACGCATGCTGGAGAGACGGCTGCAGAGACGTTCAAGGCTGATGCTGGGATCCTGATTGGAGATACATGCTCACCGATTCTCTGGGCCCTATTCATGGCAGATCTCCCTGACCTCATCCCCGCTGACGACGCCGACATAGTATTAGACGGGGTGGCGATGGGATCACTGGAGCAGGCGGACGACATTCTCCTCCTATCGACAACACCCGAAGGTCTGCAACGCAAGATGGACGGGATTGTGCGGTGGTGCGCGGTCAACTTCTTGGAGATCAACTGTACGAAGTCGGTGGTCATGGTGCTAGGGAGACGAGGTGGTGTGGAGGCTCCGGAGGTTAGGTTTGGGGGAAGGGTGGCTGAAGTGGTGGCGGAGCAGCCCTACCTGGGGTTTGTGATATCCTCGGAGGAGGTGACGATGCTGAGGGGTCACTACAAGACGAAGGTGGGGAAGGCGCAAAAGGTCGGGCGGGCGGTGTGCGCATTGGAGCAACTCACGGGAGTGTTCCCTGCAGAACGAGCTCTCAGACTGTACATGGCGCTAGTGGACCCGCACCTCACGCACGGGTGTGACATAGCGCTCGACAATCATGCGGGGTCTCTGAGACTTCTCGAGAGGGTGCAGATATCGTATTTGCGCCGGGTACTGGGTCTCGGCAAGAGGAGCATGATCCCGGTGCTGTTCTCGGAGACGGGCATAGTACCAGTGCGGTACAGGCGTCTCCTGATTGCTCTGGGCTACCTTAGATACCTTGCGGTGGATTGCACGGGCGATCAGTACGCCCGCCGGGCACTCAACGAGGCGATCGCCATTGACTTCGCGGGACGGGCGCGCTCATGGATTACGGAGCTCCGGGAGGTGGTTGGGAAACTCCCATTCCCGTGCCCCTTCCCCGCGCATGCCGACATCACCAACGCCCGCGAAATCGATGCGCTGGCTCGCAGGGTAGAGGAGGGAATGAAGGCAGACGTGCAGGCGGCAATTGACGGATCGGACAAGACATATTTGCTACATGACAGGGTGGAGCGAGGGAAGGAGGGCCGATCGCATCAGCTCGTCCTGGGCCGCCGGCCGTATTTGAAGCTGGGTGACCCGGCGCATAGGCGAGCGCTCACGAGGGTTCTGCTATCGAACCACAAGATGGGTGTTGAGCTGTTGCGGTACACCCGGCCGACGACGCCAAGGCAGCAGCGACTCTGTAGGTTTTGCCGGCGGAAGGTGGAGACACCAGAGCACTTGTGGCTGGAGTGCCGGGCCAACGCGGAGGTGTGCAACCTCCGGGAGGAGTTTGTGGCGGATGTTATGAGAATCGGGACGAACGAGGAAACAGCATACCTTCGGGGGTTGGGCACGGACTGGGTGGCACAGATGAAAGCCTTGACAGTGGGCATGCCAGGAGTGGTGGCGGTCGTGGCTCGGTACACGTACCAGGTGGAGCAACTGATAGACAAATACCCTTTGTACAGACCCTGAGGCGGCTGGGACGAGGATGTTGTATTGCAACAGGGATCGCGGAGCTCGTATGGAGGAGAGGCGCTTGTTAATGAACACTATATCTTTTGTAATACCTCACGGCTTAGCGGCTACGAGTGGATGGACATCTTGACCGTCCCGACGGGACGGGTGCAGGACAGTCGCTGTGAGTCCCGCTAAGTTCCAGGTCAGTGGGTTGCAACTATGTGACTACATCATAGCGAGGTATCCCTATCAAACTGTTAAGTTTGGATAAGTTCTGACCACGTCTGTGAGTGGGAAGAGTTCGATTAGACTTGTAATAACTATACGATATACATGATACGCACCTGTGAGTGGGAAGAGTTCGATAAGGACTCAACCGCTCACAGTGTGGACTATATACTGTATGAGAACAATGATCGATCTATCTATAGAACAATAAAGTGACAACCATCGATAGAATGATAGATGGAATGATTGATAGAAATAGAATGATGAAAGAATGACAGATAGAATGATGAAATGAAAGAAGCGTCGAAAAGCTATGTATCAAATGATGATGAAGGTAACATGAGCATTGCCTTCTAACACACCCCCTTAATGCGATGTCTCTGAATCCTATTCGAGTCCAAGCGCAAGTCGATGCTTCTGAATAGCGACTTTGGGGAGTGGTTTAGTGAAGATGTCGGCGATCATGTCGCCAGTAGGGAGAAAATGAACAGTAATGTCGCCTCGCTTGATAGCGTCTCGGATCCAGTGCATCTTGATGTCGATGTGCTTCATGCGTCCATGGTTCTCTGGGTTCTTGAGCACTCTAAGAGCTGACTGGTTGTCGACCATGAGAGGTGAGGGTCCTTGTACGTTGTAGCCGAGTTCGCCCAACAGTGTCCTCATCCAGATGATATCTCTGCCTGCACTCGAAGCGGCGACATATTCTGCCTCAGTAGATGAGTCAGCAACAATCGTCTGCTTCTTCGCGGACCAGCTAACTGCTCCAGAGCCTATCTTGATGACGAAGCCAGAGGTTGAGCGCCGAGTGTCAAGGCACCCAGCATGGTCAGCATCGCTGTAGGCTTGGAAGAGCTCTGAGGACATCTCGCCTCCGTCGTTGCGATAAGTCAGCTTGAGATCCATGGTGCCCTTTAGATAGCGAAAGACGTGCTTAACCGCTTTCCAGTGGATGGGTCCAGGATTGGAGTTGTACTGAGCGAGCTTGGCGACGGCATATGCGATATCTGGTCGGGTTGCAACAGCAAGGTACATTAGGGCGCCAACCGCATTCATGTATGGGACACCCTTCATGGTTTCAGTGTGCCCGGAGCAGGAACATACTTCGTGAGTCGAGAGCCACTTCCTGGATCCATTGGGGTGGATACCGGGTAGCAGTCTTCCATGTTGAAGCGTTTGAGCATGTCGAGGATGTACTGGGTCTGGGATAGGCGAAGGATGCGATTGGGTTGGTCATATTCGACCTTGATGCCGAGGAGATATGTGGTTGGGCCAAGGTCCTTCAATTTGAAGACCTTACGGAGCGAGTCCTTTAGCCACTTGATTTTCTCCTGGCTTGGTGACATGATAGTGATGTCGTCGACAAAGACAGGAAGAGTGATCCGAATGTCATCCATCTCCCAAGTGTAGATGCTCGGATCCGACTTGATTTGGACGAACCCTAGAGCTTCCAACTCCTTTGCCAGTACCTGGTACCAAAGTCTGCCGCTCTGCTTTAGACCATAGAGGCCTTTATTCAGGCGACATACCCACACCTTTCCATCTGGGCCCTTAACCTCAAAACCAGGAGCCTGCTTCATGTAGACCTCGTAGTCATCTTCGATCTTGCCATTGAGATAGGCGTTGTCGATGTCGATAGACTCGATGAAGTCACCGTTCATGGCAGCCTTGGCGAGGGCTGTGCGAAGGGAGGTAAGGCGAGCTGTTGGTGCCCAGGTTTGATCGTAGTCCTGTCCAGGGATCTGCGAGTACCCCTTTGCCACAAGTCGCGCCTTGTACCGATCGATGGTGCCATCTTCCTTGCGTTTGACGAGGAAGACCCAGCGCGAGCCGACTACCTTTCTCCCTTCCGGAAGCTCGACCAAGTCCCAGGTACCGTTTGCAATAAGAGCGTCAATCTCTGTTTGGGCAGCTGAGAGCCAGAATTCGCCATCCGGGCCATTGAAGGCTTGTTCGGGTGTCTGTGGTGAGTCGTGAGGTCGCGTGGCAGCTCCAAGTGCCGTCTGTACTGCGGCCTGCAACCTATCATATGCCATGTAGTAGGCCATAGATGTGCCCACGTCATTACAAAAGACATCGAGTGGGAGGTCGTACATGGTTCGAAGTGAATCGAAGATGGGAGTAGCTCGTAGGGCTTGTTCCATATCAACATCATCATCTCCTGCCTGGAAATCCTCAGCAACGAGTGGTGGTATCTCGGCCAAGTTTTCCTCCTGAATAGGTGGCGGATTGTTTCTGTTGTCACCCCCTCGATCTGCCATCACATCACCCCCTTGACGTCGAGCGTGTGGTTGAGTGCCTCTTCGTTGCATCCCATGGAGTAGTTGGAAGTCTGTCAATGCTTTGGTGGAGGCACGAACAGGACGTGTGCTCTGCGACACCAAGGGAGGTGCACCAACGGGACGTGGAATGAACGAGGGCTGAGGAGGAGGATCAGGGAATGCCGGAGCAGGAATAGGACCAATTTCTGGGGATGGAGGCGTGGAGGGAGATTCGGGTATGATAGGTTTGGTTTTGGTTTGGCGGGTTGGACTAGGAGGAGTAGAGGGATGATACTCTGGTCGACGTGTGTCTGCTTTAGGCACGAAGCCTTGTGCAGGTCGTTTGGGAGTGCGCACGGCTGGGTTCTCTCCATCGTCATCACTGTCACTCTCATCTGAATCGTCATTGCGATGATTAGGAGGAGGTGGAGGAGATGGGAGAACGACAGGCGGCTTAGGTGGTAGTGGCATAGGATCATTAGCAGCGTCTGGCCATATGTCCCGAATGCCGACAGGTACCTGAACCTGTGAATTGGCTTTGGTCGATAGTCCTGGGAAGGATTTCTCGTCGAAGATGATGTCGCGTGATATGATGACCTTCTTCGTGCTTGGGTTGTAGCACTTCCAGCCCTTGTATCCTGGTTCGAAACCAATAAAGATACAGAGTTCTGCATGTGGTTGGAGGTTGGTGCGGTCTTTTCGTGTAACGTTTACGAATGCACGGCAGCCAAAGACTCGGTACATGGAGATATCAGGCTTGGATTTGTGCCAAACTTCATAGGAGGTTGTGTTTGAAAGTGCAGAGGAGGGGGTGGCATTGAGGATCTCGGTGTAGTAGAGGACAGCAGCGCCCCAGAACATCATAGGGAGAGATGCCTGGTTGAGCATGGCGATTACTCCTTCTGCCAAGGTGCGGTTCAGACGTTCGCTAACACCATTTTGCTGAGGCGTAGCCTTAACGGTGTGCTGGCGTGTGATCCCACGTTCTGTGCACCAAGACTCGAAGTTCTTGCCAATGTATTCACCTCCTTTGTCGTCGCGGAGCTCCTTGACCTTGACTCCATGCTTTCGTTCTACTTCAGCAACAAAGTCTTTGAAGGCCTGGAAGGCGTCGCTCTTGTGCTTCAATAGGTAAACCTTCTTGAATCGTGAGTGGTCATCAATGAAGACGATCCAGTACTGGTACCCGACAGGTGTCTGGGTGCTGAGAGGTCCATGGACGTCCGAGTGGATACGTCCTAGGAGCTCGGTGGAGCGATGCTCCGATAGATGAGGGAATGGATCCCGATGTTGCTTCCCAGCTATGCAGTGCTCACAGATATCCTGGAGCGATGATTCCTCGTGTACCAAGACGCCAGTGGCGAGGTCATGACGAAGTAGAGTATCCAGTCTGTCCTTGCCGATGTGCCCTAATCGTTGGTGCAGTAGTTCCTTCTCAACTCTAGTCGCAAATGCGGCCATCGTGTCGTCGCGTGTGAGCGTGGACCCATCTAAGGATCCTGTGCATCCGCGAATGGTAGCTGTGACTAGAAGCTTGCCATTTTTAAAGAATTCAAGGGAGTCGCCTTCAATGACAACTCGCATCTTCTTCTTCTTAACAACATAGAGGATAGAAAAGAGATTGTTGCGTAGTGTAGGAACATATAGTACATCGTCGAATATCAAAGTCTCTCCGGTCTTTCCGTGTATGACCGGCGTATACCACACTTGTCCCTGCCCTGTAGCCCAGACCACCTCGTCATTGGCGAGTGAGATGGGGACCTTCACCGGAACCATGTTCCGGATCCAGTCGCGGTGTGGCGTCATATGTGAGGTTGCACCTGAGTCTGGGTTCCAGGAAGTGTCAGTGGGCGTACGGGCAGAGCGACGGACGAGGGGACTTGCGATGTGGGCAACTTGAGCGAGCATGGCCTTCTGGTTGTTGTCGGGAGCAGAGGTGGAGGAGGAAGAGGCAGCGTTGGCTTCCTGAGCCTTCAGCGCCTTCTTGTTTGCCCTCTTCTTGAGCTGGTAGCAGTCCTCAGACCCATGGGAGTTCTGCGCACCGTGGATCTTGCACTTGTACTTCGGCGTCTCGCTGGTGCTTCCAGAGGCGCGAAGGGCAGATGCCTCGGCATTGGCAGTGTTCTGCTTGAGAACGTCAGACTTTCGGAGATGTTTGAGGATCTCCGAGGCGTTCATGGTGCTCTCGTCGAGGTGGTTGAGAGTGTGCCGAAGCATCTCGTCGTCCTTGCCAATGAGACCGATGGCAATCATGCTGAGTGCCAGGTCCTCGGTGAGCTTGGCTGCGCTGTATCCGTCGGTGTACGTTGAAGCCGTGTAGGTGTTCGTGGCTCGGACGTAGGACGATGCGGTATAGACAGGTGGAGAGGGGAGCAGGTTTGCGAGGCGAGCTCCAAGGGCGAGAGCGCGAGATCCGAAGTCAGCATAGCCTTCTTCCTCGTGGCTGGCATCTCCCTTGCGGAGGCTGACAAGCTCCTGGAGGATGGTAGCACGAGATCCAGAGGTCTTGGACTCGTAGGTTTCCAGGAGAGCTTCCCAGATAGCGGGGAGGTCGTTCATGGGAATCCCTGCGAGGAGATTCTCAATCTGAGCATGGTCGAGGGTGCTGCGGATGTAGCCGATGGTTTTGGATCGCGCTTGGTTGAAGAACGCCTTCTCCGATGCAGAGCCGGAAAGAGGGAATTCTTCTGCCCTAGTGAGGATGTCGTGGGCGCAGAAGCTGAACGACTTGTTGACGACGTTGTTCTTCCATTGCTGGAAGGTAGCATCGGTCAGCATGACCACGCTTTCAGAGCTGGACGTGTTGTCTGTTGCCATAGCGAGAGGACTTGTGGAAGAGCGAGTAGGGGAGTAATGGAGGGGAGCACTCTTGGGCGAAAATCACCACAAGAATAGTGGAATGATGCTAAGAGGAGTATAACTCCGAGATAGCGAGGGGAGCGAGGGTGAGGTCGGATGGTGATCGTAACGGGCGATGGTAGCGATAACACGCGGTGTCTGATTACAAAACAAGTGTTGCTTATCAGAGGAGCCCGGGGCTCATAACTTATCAAACTGTTAAGTTTGGATAAGTTCTGACCACGTCTGTGAGTGGGAAGAGTTCGATTAGACTTGTAATAACTATACGATATACATGATACGCACCTGTGAGTGGGAAGAGTTCGATAAGGACTCAACCGCTCACAGTGTGGACTATATACTGTATGAGAACAATGATCGATCTATCTATAGAACAATAAAGTGACAACCATCGATAGAATGATAGATGGAATGATTGATAGAAATAGAATGATGAAAGAATGACAGATAGAATGATGAAATGAAAGAAGCGTCGAAAAGCTATGTATCAAATGATGATGAAGGTAACATGAGCATTGCCTTCTAACAATCCCGTATGTACTGGTCTGGGGGTTGACGCCAGGAATGGCAGGTTGACCTTTGAAAAATACACACACACACACACAGCCCGTCGCAATTGGAACGCGATCAAATTTGGCGAGAAATACGGTCTCAGACTCGTTGGAGTCAATTTCTTCCTTACTGAGGTCCCTGCTTAGTCGTTTCCGTGTATGCTTATACTGTACATAAACCACACACCAAATCATGGCCTCTTCCGTCCCTAAGGATACTGTCAACTGTAAAAAAACTTCTAAAAACATGGTGCATCAGTCCGTGATTGCTTGAGGTCTCGTCTTTACTTGGAAATCGGGTAGCTGGAAAGGATTCTACACGTAAATATTCAGACGTCTTTTCTGAAAGGAGAGAGGCCGTGGGCAACTACGAATCCATATTCCAAGTCGCCAGGCTCCGACTCGTTGCAAGGATCAAGGTTCGTGTGGGAGATGATCCGTCCGGATATAGAAGCCCATCCAGGCCCATCCCCGCATGCCGCAGACGACAATTAGCGCCGAACTTCTTCTTCCCCGCATCCATGAGCCTTGTGGGTCACCAGAGCGCGAAGAGCTATGTACGTCTTCCCCAGATTTACGTGACGTAGCAGTCCTCTGTGTGCCCGTCCGGTGGCGTTCCTGCTGGGTGCGTTGAAGCGCCCAGGTAGACGGGGGGCTGGGACGAGGTGCAAACGTGGCAATTCATCCTGCCACACAGCGTTCAAGCCCCCAGACGGCCGACCTATTAATACTGGTTGAAAACAATACATAGTCCGAGAGTACGCTCTGACGGACTGAATGCTACTGAATGCCCCACAACTTGCACTTGTGATTCTCAAATCTGCACATGTGGTATACTGCGACGGCTTAGGTGGGTTCTTCTTTCTCCTCTAGTACTGCGAAATCAATCCTCCTTGACATTTGAATGTGAATCTGAGCGTCTGACCGTTACTATCAGATACCATCGAGGATTAAACTTCCCAGGGGCTCCACCGCCTGCCCTGAGACGAGATAAGTACATCGCCGTCTGCGCGACCGCAACCAATCCTCACGGGCTTCGAGCCAATTCAAATCACAGGCAACATCATTTTACCGTGATTTGACCGGATGGCTGACTATATAAGTCGACCACATATCCGAGTACCATTCAAGCAGCCAACCCATCCTCGATAGCACAACCATCATGCAGTCCCTAGCTTTGCTTTTGGCCTTGGCTGCGACCCTTGGTTCCGTGAACGCGACCCACTTCAACGTTACGCGGCGTGCACCTGGGACTGCGAAGAGGGTCATCGTCCAGATGTTTGGCTGGAACTGGGATAGTATCGCTGCCGAATGTAGCAACTTTCTTGGCCCGGAAGGCTATGGATTCGTTCAAGGTGAGTAGCTCTCTTATCACTCATTGTAGCACACGTCGGGCTAACTGCAACCCAAGTGAGCCCTCCCGCTGAGCACGTCCAAGGCTCTCAGTGGTGGACGGACTACCAGCCAGTCTCATATACCCTCACCTCGAAGCGAGGCAACAGGCAACAATTTCAGAAGTCCGTTTTTTTTTCATCATTTTCAAGTATAATGTTCGATAGCCGCCTAGCATGGTTACAGCTTGCCACAATGCAGGCGTAGGCGTCATCGCAGGTGAGCTGGATAACTGTGTTTCGTCTCTGGTTGCTCAGATGCGACCGGCTAGATACCATCTGGAACCACATGACTGGAATGGACTCTGGTACCGGAGTCGCGGGGAGTTCTTTCACGCACTACGTATACCCTGGCACATATCAATACCAGGTACGAACGAGGGCGTCAGATTTCGACTCCGTAGCGTCCACTAACACAGCTCACTCCTAGGACTTCCACCATTGCGGGCTGACGAGTAACGACGATATCTCGGACTATTCAAATCGGGCGCAAGTTCAGACATGTGAGCTTGTGAACCTCGCTGAGTGAGCACTTTCTTCGTGTCTCTGCTTCCCGCCCGCTAACAATCGATACAGTCTCGCCACGGACACCGAATACGTCCGCGGTCGTCTTGCCCAGTACGGTAACGACCTCTTATCGCTTGGCGTCGATGGTTTTAGGCTGGACGCTTCAAAACGTACGGCCCTTCATCCCCTCCGACCTGAAATGGTACTGACATCTATTCATAGACATCGCCGCAGGAGACCTTGCAAACATTATCGGCCGACTTTCCAGGAAGCCATACATCACTCAAGAGGTTATCTTTGGGTCTGGCGAGCCCGTCACGCCGAATGAGTATACCGGGAACGGGGACGTTCAAGAGTTCCGGTATACATCCACGATAAAGGACGCTTTCTTGAACGGCAATATCGCCGCATTGCAGAACCTTGATAACCGGGGTTAGTGGTTTTCAAGGCATCGCTTGAATGACGTCGTACTGACATCAACGATTAGGATGGGTTTCTGGTACCTCTGCAAACGTTTTTGTGGCGAATCACGACACTGAGCGTGTGAGCACCATTTGATGCAGCTTTCCACATCCGTTGACGGCATTTTGGCATATAGGGCGACTCTTCTCTTAACATAAACTCCCCCAGAAACTCTTTCATCCTCGGCACGATCTTCTCCCTCGCTCATCCCTACGGCACTCCCACTGTACTTTCCGGCTTCACGTTCACCAATAGTGATGATGGTGCCCCGAACAACGGTGAGTAATGGGCATGAGGTCCAGCTTTTCAACGTCGTATCTGATCATACGCAGGCGCTGGAACGTGCTCTACGACCGGTGGAAGCGGCGGATGGCGGTGCGAGCATCGATACGTCGCCTTCAGCGGCATGGTCCGATTCCGCAACGCCGCAGGTAGCAACGCCCTGTCGAATTGGTACTCCCCATCCCAAGATCGCATTGCATTTGGTCGAGGTTCGTCTCATTCACTCAATCTCCTCGGCGTTCAGCCACTTACCTTCGAGTCCAACAACCAGGAAGTGCCGCTTTCGTCGCCATCAACAACAGGGACGATGCCTGGAGCTACACATTCCAGACCGCGCTCCCCGCCGGGTCTTACTGCGATGCCATTACCGGGAAGCCGAATGGCTCGGGAGGGTGCACAGGTGCTGTATATACCGTCTCTAGCTCGGGTACCTTCACTGCTTCGGTCTACCCCCGCAGTGCTGTCGCTCTCTACAAGTGATACGCACTCTATATTCCATAGTAAGACATACTTCCAGATATACCAACGTCTATTTTTCGCATATTGCTCCATACTAACGTTGGAACACTTACGAACGACTGACGTGACCTGTATCCCCACATCCCTGAAGCGCCTGAAGCGCCCTGGACGGGCGCTTAAGTACCTGGTTTGGTTCTGTTTGTCCTCGGCCGACGGCGACTTAGCCCCCCGCAGTCGAAGTTCGCTCTCATCGGAGGACTGACTAAACCGGACATAGCGCTCTAATTACTTCACAAATGACTTCTCTATGACCTTGCTCCCCGAATGCCGCTGAAGTATCATGGTCCACCCCTTACGATGCCTGCCAAGCAACGATATGGGCGCGCCAAGGAAGGTAGACACAGCTTCTTGCCTTGGATGTTTCCTACGTGCCTTCCCAATCAGAATTGCTCAGTCAGGAACTTTGTCGCCAAATCTTTGCTATACGTTGGTCGTTTGGAAACAAAGATGATTCTGTGATACGCAATGTATTATTCCCAGAGCATTCACTACTATTCTCAATGCTATAGTGGTCGAACAGAGAGGAGTAGCCTGGAGTTTCTTCCTCAAGGCTCAGGCCTATAATGCGAAGTCCAGGGACGGACACAAGCAGCGGGTGGCGTAGCTGTGCGTTACACGCCGTCCTGGCCGACATAAGATTCTAAAGCGCTGTTCAAAACAACGCTCGTAGGAGTATCAATTTCAAACGTAAGCAAGGCGCATATCTATGAATGTACTGACAGTTCTATCTATCTCTTCTCATCAGGGGAGATCCTTGTGTCGTCTCCGAGTAACCCTCCTTACCATTACATTCATTCTACCAGTGATTCCAACATTGCTCTTTGCGACAATCAAGGCCAATCCTATGCCGCTCAGGAGTGCCGCCATGGCCGTCACCGAGACTGCGGCTGGAGATAAAAAGCCCAAGGTAATATAAGGGCATCCTCAACCTCCTCTCCACTCATCAGCTGGTCTTCACACACTACACTTCACCTACTCTCAAAGCAATCTGTCGCGTTGATCGCACTCCATTGTTTTTACCCATACACGCATAACTATCGAACCAACCCTCCATACACAACATGGTCAAAGTCATCAACGCTATTCTCCTCGCCACCGTCGTAGCTGGCCCATCTCTGGCTCTAGCCAACAGCCACCACCACGATGGCATTAACAGGTCAATAAATAGCCCTATCGTCATCACAAGCGCCCGTGAGCTGACACACACTAACCATCCAGTCGTGAAATTTCCGCCGCCGAGGCTGAGATATTCTCTCGTGCCATCGAGACTGAGTTTACCGCCGTCTTCGGCCGCGAATTCGAGGGCATCGAGAACCTCTCCGCCCGCGAGATTGAGGAGCTCTCCGAGCGCAGCCCCATCTTCGGCAAGATCTTCCGTGGCGCAAAACGTGTAGTCGGCGGGCTCTTCGGACGCGACATCGAGACCTTCGACGAACTTACGGAGCGAGAAATCGAGGAGCTCTCTGAGCGCAGCCCCATCTTCGGCAAGATCTTCCGAGGTGCCAAGCGCGTTGTGGGCGGCCTCTTTGGGCGCGAGCTCGAGGAGGATCTCGAGCTTTCTGGACGGAGCCCCATCTTCGGCAAGATCTTCCGAGGCGCCAAGCGTGTTGTGGGCGGCCTCTTTGGCCGCGAGATCGAGGACGAACTCCAAGAGTTCAGCGCTCGCGACATCGAAGTGCTCAACGAGCTTACTGAGCGCGAGCTCGAGGACCTCTATGAACGCAGCCCCATCTTCGGAAAGATTTTCCGAGGCGTGAAGAAGGTCGCCGGTGGTCTTTTCGGGCGGGACGTTGAAGGCGAGCTCACTCAACGCGAGATTGAAGAGCTCATCGAGCGCGAGCCTATCTTTGGCAAGATATTTGGAGGCGCCAAACGCCTCCTCTTCGGACGCGAATTCGATGACCTCAGCGAACGCGAAATTGAAGAACTTTCCGAGCGCTCCCCGATCTTCGGAAAGATTTTCCGAGGCGTGAAGAAGGTCGCCGGTGGCCTCTTCGGTCGCGACGAGGATCTCGGAGACTTTACGGAACGTGAGGTCGGAGAGCTCTACGAGCGCTCACCTGAGTTCCGCAAGGTAGTCCGTGACATCAGCGACGATCTTTTGGAAAGCCGCGAACCGTTGTTCTTCCTCCCCGCACTTGCGTGAGTTCCACCACTTTGGGTACGCGCTCCAGGATACTGATAACCAATTTAATTACTTAGGCGAGTCGCCGCGAGCGCGATTGGCGGCCGAAAGAAGAAGCGAGACCTCGAGGACGTTGATGATGTTCTTTACAGCCGGGCATATGTCGGAACAGTGCTCGACGAGCTGGATTAGGCCACCATGATTTTTGCCCTTCATCTACCTATGTGGATGTGTCGTGACTTAGTTCGTATCTTTATGTATGTATTGTATTCCCATGGATGTATTGATTAGGACGAGATTAGGATCTACGACTTCTACTGACGGCACCGCTTGTGAGACTTCGGGCTTCATGGATAGCTGCGCAGTAACGGGTATGGCGGAGAATAGCTTGTGTTAAGGACCTTTAATAAGAGATCTCGGCAGGCATCAGCACGTTGCCACCCCGTCAAGTCCGTAACCTAAGAAGAGGTTTTCAAGCGAAACATAATCGGGATGTAGGAGTGCCCAACATCTGTGTGATGCCCGGCCCCCGGGTTTATGGGTCGGGCGCTTAATGCAATGAAAGAAAAAATGGGGAAAATTATATTTGACCACCGCAGGGGTCGAACCTGCAATCTCCTGATTCGTAGTCAGACGCGATGCCATTTCGCCAGGCGGCCATGCGTACTTCTGGTACAAACATTATTTTCCAGCTTGTCTTGGTATACCCCAGAATTGTGCTCGTCTGCGGAGTCCGCAGTGCTCGTAAATTCTGATTTACAGCCCGGGATGGGTAAGCATTGAATGCCTAACATGATGTGGTGATATTCAAGTTAGCACTTACTGGCATGCCGGCGCCAACTTAGCAACTCCTGAGCCGCATTTGATTGTTTTAGCGCTCGTGTTGGAACTTTGCGGGAGACGGGTTACGCACGTACGTAAGTACATGTACTGGGAAATTGGAATGGGTGAGGCTTGAGGTGAGGTCAGATTGAGGCCATGTGGTGGAGCTGGGGGTATGTCACACCGAGAACCCCAGAATGTGCAGCGCAAAGGTTTGAGAACTTGAGAGCGATCAGCGGCTGGCTGAGAAAGGACTCGACTTGGGGATATATTGACGACGCGGATCCCGCGCTCTACACTGGCATAAATAATACCATCATCCCACAAAAAGCTCTACACGGTTGATGGAGAAAAGAATATAGGACTGGGACCAATTGACAGGTGTGGACCGTTACTTCTTGCCAGGCGGCTTGTGGCCCGCATCGAAATGGTACTTAAGGTGCTTTTCAAACTATTACAAGTCAGTCCTGCTGCGACAACGAAAAATGGGGATTGGGGACGAACAGCTTGGAGTGTTGTGAATACTTTGGTGCAGCCAGTATCGGTGTAAGGGCACGTGAATGTCTGTCCTCCTCGGCGGTCCAGGCGCTCGGAGAGCTCTTCGATGAGCTCGCGGGTGGTGAGATCCCCGAGGAGCTCGCGGCGCTCGAGGGACGCTACGCTCAGTTCATCGAGGTAGTCCCTGGCTGAGAGGGAATGCTGCACGTGCAAGTTTGAGAGCAGAACTATGTGAGAGAAAGATAGTATACGTACGTCGTAGTCGACGTGGGCATTGGCAAAAGATGCCAAAGCGAGAGCAAAGGGGAGCAGAGATAGAATAGAGACGCGCATTGTGGGTGTTTGGTTAATGTGAATAACTTATAGTAGAGGAGGTGTTGGATGGCCTTTCCGTCGGATTGTGGACCGTATATATATCTTTCTCGTCTCCAATGCCAACAACGGCAGCGTTTCCGCCATCCGAAGCCATATGGGATGCACAGGGTTTCAAGAAACATCCGGAAGTGGAGCTTGGGATTCGTATCCGAGCTCTGAAGGGAATATTCACCAAGGGGGCCTCAACCGAGCAGCCCGAAGCTGATTCGCTGCCTCTACGCTTAGGCGCCCTTCTTGCCGAGATTTATTTGGCTAAGTAAGCGTGACCCACACGCCGTTGATAGCACCGTGGTGGGTGAGGTCGCCATACTCGGGCTGCTCGGCTGAAACCCCTTGGGGGGACGCTATCGTGCAATGTGCAGCTGTCGCGACCGAAGAGCTCAGCGCCAGCCAACCTCGCGGACATCTCGACGCGCGACCTCATCTCCGGGATGTCCGACCGGCTTGAGGCGCGAGGCGCCGCCGCGGGTGTACGTACAATTGCTTCCATTGCAATAAGGCGTTTCCGACCCAAGCTGGGGTACGTACTTTTCTTTCTACTAATTTTCTAGTCAAATCCCTGTAATAGATGCGAGGAGCCACCGCATGGTCCCAGTCACACCTCTCGCCCCTCCTACCCGAGGGTATGTATGGTAGTAAGCTTACCAGACAGTACACCAGTGCCGACGCTATCACATGCGGCGCATTCGCACGACGGGCGCTCATCAGGGTCGACGCTCAGTGCGCATGGGCGACAGATATCTCAGGGTCCTCTGTGAGCGCGACATATCCTGCGGGTATGGCGGCGGTGACTCGGATCCCTTTCCTGCTGGGGTTAAACTGCACCCGCACTGGCTGCGCTACTAGCCAGGACCCCGGTTTATACAGTGACTAGGCTAGATCCGGTTTTGGGCCTCCGTTGTCCGGATTGTGGTTTTCCAAAAGGCCTGATTTTGTCCGGATTGGCACCCAGCCTAACGCCCTCGAAAGGTCGAAATATTGCCTTTTTAGGCAATTTTCGCCCTATTTTTCGTCGGCGCGCCTGAAGGCGCGCCAAAATTCCGCTCAGGTTGACAAAATCAGGCTCCGTTTGTCCGGATTGGCATCCAGCATTTTGCGCGTTTGGCCCCCATTTTGTCCGGATTGGCATCTAGGCTCCGCCGCCTACGGCGGCGATTTTTGTCCGGATTGACATCTACCCTCTAAGGGGCATAAACCGGGGTCCTTACTAGCCGCCTGAGAAAAGCATAAAAAATTACGTCCGTCCGTCTGTTTGGACGCAAGGACGCTGAGTCAGCGGGCGCTAACGAGTCGGATAAGTAGGCTGCCTAAGTACTCGGACGAAAATGGCGGGGCTCGCCCTTTCGCTAATGTACCCTGAATTCGCTTCCAACAATACTACTTACTGCTGTCGATTTGACCTTCTTCGACGGCTTCGGTCGCTATCCCGCCGCCCTTGTCGTATCACTGGCATTAGGCGCCTATGTGCGGTTGTTTGTTGGCGCCTTTGGCCCTCAGTCATCAGCGGCGCCGAAGCTTCCGTCGATTGATGATCATCATCTTGCTGGCGACGACGACGATGCGGCTCTTTCCAAGAGCGAAGAGTATCGTCAAAGTATCGTGGCAACACCCCAAGCGACCCTACTCAGACAGGGGAAGGTACTCGTATACGTTATCCGGGGTTGGATTCCATATTGCAAAAAGGTGCGTACCTGTGCTTGAGACGCAAACGAGTACCTCATCTCTTCTCGACAGAAAATCATCATCTGGCTCACGAAAACGACACGCAGCCCTCTCCAACGACCGAGGCACTGGGATATGGAAGAATCAGGCAATCGCAGGCACGCTCAGATGGCGACGACGGACGACTGGGCCCTCTTCAATGACCGACCCATAGGACGACCTGCTTGGACGTGGAAAGATGATTGAAGACGATATCCGGATTCTAGATTGCAAGGAAGGTGCGTACCTATGCTCGAGTCTAACCCATCTTTTGTTGATAGGCAATCATCATCTTGTTCCACCCGGATCACGATGATTCCGGCGACGCCAGGGCAGCCGAGCGTGCTCGTACTGAAGAAGCTGCTCGTAGGCATATCCTGGGTAATGTCGTCCTGGAATATCACGGACTCGAGTCCCCCATCGCCTCACACCACCTCTGGTGCCTCACCCTCCTCTGTTCCAGTGTCCATCCTATCACTTCGGCGTACACAGTCTGGAGCCAGACTCGACCCTGTGGGCACAGAGAGGCTGGACAGTCAGAAGAACTTGATTACATTGGACACAAGTCTTCTTGAATCTCAACCGCATCCTCGAGCACGACACTGGGCTAACACTGGCTCATGAACATGACTCTCCGACCGACAACATGAGATGGCCAATGATCCCGTCCACTGCTGTACCTATTCTCGCTCTTCTTTGACCGCGCCCGCAGTGCCTGCGGCACTCGCCAACCGAGAACGAGCTCCAGCGCCGGATCACCTCGTGGACGCAGTCTTGACACCATAACTCAAGCAGCACCCATTACTGCAGCCGACACAGCGGATGAGCACGACAGTGGGGCAGACCGCTGGAAGGCTGTTGTAGAGGTGGTGAATGGGAAGCCATGTAGAGGTGGAAGATGTATGTGTGTGTGTGTGTTCCAAGGTCGGCACGCCTGTCGGCGACGTGCGTGCTGGGAATCGGGATCGAGGAGATGACACTTACCAACTACGCGATGGTCCGCCAATACCCCACCCGCCTCTCTCTTACATTCGTCACCGACAGTGCACATCGTATCTCCGAGCAAGTTCGTCGCTCTCAAGTCCATCTTAGCGCCTGTGGTGGGTCCTCCAGTCCTCCACCCACGCCATCCTCTCCGATCGCTTCTTAACGTCGCATTTTACATTGCGCTTGGACGATGGAGTGCTCGAGGGGGTCGATGGTTACCAGCGGTGCGGGTGGGTCATGCAGTATTGAAAGGTCTGTGCGCAAGCAGTCGCTGACGCGTAATGTTTGCAACTGGCCCTTCTAATGAGAAGGATTTGAAGCTTGCAGTTTGACTTCTAATGAGAAGCCTCTAGCTTAGAACAATTTTTTGCAAAGCTTACCTAACAACTGCCTAAAGAGGAAGGCGTGCACGCACGCCCAGGCGCGCAACCCTAATGACCGCCTCAAGAGGCACTCCAGCAATTGACACTCCGTAGCCTAACCGCTAAACGGCCCTAACCCAAACCCTACCCGCTTCGCGGGTGCGGGCAGTCGCCCGCGGAAACCCTAAAACCCTAACCGACCCCTAACCGTGTACGCTGGTGTCGTGAACACTGGTCAGCCTACTTATTTTCTCTTCTCTTCCTTTCATTTCTTCCTTTACTATTCATTCGTGCGCATTCCTGCACACTCTTGCACACCTTTGCACACCCTTGCACACCTTCACACTGCCTTCGCTCTTCTGAGCCTTCCCCTCACTTCATGCACAGCACGTTCGTGCTTCTTATTCTCGTGCACAGCACGTTCACACCTTGTTCACACCTTTGTTCTCAGGCGCACTGCCCGCGCGCTGCTTTTAGTCATATCGACTCATATGGACTCTATTGTTCTTTGGATCATTCTATTGTTCTATTTTCGTTCGAGATCATCTGGACACATATATACTCGTAGCTACTCGTTCATTATTCCCCACTTGATCTCTTTGACTATACAGGTACATAGTCGCTTCGCTCCTATTCCCTGTATTCTATTTACCTTTGACTATACAGCTCTTGTATCTGCATCGCTGCTCGTCGCTCGTCCGACCTCTGCTCCTCTGCTCTCTGCTCTCTGCTCGTCGCTCGTCCGACATCAGCCGGCGTCTTCGCCACATTAGATCAAGTCCTCCTAACTGCGCCGACGTCCATCGTCCTCGCAGCCCCTGCTAGCCGGCACCATCGCGCCCACCCGTTCCCCCTCACCTGCAACCTCTGACGGCTCTGAACCGGACAGCTGTGCACCATACCTTCACGGCCTACAGATCGACTCCGCCTACCTCCGATCCACCACCGATCCAGTCTTCTCCTCAGTCTACTGGTACATCGACCGGAACGGCTCAACTGTCTACACCGACTGCACAGAACAACCCTGCCCCCACGCTAAGGAAACCCAGGATTCTATCCCCGGCTTCTACCTCTCTGGCCTCCGTGGAGAACTAGTCCTACCACTAGTCCCACAATACCTGCACCCTACCAGCCCGCCTAGTCGCGTCCCACCCCCATTGTCGCCTCCGCCGCCGTACTCCCCGAAACTCCCCGACTACCCAAGTCCACCTTCTACCATGTCCGACGCTGCATCCGTCCAACGTCTCGAAACCCTCTTCACCAAGCTTATACAAGCCCAGGAGAGGACCAACGACCAGCTAACCAAACTGGCTACCGCTCAAACCCAAGCTGCCTCTGCCGTAGCCCCACCTGCGCCCTACTACCACGCAGGTCGGGGCTGTCAACGTGTCCACTGGTTCCAGCATGGCTCGCCCGGAGACCTTCAAGGGAGGCTCTGCTGATGCCAGGCGGTTCCTCCAGTTCTATACCATGTGGGCCCGATCGAAGGAGGCTCCCCTCAACGTTCTCGACAAGGCCAAGAACATGTCGGTTATCGTCCCAGAGCAGTGGATCATCCACGCCCTCTCGCTCCTGCAGGGGGAAGCTGCAGTGTGGGCTGTTCGCTACCTCCAAGACATCGAGGCCCATGCCACCACCGGAGCCGCTGCTGCTGCCGCTGCTGCTGCCAGTCAGCCCCCTGTTACCATCACTCCTTTCCCCTTCAGCGGACAGTGGGACGAGTTCGTCAAGGCCTTCAAGGCCCGCTTCATGGCCTCGGACGACAACGCCGAAGCCCAGAGGGAGCTCGAATCCATCACCCAGGGCAGCAAGACAGTGGCACAGTACGCAGCTCGCTTCCAGGAGGTCTCCGGACGTACGGACTACTCCCTGTCGGACCTGGCCCATCGCTTCAAACACGGCCTCTCCAAGGACGCCCGTGCCTGGCTGACCATGGCCTCCTTCGCCAAAGCACCTGCCAACTTCGAGGAGCTCGTCCAGCTCGCCGTCAAGGTCGACTTCCACATGCGCGACAGCATGGCGGAAGGCCCTCGTACCAAGGGTTCCACTGCCTACTCCCCTCCCACTGCCTCTCGCGACCCCTACGCCATGGATGTCGATGCTAGTCGAAGCTCGACAGCTCGCTCCCGCGACGACTTCACCAAGCTCATGCGAGGTCGCTGCTACGGGTGTGGCTCCAAGGCCCACCTGAAGTCGGCGGGAGGACACGAGGCCACCAAGTGTGGATACTGCGCCCGCACTGGGCACATCGAGGCTGTCTGCCAGGACAAGTGGCTAGGCAACGAGAAAGGCCGAGGAGCTAGACGCTTCCAGAAGGCAGCTGCCACGACCAGCGACGCCCCCTTCACCCTCTTCCCAAACGAGACCCCTGCCCCCAATGTCCCATCCCCTGCCCCTTCGACGACGCCCGAGGACCCCAGGTTTGCACGCCTGGAGGCTACCCTTGCCGAGCAGAACCGTCTCTTTGGGATCCTTGCCAACGACAAGCCGGGTTTTTGAAGCGGGTGCCCGTCCGTGCTGCCGCACGCGTACCCATCGCTATGTGTTCCACCTCCTCCTATGACTCCATCTCATCATGTACTATTAGTTCTATTCGTGAAATCGATCCTACTTCAGACCATTTCCGAGTACGAACAACGTTGAGAGGTCGCAACAGGAGCACTAGCTCAGCAGCCATGATAGATTGTGGGGCCACCGCCCTCTTTCTTGACCACCCCTTTGTCCTGAAACATCACATCACTACCTTCCCGCTCCATCACCCCATCCTCCTTCGCAACATTGATGGCTCCCCGAATACTGCCGGGGACATCACCCACTTCGCGCGTCTTCACCTCACGGTCGGACCCCACAACTGCTGGACGGACTTTCTTGTCACCGACCTAGGAGGCGAGAACATCATCCTGGGGCTCCCCTGGCTTCGCCAGGTTAACCCAGAGATTGACTGGACAAAGGGTATTGTGCGCATCAACCCCCGAGCCACCATCGAGGACGCTCCTGAGGACCTGAACCCGAGCTATGCTCTGGGGGAACCGTCCAACGGATCTGTCCTGGAAGAGATCTATGCCTCGAGCGCACCCCCAGACCCCATCGCATTCGTTCCAGAGCTCCTACCCTCACGCCGTCATCCCCGTGCCTCGGTAGAGGAGGTGCCGGAGGAAAGACATCCGTGTTTGGACTTAGGGGAACCCTCTGACGGAGCGATTCTGGAAGAGATCTACGCCTCTTGGCCCACACTCCCCAGCTCTCCAACTCCTGAACCTGCCCCACCGTCGTCGCCCCCTCCTGTGGAAGAGAAGCCCGAAACCCCCTTCTGCCGAATCCGTGCTAACCGAACAACTCGACGCCACTGGCTTCGAGCTGGCATCATCGAGCGTACGGATGAGGAACTGTGGTGTTCGGCCGGCTTCACCTACTCCCAGAAGATCGCCGAGGACGCGAAGAAAGGTAAACCGGAGAGAACCCTCGACGAGATCATCCCCGCCCACTACCGAGAACACGCTGCTGTCTTTTCTGAACAAGAGTCTACTCGCCTGCCAAGCCACAAGGACTGGGATCACGCCATCGAACTCACGCCTGGTGCCCCAGCTAACATCCGCACCAAGATCTACCCCATGTCCCTAGATGAACAAGCCATACTCGATATGTTCCTCCAGGAGAACCTCGCCAAAGGATACATCCAACCCTCCAAGTCGCCCATCTCTTCCCCAGTCTTCTTCATCAAGAAGAAGGATGGAACTCTCCGCTTCATCCAGGACTACCGCCGCCTCAACGAGTACACCATCAAGAACCGCTACCCGCTCCCTCTTGTCGCCGACATCATCAGCCGTCTCCGAGGTGCCAAATACTTCACCAAGTTTGATGTCCGCTGGGGATACAACAACGTCCGCATAAAGGAGGGAGATGAATGGAAAGCTGCGTTCGCTACTAGCCGAGGCCTCTTCGAACCCAAAGTCATGTTTTTCGGTCTAACCAACTCACCTGCCACATTCCAGGGTCTCATGAACTCGATCTTCTCAGATCTGGTCGCCTCCGGCAAGGTGGCGGTCTACCTCGACGACATCCTCATCTTCACCATGGACCTGGAAGAACACCGCCGCATCACCCACGAAGTCCTCCGTCGCCTGCGACAGCACGACCTCTACCTGCGTCCTGAGAAGTGTGAGTTCGAGAAGGAGGAGATTGAGTATCTGGGCATGGTTATCCGAGAGGGAGAGGTGAGCATGGACCCTGCCAAGGTCCAAGCCGTCCGTGGCTGGCCCGTACCGCGCAACGTCCGCGAAGTCCGAGGATTCCTGGGCTTTGCCAACTTCTACCGCCGCTTCATCAAGGACTTCTCCAAGGTCGCCCGCCCCCTCCATGACCTCACCAAGAAGAACACCCTGTTCGAATGGACTGACGAGCGTCAGCAAGCTTTCGAAACCCTCCGTGACGCGTTCATCTCGGCCCCTGTCCTCGCCCTCTGGAATCCTGACCGCCCTACTCGCATCGAAGTCGACGCCTCTGGCTTTGCCACCGGAGGTGCCCTTCTTCAGCAAGCCGCTGATGGCGCCTGGCATCCTGTCGCCTTCCGATCAGCGTCTATGGACCCAGCTCAGCGAAACTACGAGATCTATGACCGGGAGATGCTAGCCATCATCGAAGCCCTCAAAGATTGGCGCCCATTCCTGGAAGGTCTCCCTGACACCTTCGGGATCGTAACCGATCATGCTAACCTGAAGTACTGGCGCACTGCCCAAGATCTGGCACGACGACAGGCGAGATGGGCGCTGTACCTCTCTCGCTTCGACTTCCGTCTCGAACACCGCCCAGGTGCCGCTAACACCCAAGCTGACCCCCTCTCGCGCATGCCCCACCATCACGTCTCGGACTCTGACGACAACACCCAGCGCACTGTCCTCCGCCCTGAACACTTCGCCAAACTCGCGGCCGCTTCCCAGTTCACCAACCCCCTAGAAGACCGAATTTGTCGTGCGAGTGCACGCGAATCTGTGGTCTTGGGAGGGCTAGAGAAGCTGCGCAAGTTTGGTCCCCAGAAACTCGTCAACGGGTTGACAGAGTGGACAGAGGAGAACGGGTTAGTACGGTTCAGAGGCAAGGTATACGTCCCAGCAGACGATGAACTCCGGCGAGAGGTGGTAAAGCAGTGCCACGATGACCCCACTTCAGGCCATCCCGGGAACCATGCAACCCTCGAACGGGTCGAGCGGTTGTACTGGTGGCCCACGATGCGCGCTTTTGTGAAGAAGTACGTCGAAGGCTGCGACCTCTGTGCTCGACGCAAGCATGCCCAGCACCCTCGTGCCCTCACCCAGCCTATGGACGTCCCTGAAGGCCCTTGGGAGGCTGTTGGAGTTGACCTCATCACACAGCTACCACCTGCCCACGGCTTCGATGCAGTCATCGTCTTCACCGACTTCTTCACCAAGCAGATCCATGCCCTCCCCTGTTCCTCTACCATCTCGACTGAAGGAGTCGTCGACATCTACTACCGAGAGATCTTCCGCCTCCACGGTTTGCCCCTTCGTTTCATCAGCGACCGAGGACCCCAGTTCGCCTCCAACGTCATGCGCACCCTCCTCCAACGCCTTGGGATTGGATCCAACCTCACAACGGCATACCACCCTCAGGCCAATGGCCAGACTGAGCGCGCCAATCAGGAAGTCGAGAAGCACCTTCGCTTCTACGTCAGTCGACGACAAGACGATTGGGACCAACACCTCCCCATGGCTGAGTTCGTCATCAACTCGCGCATTCACTCTGCTCACAATCACTCTCCCTTCGAGGTCATCTATGGCTACTCCCCTCACTTCAACATTCCCATCGGCACTACCACCGGCATACGCGGCGTTGATGAACGCATCCAGGATCTCCTAGACACCCGAAAGGATGTTGAAGCAGCCTTGCGAAGGGAGAAAGCCCACCAGAAGACGACCTTTGAAGCTGGGAAACGGACAGCACACACCTTCGCCGTGGACGACTACGTCTGGCTCAGCGCCAAGAACATCAACATCAAGGTGCCCACTCGAAAGCTTGGGGACTTCCAGCTCGGCCCCTACAAGGTCATTGAGAAGGTCGGCGACCTTGACTACCGTCTCGCACTCCCTCAGTCTCTATCCCGCCTCCATCCTGTCTTCCACGTCAACAAGCTTAGTCCCTGGAGAGGGAATGACACCAACGGCATCCTACCTCCCCCACCAGAGCCTGTTGAACTCGAAGACGGGACAGAGTTTGAAGTTCAGGACGTGCTCGACAGTAGGGAGGTCAAGCGCGGACGAAAGCGCTGGGTCGAATACCTCATCAGCTGGAAGGGCTACAACGACAGCGAGAACTCTTGGGAACCCCTTGCCAACCTTGGGAACGCAGCTGAAGCTGTTGCTGAGTTCCACCTTCGACACCCCACGGCACCCCGACCATAGTCATCGAGGACGATGAGTTGTAGGAGGGGGGTAATGTCGTGAACACTGGTCAGCCTACTTATTTTCTCTTCTCTTCCTTTCATTTCTTCCTTTACCATTCATTCGTGCGCATTCCTGCACACTCTTGCACACCTTTGCACACCCTTGCACACCTTCACACTGCCTTCGCTCTTCTGAGCCTTCCCCTCACTTCATGCACAGCACGTTCGTGCTTCTTATTCTCGTGCACAGCACGTTCACACCTTGTTCACACCTTTGTTCTCAGGCGCACTGCCCGCGCGCTGCCTTTTAGTCATATCGACTCATATGGACTCTATTGTTCTTTGGATCATTCTATTGTTCTATTTTCGTTCGAGATCATCTGGACACATATATACTCGTAGCTACTCGTTCATTATTCCCCACTTGATCTCTTTGACTATACAGGTACATAGTCGCTTCGCTCCTATTCCCTGTATTCTATTTACCTTTGACTATACAGCTCTTGTATCTGCATCGCTGCTCGTCGCTCGTCCGACCTCTGCTCCTCTGCTCTCTGCTCTCTGCTCGTCGCTCGTCCGACATCAGCCGGCGTCTTCGCCACAGCTGGGCAAGGCAGCATCCCATATTATTAGGATTGTTTTTTATTTGAGCCCGTTCTACGTAGTATACAGGTTGAGGTAATGAAAAATAAGGCCTTTTGATTTAGTTCCTGCGATGGATGCGCGGCGATGAAATTTTCAAATCCCAAAAGAGACGTGAGCAATGGGGATACTGAACTAGGATGGGAGGAGGCGGTGCTGTATCGAGAATGTGCAGGGAGGCAGGAGCCTTCTAAGTTAGAGGCCCGTCTGAGCCTTCTCACTAGAAGGCAAACTGCAAACTTCAAATTCTTCTCATTAGAAGGGCCAGTTGCAAAAATGATGCGTCACCTGGTGGCGCAATATAGGTGATGTATGCCTACACGCTGACGCTGTGTGCGTGCAGCCCAACACCCTCGAGGATCGATCATCGTTCAAGACGTTTCGGGTTGGCGGGCGAGCAGTTGGCATTGGGCTTGCGAATCTGGGGATGCTCGTCAGCTTTCTTGTTATCTACCGTTCATTGCTTGGCCGCAGGTGCGTCATTTAAAGTCCTCCGTCCCCTTCTCCCTCCATAGTTTCTCGAGCTCTTGGACACCGCAAGTCCTTTGCAGTGTGCGCGACCTCCAGATATTCTGGAGGTAGAATGATCACTGGCGCTGTGTAGTCATCCTGCGTAATTCCCCCTGTCTGTTTCGTTTGTGAAGCTGCGTTTTCCTGGCCTCGATTCGTGTGTATATCTAATTTGAATTGCTGGTTAACGCGCTCACTTGACCGAGCATTCTCCACCAGAAATTGAGCGATGGTCCCCGGCTCTCTGTCTAGGCGCATTGACACATCGCCGCATAGACACCTTACAGCGCTTGCGCAGTTGGAGAATGTAACGATAGACAGAAATATACTTCAGTTATGCTTTCACTCATTTTCCTGGACACTGGAAGTGGGAGGATAAATAAATGTCACCCTTTCGCGGCCATCTCTAGAAACTGAGCCTCAACTCCGGGTCCAGCCTTCAGTGTACGGTGGTCAGTCAGGCGTCATAATACCGACCGCACTCTGCACTCACGTTGCAGCCTCTCACGGGCGCTTAAATGCATATTGAAGGTGTAGGAATGTTGCCGACTCGAACGGGTCTGGAAACGGTTGCCGCGGTAGAACAATATGAGCTCCGTATTATGTGCAATTGGTGTAACCAGCGTTTCTCTTGGATAGAGAGCGGACTTAGGCACTGGATTCTGAAGGGGGGCATGTGCGGCGTGACTGCTATGGGTGGTTATCTCACCTTATCACCCAGGTTTGATCAGATCTATTCCATTTCCTATCTCAGTATCTGTGCCTCATGTTCAACCTGTCACCTGTGTCCAACACAGCCTATGAATGCAGGCGCTTGGACGCTCTTCCTTCTTACCGTCATCTGACTTCAGCTGATATGGCCCCCAAGATTGCTGAAGAAGCGAAGAAACACAAAGGCTTTGGAGCCTGGATCAAGAAACAATGGAATGGACGTGCACTCAGTCGAACGCCTTCACTTCGGGCTTCGAACATGAGTCCGCCGATTCGAGCTGCGTCACAGGAAGGTAAGAATGTTGTGTCGTCTTGAGAGAGTGGGTACTAAGCTCCTACAGATTTGAATCACAACCTCCGAGCGGAACCTTCGAGGAAGCGCACAATGAGCTTGCCAGGATTGGATGGTGCGTGAGCGACATCCGAGGCATCCAGACGCGATACTAATGGGCGGATAGAACCGAATCGCATGGACCGTCGAGGGATTGAAACGGATCCTGCCCCCGACGAAGCTCCCGTGGGCGGTACGCCTCTTTAACTTCCATTCCAGACGAAAGATCTGAAGGTGTCTCTGATGACCGGTAGACACGACTGGAGACCTCCCGGCAAGACCCTCAAGGGAAGGCCTTGCCAGCTCGTCGGGGCTGCATGGTGAGTAGGCCGCCCAGAACGTGCAGCATCGATAGTAATAAATGAGCATAGATACGACTCGGGTGGGTGCCATGGAAAAGAACCCAGTAAATGGTAGGCGCCTTGACTTGGTTTTTATACAGTCTAGGTCCAACCGAATCTTTCAGACAGGCGCGAACCTGCTGGCTCCCACGAGCAGCCCTCTCCAATGAAGGTCGCGCTCAACTTTACGGGAACTCTTCTCAAGAAATTGCCGGAGATCGTGGATGCGAATCCGGTGAAAGTAGCCTCGAGTCTGGCTAAGATTATTGTCGAGATTACAACGGTACGTCACTCCTTCGATGACCGATTCCCCATTAAAATTCCCGCAGGCGGTGAAGGATAATATGGACGCCGTAGAGCGACGGATCGCCTTCACGGGTGCACAGCTGCGGATAGTCGATGAAGCGCTGGATGACCCGACAACGTACGATGAGAAGAAGAACAGTTGGCTGAGGGAATTCAAGAGGTAAGCGTCGATAGCGTTCTATAGTCTGAATACTAACGCGATTCAGTACTTTGGAAGGAGAATTTAAGAAGCTGTCCCAGCTCAGCGAGGAGTGGCTGGCCAGGAAGATCCTTGATCACGAGGACGAAAAAAAGCGCATCGCCGACATATTTGAACGTGTCAATGAGGCCAGGATACAGTTCGAGGTCTGTCCTTTCCATATCGTCGGCCACGGACTGCCTCTCACCGTCATCATTAGCTTGGGACCGGGATAACAGTCCATAAGGCCGTGGACGCTATTCAGGGCGATCTCAAGGTTTGCTTATCCCTCGGTTCCCTCCTTTGAATGTCTGGCTAACATAATGAACAGCTAATGCTCCTAGATCGTCTCAAGGCCTCTCATAGGGCTGATCACAAATATCATCTTGGGGCCAAGGACCGAGAGAGGCTAATTCGCGCCGTTTGTACCCCCGGAACCCGGGTCGACATACTCGGCCGTGTGGTCCAGTGGGGCAACGACACGTCTTCGGAGAGTCCCAGCGTTTATTGGCTGTTTGGACCCGCCGGATCGGGAAAGAGCACTATTGCGCTTACGGTGGCCCGTCGTTTCGAGTTAACGGGTGATGAGCGCGACACCATCAAGCTGGGTGGGAACTTCTTTTGCTCACGCCTGTTTGACGAGACAAGAACAGTCACTCATATCGTCCCTACCATCGTATATCACTTGGCGCTTCGCTGCGCGGCATTCGCAGAGACTCTCCGTGGGAGCGGCCTGAGCTTCGACGTCGTTGATCAGGATCCCGCCATCTAGCTGAAGGAGCTCCTTGTCGATCCCTGGTGCAGGTCGCAGCTCAAGAACGATGGCTCAGCTGACCCCGGGAGGTACCTCATCGTCGTTGATGCCCTTGACGAGATCGAGGGTAAGGACGGCTCAGAGTTTTTACGAGGCCTGCTCAATGTTATTCGGGAGAACAAGCTTCCCAACCTCAAGTTCTTCATCACCAGTCGTTCAGATCCAGATCTCGTAACTCGCGTCGAGAGATTTGAGCGGAAGGAATGGTGTCGGCTCCAAGATGTCGAGGAGGAGATTGTCACAGCCGACATTGCGAGGTATCTCCAGACCAACCTTCCCCACTTCAAGTCGGATTCCGGCGAGATGAACTATCTTTTGGAGTTCTCAGGCCGACTGTTCATCTGTGCAGTGACACTCGTCAGATATTTGGGAGCTCTTTCACTGCATGAGCAGAGGCAGGCATTGGCGCCTCCCTTTCTGGGGTCATCCAAATCGCAGCAGCGGACCCTCAGTGCCACTCGCTTGTTGGACGCTCTATACCCAGATACTGGCCGAAGCCTTTGAAGGATTCGACTCGGACTTCCGGACTAATCGCCTCAGGGTATTGCACACACTCCTTCCCACTGCCGAACGTACTACCCCCTCTACCGTTGCATCACTTCTCTTTCCCGAAGATCCTGCTTTCGTCAGCACACCTGAATTCTCCTCCACCACGGTTGTAGACGATGTCATCTCTCGTCTTCACGCTGTTCTCTACGCCGACGAGAACCAGCTCGTTCTCTCCTACCACAAGTCCTTTACCGACTTCATCTTCGATCCAGATCGCTCCAAGGAGTTCTGTTGCAGCCAGGCAGCGCTCCATGAGCGTCTCGCCGATGGTTGTTATCGTATCATGAAAGCGGGTCTCCGATTCAATATGGCGAGCATAGCGTCCTCATTTTTACTCGATAAAGAGAACACCGAGCTTGCCAAGCAGGTGAAATGCAACATTACCGATGAATTAGCCTATTCCTGCCGACATTGGTCATTCCATTCATTAGCCGTGACCCCGGCAAACGAATCACTGGTTCTCCTGCTCTCCGATTTTCTTCAACTTCGGGCATTGTTCTGGATCGAGGCTATGAACCTTCTTGGATGCGTAGGTCTGTGTGACCAAACTCTAAGGGCGATTGGGAAGTGGGTCGCACTGGTGAGTTCTTATAATCGAACATTGCACCAAAGCCTGCTCACTGACCACTATATGCGAGCAGGAGAATAGCACCTTGGCTCGAATCTGTGGAGAGGCAGCCTCGTTTGCACTATATTTCAGCGGAAGCCCTTCGTCACTATCGACCCCTCATTTGTACGTCTCAGCACTAGCAACTTGGCCTGGGAAGGGGGACATATGCGAGAGCTGGAGGAGGCACTTCCCGAAAATTCCTGGATTCAACGCAAGAAGCCCTCGGGTGGGCCACACGTTGATGGAAATCAATGTCGGAAGTTGTGTCAGCGCCGTCGCAGTGTCGGGGGATGGTAGGATAATTGCATCTGGGACGCAGAATGGCCTGGTGCATCTGTTGGATGCATCGACGGGGAAGGTTCAAACTATATTGAAGGGTCACACTCATTGGGTTAGGTCAGTCACGTTCTCGTGGGATGGAACTCGGGTCGCCTCTGGGTCCTATGACAAAACAGTCCGGGTATGGGATGCATCAACAGGGAGGGCAGTGAGCATACTGCGGGGCCACAGGGGTTGGGTTAATTCTGTCGCATTCTCAGGGGATGGAACTGGGATTGTCTCTGGGTCCTATGACAAAACAGTCCGGATTTGGGATGCATCAACAGGGATGGCGATAGGCGTGGTGGTGGGCCACAGTGATCGTGTTACGTCAGTCGCATTCTCAGGGGATGGAACTCAGATCGTCTCTGGGTCGCAAGACAGAACGGTACGGGTATGGGATGCATCAACAGGGATGGCGGTGAGGTTACTGGAGGGCCACACCGATTATGTTACCTCAGTTGCCTTCTCGGGCGATGGAGCTCGGATTGTGTCTGGGTCGCACGACAGCACGGTCCGGGTTTGGGACGCATCGACAGCGTTGGCGAAGAGTGTACTACTGGAGGGTCACAGTGATCGGGTGACTTCTGTTGCATTCTCAGGGGATGGGACTCGGATCGTCTCTGGGTCGCAGGACAGAACAGTCCGGGTATGGGATGCATCAACAGGGAAGGCAGTGAGCGTACTGGAGGGTCACCGTGATTGCGTTAAATCTGTCGCATTCTCTGAGGATGGAACTTGGATCATTTCTGGGTCGCACGACAGAACGGTCCGGGTTTGGGACGCATCGACGGGGGCGGCGATGAGTGTACTACTGGAGGGTCAGAGCAATCGGGTGACATCTGTTGCATTCTCGGGGAATAGAACTCGGATCGTCTCTGGATGGGACGACAGAAAAGTCGGGATTTGGGATGCATCAACGGGGAATGCGATGAGCGTACTGGAGGGTCGTCGGACTCGGGTTAGTTCGGTCGCGTTCTCAGGGGATGGAACTCGTATTGCCTCTGGGTTGGATGATGGAACGGTCCGGGTTTGGGATTCATTAACCGGGATGGCGATGAGCATATTGAAAGGCCACAGGGATCGGGTTACCTATGTCGCATTCTCAGGGGATGGAACTCGAATTGTCTCTCGGTCGGAAGACAGAACTGTCCGGGTGTGGGATGCATCGACAGGGGTGGCAATCAGTGTACTGGAGAGCCACAGCGATTGGGCCACACCTGTCTTATTCCCGGGAGATGGGACGCCGGACGACGGAAAGGCCCGGATTCAGAATACATCAACGAGGGTGGCGATGAGCGTACTGGAGAGTCACAGCGATTGGGTTAAATCCGCCCCATTCTCAGCCCATAGAAGTCGGGTCATCTCTGCGTCAGACGACAGAGAAGTGAACATTTGGGATGCGTCGACGCTGATGCGGATGAACGCACTGGAGGGTCCAAGGACTATGGTCAATGCCGTCGCATTCTCAGGGGATAGAACTCGAATTGCCTCTGGGTTGGATGACAGAACGGTCCGGGTTTGGGATGCAAAGAGCATATCGGCGGAGGGTCACAGCGATTGGATCAGGTCGGTCGCGTGCTCAGAGGACGGAACTCGGGTCCCAGGATCGTGACATTGGGTTCTTCGAGCCCTGCGTTGGGGATGAATGGAGATGGCGCTAGCTAACAAGGAAGTACATGGAGGGAAGGATGGAATGTGTAGAGGTGTTGTGGGTGGATATCGAAGGGGGTGGACGTGGGAGACGTTTTCGGCCACTACTGCCCCTCCTCTCGCATGTCCTCGACACGCGCTCGTCGTCTCTATATCATGATGCGCCAACGACCCCCAGCGCCGGATCGCCGATCGCCCTCCCATCTCATCTCATCGTTTCCGACGTCGCCCAAGCCAAGATCGTGAAATTGGGCTCGAGCCCTGCCTTGGGCCCGCTGGGGGTACGGCTGGCAAAAGGGGAGAATCATAAAGGAGATGGAGCGTGAAACGGTGTCGGGCGCATTTAAAGAACGCGCCCGCAGTCCATGCGAAACTCGCCGTCCGACAATGCCCCTCCAGCGCCGTACCACCTCGTGGACGCGCAGCACCCGTTATCGATGTTGACATAGCGGACGATCGTGTGACAGTGGGGTCGATCCTAGGGCTGGGGTTGGCGGGGGGCAGCCGGAGAACGGGGGACATGGGGTAGACGCATGGGGCGTGAAACGGTGTAGAGAGGTGTGGGTGGATATCGATGGGGAGAAATGGATGCGAAACGTTCTCGGCGGCAAGCCCGCTGGGAATCGCGGATCGCGAGGCGACACCTACTAACTACGCGACGGTTTGCCAAAACGCCATCCACCACTCTCTTCTACTCTCCTCTATTCGTCATCGACAGCGCCCACCCTATCTTGGAGGAGTTCTTCCCGCTCGAGTAGCAGGCGCGTCCTTCACCGACACGATTCTCTTCGATTCAGCTGGCGCCATGCTTGGGATCGTGTGTGTGGACGAGAACGACTGCGACCGCGAGGGATGAATGGGGTCGAGGGTGACGGCGGGGCGGGTGGGTTGTGCAGTATCAGTGCGTCCTCCAATGTCGGCTAACGCCAGCTCAACTACCTCCATCTGGACTCTATCCTCATTCAAAACGTCCTCGGGCCATCGAGCGGGGTGTGTGTGTGTTGCCGGTGCGCATGCCAACCCTGGGTGCGCTCTTGACGAGCAGCAGGTGCGTCATTTTAATCTCTCCAGACTCCTTATCCCTCTCCCTCCATCGTTTCTCGAGCCCTTGGACAACGCAAGTGTGCGCTGTACGCGATCTCTAGACATTTTGGTGGGAGTGTTAGTGCAATCCCCTCGCCATGCCGTTGAAAGGGCGGTAGGTATGGACAGCTCTTCGCGTGAATCGAGAACGTGCACCGAAAGTCGAGCAGTTCGTCGCTCTCAAGTGCGCCTTGGCGCCTGCTGCAGGTGCCTCTCCCACTGATTCGCGAAGCCGTCCTCTCCGACTCGGTTGGTATGGGGCCGGCGAACATCACCTCATACTCCAGAGGATGACCTCGGAGGAGCTCAGCGTGGTATCCGCATCGCTGGAGCGGGAGCCTGGGTACTGTACTGAAGTATAAGCGCGGTACGCGGATTCGGTACAGGTAACGACGGGGACGGCGATGGGTGGGGTCGACGGTGGGGCGGGTGGGTCGTGCGCGATTGGAAAGTCGGTTCTACCGTCGAGCGACGTAGTCCCTGTACGCTGACACCGTGTGCGTCATTATGCAGCTGGGTTTCCACTCCACACCTACAGATGGCAGGCCATTCAGGATTGTACGTCTGAATGCACCGTGGTCAGCCATGCACATGCGTCAGAATGGATATCTAATTTTAATCTGCGCGCATGGGCGCTTAATTGCGTTTCGGTCTAGGGTGTACGCTCGCTGGCATTCTCATTGTGCATGTGTATCAACCACCCGTCGCCTCTCATACGGTTGGGCAGGCTCGTCGGTGTTCTCGCCATCTACGGCTCATTGCTTCGCTCCAGGTGCGTCGCTTAAATCCCTCCTTCTGGCTCTCCCTCCATCCTTTCTCGAGCTCTTGGACGCCGCAAGTCCTTTTTGCGGTGTGCGTTGTCTCTAGATACTTTGGAAGGAGTGTGATCCCTGTCGCTGTGTGTCTACATATCATGGGTGGGGTTGTTTCGCCACGCGGCTGATGCAGAATTGGGCTGGTTCAAGAGTCTATGCCAGACTTATGGTCGATCATGGAATGTCCCTGATGTGGGGTCTCGATTGTCGTTTTAATAATTTCTCCATCCTGCTATATATTCCCTTGTGCGTCGGGCGGAGCATCGGTGAATCTTTGAACGAGCGACGGGGATATCTACCTGGGCCCCATGGGCTCTGCATGTGACGAGCAGTAGATTACGATCTTTCCTCAAACTGTGAAGCATAGAATTTAGAAGTCAGTCATGCTACGAAGAAATCCGATAGAGGCTTAGAATGCGCATATGGGCGGTGGTACTAGAATTTAGAAACCACACGCAAAGAGGGATAACCTGAGCCGCAGAGAATAAACGAAAATTATGGAGCTCACAAGCCGAAATGAACGAATGGAATCCAAGTAAGTAGGGATTTATCCGAGACATCGAGACCGAGGCGCAGTTTCTCGGTGGCATGATGTAGAGCAACGGCTGAGTGCCTCCCATCAAAGGTATCAACGCCGTCCTCACCCCCACGAGTGAATAGATACTCATAGAAGCTCGTGGCGACATCCTGTCCAGCCTTGTCTCCAATCCCCCACATTGTGCCTACAACGCGACGGTATCCCGCGGCAAGCATCCCAGCTGCGAGATGAACAGCTTCGTCAGAAAGTATTTCCTTGCCTGTACTTGTCTGACACGCTGATAAGAAAGCGAGGTCAGCGTGTTTCAGATTGGATTTGAGGATGGTGCCGAGCTCTAGGGAGCCCTTATGGAAAAGGAAGCGGCTCTGGAGGGGTTCTGCTGCATTTTGCGATCCGTGGCATGCGAGATGGATGCAGCTGAACGCTTGCATGTGCTCGAGACATTCGGCGACCGTCAGCTCGTCCCCCTCCAGCTTGAGTGCCTTTATCCCCCTCTCTTTAGCTTGTTCGAAGATGCACCGGATCTCCCATGTTGTCCCAGGGATAGATTGAGCGCCATATACATTCGGCTGACTTGTCAAGAATAGCCCCGATGATGCCGAGTCAACCAGGCGATGATTCTTGACTCGGTCGGTGAGAGCTGTGATGGTTGGAGTATAGGATGATACTGCGTAATCGTTCACACATTCCAGATTGGAGCCCGTATATATCCCGGCAGCGTGAAGGGGGAGGAAGGAGAGAGCACCTGTTGGGCACCACCAGAGCCTCGGCGGCACCTCACCAGTCGCCCTGTCGACTTTCTATCTCATATGTTAACGCAGGAAGATAAGAACGAAAATGGAATGATACTCACCGAAAATCCAAGAGCGTCTAGAATTGGCCTCACCACCTCCTCAAACAGACCCCGAAGCACTCGATGTACGGAGAGATCCTCGCCCCGTTTTTTGATGGGTGCGGGGCGCACTCCTCTCGGCTCTACTTCTCGACTGCGTAGGCTATGGCTGCGTAACTGAGTGTCCAAGATGGTGCGGTATGTGTTGGCTTTCTGGGTTGAGAAGTTGGAAAGGGGGATTTGGAGGGGTTCGTCCAGGCCGGCCAAGAGCGCAAGGGCATCGCAACGAAGCTCATCAACATTTATGAGAATGATCGGGCCTGATTCCGGCAGATGCTGCATAATGGCAGAACATGGCGATGGCATGAGAAAGGATTCAAATCCAGGAATCGCCCTTGCTTGTTTAAGGAGCTCATCCCGCTTTCTTGCGAGGTCCAGGTGGACACGAGCTTCACCCTCCAGCGAGATCTTCTCCGACAGCGGCATACTCAGGTGTGACTGTTGTCGCGACGTTCCGGCGTCGTCGAGTGCCCTCGAAATATCCTCGATACTCTGTGCAAGAGTTTCGTCGTGAAGCCGTAAGTCTTCGAGTGGAGTACGGAGGTTGTTGAGTTGACCCCAGACGAGACATCGTCCTTGTTCGAGCCACTCAACGGCCTTATCTACTCTGTCGATATTGCATGCCATGGCAGCAGCCCTGGGACCTAAACCAGAGGTATTTTCGAGTTGGCTATGTCGTCCTCGTACCGTTCTCTCGAGGCCTGCCATTGAAGCAGCCAAACCCAATGCTCTGTCGACTGCGTGTATGAGGTCGGTGGACTGGGGACGATGTTTGAACAAGCTGGTAGCCCAATGTTTGGTGGCAATGAAAAGAGTTTGCGGGAGACCGACGGTGGAGGTTGCTGCGGCTTTATAATATAATAAGCTTGACTCCAGATACTCGCTTTCGCCGCTAGAAATGAAACGGTGGTAAAACGAGCCTCCCAAGCTCATGAGTGTGATCGGCAAGCTGGGATGCCACTTTGGGGTTAACTCCAATGATCTCTCAAACACTGCGATAGCCTCAACGATGTCAGGAAGCTCGGCTGTCTTTTCGAAGCGTCGAACGAGCAACCCTCCCAGGTTCGTGAGCCAGGATGGCAGTTTGGGATGTGCCCGGGGAGTGATCTCAACTACTTTCCGCTGCACTGAGATGGCACCGGCGAGATCCGAAAGCTCCTTTGACCGATCGAAGCGGCGGAGGAAAGCAGCCCCTAGGTTGTTGAGTCTACTCGTCGATTCGGGATGGCCTTGGGGAGTGGTCTCCACCGCATTCTGCAGCGCAGAGATGGCATCAGATATGTCCGAGACCTCCTTCGTGCGCTCAAAACGGCGGAGAAAGGCTCCCCCGAGGTTGTTGAGATGGTATGGGAAACTAGGATGAGCCTGAGGAGTGAGCTCTGCCGCTTTCTGCAGTGCTGAGATGCACTCGGCGATGTCCGAGAGATCACCCGTCCGTTCAAAGCGGTGAAGGAACGAACTGCCGAGGCTGTTGTGGAGGACTGGCAAGCCGGGATAGCCATGGGGACATATGTCCACTGCTCTCTGCAGCGCTGAAATGGCGGAAGCAATATCCGAGAGCTCCGCCGTACGTTCAAACCGACAGGCGAACGAGAGTCCAAGATTGTTGAGCAGGGCAGGCAGATCAGCGTGCCCCGGGGGCATGCTATCCACCGCTTTCTGCTGCACTGCAATCGCATTGGCGATAACAGGGAGTTCCCCTGTCTGTTGGAAGCTGCGAGACAGTGAGAGTCCGAGGTTCCTGAGTCGGCCTGACAGGTTGGGATGGCCTGGAGGAGTGAGATCCACTGCTCTCTGGAGCATTCTAGTCGCGTCCGTCAGGGCTGAGACGTCTCCAGTCCGATCGAAAGAGTTCAACCGCCGAAGGCCTTGGTTATGAATCTGGGCCACAACAGCTACATAAATACTGTAAGCTGACATGTCGCCTGCCTGCGCCATCCGGACACTCACTGTTTGGCATCTGACTTCCTTCGGGGGGTATTTCAACACATTTCCACGACATCGTCAGCTGCATCCCGGCATCGCACATCTCCATGGCCTGGCTGGTTCCTGTAAATGGCATCAGTGACTATTCTTAATTATCTGATAATGGCTAGTGCCTTTACCGTCCTCGAAATGCATAGTTTCGCCTTTCATCTCCGAGGTATACAGATGGATGACTCCGACGTTCTTGCCCTCGCCATTCTTGACACTGCATTGGATTGCATCGGTCTCGCCAGTGCTTCCGAGAATCACAACTCAGCTATTGATTCTCAATAACAGGGTCGTAACACTCACATTTCTATGTAGTCATCCATTTCCCAGCGCCCTGGCGCAACGTTCACAAGTACAAATATCCTGTCCTGCCCTGATTCCGGGATAGTAGATATGCAAAGCTCTGCCAACCTCATTGGGGTCTCGCGGGCCCCTCCCTCGATACTTCCGGTACACTGAATGATTGTATCTGGAAATAATGGGTTAGCCGAAGCCGAAGTGGACGATCGACCGATTGCCATGCGCCTCCGTACCTGTCATAAGAAATTGGCTTCGGTTGAATGGTTTAGTTAGTATATAACTCTCATGCAGCCTTCCGTAGGAGGCGACTCACCATCTTCTACACCTGTCGCCAGCGGGGGAGCTTCTACATGTAGTCAGATCCAGATTCCAAAACAATATAGTTTGGGAAATTCGAGTCAGCGTACTCTGGGTGTTCCATGGCGTATACGTATGCGTCAAGGTTTAAGGCTGTTTATAACGTCTCTCACTGGCACTATATGCTCCCCCCTCGAAATGAACGTGGCTCCCGGCACAGGATTGCACACCTATCCCTAAATAAGGCTTATTCAAAGTGAAGTTACCGATATGAATTGATGTCTTCTATCAGTCGCACAGCCGTATACACCTGTCCTCCCTTGGGGACAGAGCATGCGGAGACTGCCAACGAACGTTGTTGCACGGACTCTAGCCTATTTCATCTTACTTTACACAGCTTCGTTAAAGAGGGGACAAAAAAATATCTACATATACGGCACAGATCGCCCAACTCGCTGGATCGTGTCAGGGGCGCCTATTTCACAATCGATCAGAAGAGTACTCCCGCCGAGTAAGCGTGTGCAGGATTGGAGAAATAAATCCACGTCCTGAACGAAATTTAAAGAGCAAATGCTTCTCGTCGATAACACCTGTAGCTTCAAAGTTCCGCCTTTCAGAGGTAGAAACGAGAGATGGAAGAGGGCCCATGAACCTGATTCCTCATGGAACGGCAGTGGCAAGGCTGTGTTATGGGCGTCTAATGTGTATTTCATGTGCCGTCACAAAATAGGTGCAAGTATGTTACCCGTGTGAGCCAGCCTAGCCTAAGTCGTATGTGTACTGCCAACTGTGTACAAAAAGGGTATGGAGTGCATACAAGTGCGAAAGCCAAACAGTACCCAGGCCGTGAGGCCCAGCGCTTAATTGTGTTTGACCAGCTATAGGGTAAAATGGGTGGAGACGTGAGCAATGCATCGCCTATGCATCTTCACCTTACTGGCATAATGTTGTAGCAGTGCCTCGTGTTGCCTCGTGCCTGGTGCAGTGATTATCGGAGATTGGGTTGCAAAGTCAAAATAGGCGCTGTAGCCTCTCTATGGTGATATCAAGATCAATCTTGACATTTGGCTGGGTGCGAGAAAGGTTCGGTAATCCTGAGACCCCTTTATATTCGGCGGGAGAACCATGCTGGAGGTCCGTAGCAGGTCAGACTTCATTGAAGGTAAGTCCCACGATCGAAGGTACCAGTTAGTGGTGTAAGCGCAGGACTGGAAGGTCTGTGTGTGTATGCCAGATTTTTTTACCATATGACGGTGGAACCTCCATGGCCTGGGACTATCGTGGACCTGTCTTTGGTGAGGTGATAGCGAAGACGGGCAATGGAGCTGATGTAGTACCTGCTCGCTCTGGAACGCGTCCGTCATGAAGGGCCTAGACAATACCACAATGGCCAATGTTCGTTATACATACCTGGAATGAGCAATAATAATATTGCTGTCGATTTCACCTTCTTCGACTGCTTCAGTCGCTATTCCGCCGCCCTTGTCGTAGCACTCCCATTAGGCGCCTATGTGCGTTTGTTTGTCGGCGCCTTTGACCCCTTAGTCAGCAGCGGCGCCGAAGCTTCCGTCGATTGACGCTTGCGCGCGACGACGACGACGACGACCCACCGCGATAGCGAACAATCTGACGACGGTAGGTCAGGCGACTCTACTCAAATGGAGGAAGGTACTCGTATACGCGTGTACGATATCCAGGGTTGGGTTCCATATCGCAAAAAGGTGCGTACCTGTGTTCGAGACGCAAACCAGTATCTCATCTCTTATCGACAGAGAATCCGACGACGACGACGGGTCCCTCTCCAACGACCGAGCCACTCGGATAGGGAAGAATCGGGTAATGGCAGGCCACTTGACCATGCTCAGACGGGAGAAGGCGCCTGTGGACTATGTCCAACGATGTCGAGCTCTCACGGATGAACTAGGACCAGGCCCTAGATAGAAAACGGAGGTACGTATTCGTGTTCGAGTAATATATACAGATGACCGACTATTTCGTTCATTTCGTCGTGATGTATCAGGTCGTATCTAGCCTCCTTCGCTGCATCCCGACTTTGCCGCATCCTCTCCGCATGGCGCCCTGCCTGCTTCCTCACTCCTTCTCGGCCCCAGTGGTTGCTTGACCTCCGTGAACCACCTCTCAAGTACCTCAGCATTTGCAGCCAGCTCCAACCCCTCTGCACGGAGCGGCTGAGCGGCCAGACGAAAGGGATGACATTGGAGAAACACCTTCGCGAATCTCAACCGCACCCTCGTGCATGATCCCGAGCTAGGATTAGGTGTACAAAGCCAAGAACGGTGCGTATCCCTATCTCGCCGCTCGCCGCTCGCCGCTCTCTGACATGCGCTTATAGACGATCCCGTCCGCAGTTGCATATCTTCTCGCACGTCCTCGATACGCGCTCGCATCGTCTCTACGCCTCGACAACCGCCTCCAGCGCCGGATCGCCTTCTTCTCATCCGTTTCCGACGTCGACCAAGCCAAGATCGCGACATTGGGCTCGAGCCCTGCGTTGGGGATGAATGGAGATACTGCTAGCTAACAAGGAGGTACACGGAGGGAGGGATGGGATGTGTAGAGGTGTTAGGGGTGGATATCGAAGGGGCTGGAAGACGCTGTCGGGAACGTGCACACTCGGGCAAGGAAGGCGACACCTACGTACCAACTAGGCGATGATCCGCCAATACACCACCCACCACTCTCTCTAAGTATTCGTCATCGATAGCGTGTGCCGTACCTCCGAGGACTTCCCCGCGCTCGAGTGGCAGGCGCGTCCTTCACCGACACGATCCTCTCCGATTCACCTCGCACTATGCTTGCGATCGTGTGTGTGGACGAGAACGACTGCGACCGCGAGGGATGAAGATGGGGTCGAGGGTGACGGCGGGGCGGGTTGTGCAGCCTCGGTGCGTCCTCCACTGTACCCTAACGCCAGCTTAACTACCTCCATCTAGGCTCTATCCTCATTCAAATCGTCCTCGACCCATCGAGCGAGGGGTTGCTGGTGCGCATGCCAACTCTGGGTGCGCTCGCCGGCTCGTTATGCGTCAAGCACTTGTCGCTTGAAGCTTCCGCTACGGCTGGTCCACAGGCAACAGGTGCGTCATTCTAATGTCTCCAGACTAGACTCCTTGTCCCTCTCCCTCCATCGTTTCTCGAGCTCTTGGACAACGCAAGACTTTTCTGCGCTGTACGCGATCTCTAGATATCTTGGTGGGAGTGGGAGTGCAATCCCCTCGCCATGGTATGGACAGTGTGTAGTACTTACTGTTCGCGTGAGTCGAGAACGTGCACCCGAAGTCGAGCAGTTCCTCGCTCTCAAGTACCCCTTGGCGCCTTCTGCAGGTGCGTCTACCACCGAAGCCATCCCTTCGACTCTTGGTATCGTCCCATCCCATATTGTGCTTGGGGCCGGCGGTCATCACCTCCGACTTCAGATCTTGACGTTGGAGGTCCTTGGTGTGGTATCTGCCATTGCTGCACCGAGAGCCTGGGTACTATATCCGCGCGGGACGCGTATTTGCTACAGGGAGCGACTGTGATGGTGATAAGTGTGGTCTAGGTTGACGGCGGGGCGGGTGGGTCGTGAATGATTGAAAAGCCAGTTCTACCTCCGAGCGACGTGCTTCCTGTACGCTGACACTGTGTGCGTGTAGCAGGGCTACCTCCTTTGAGACTTGATCTTCATTCAAAATGGTTCGACCTCGCGGGAGCGCTGCTGGCGTCGTGCGTGCCAACCCTGAGTGCACTTCCCGGATTTCTGCCCTCCCTCCAATCTTTCTCAAGCCCTTTTGCCGTGTGCGTGGTCGCTGTGGGTATGAGTTTTCGGCGCGATGCGACAGGTGAGTTCATTCCTACATCCACCTTCATCAATGCTTGAGTGGAATGCGTCCATTCAGGAGAGGGCATCTGCAAGACTACGGTGCACCACACGTATCCATTGTTGCATAGGCACAAACACATACCTCGTGTATACCTTCACCCAGTCACAATTAATTAAAGCCATCGTTTCATCGTCACACTGGATTGGATGCGATCCGTACCCTAATGCTCAGCTCAATGCTCAGAGTATCTTATGCAGCTGGGTTTCCAATCCACTCTTACAGATAGCAGGCCATTCAGGATTGTACGTCTCAATGCACCGTGGTCAGTCATGCACATGCGTCAGAATGGATATCTGTTTTTAACCTGCGCGCATGGGCGCCTAAGTGCGTAGATAAGAGAGCTACCGAAAAGGGTCGTGGGCGGAGCCTTTTGTGCCTCGTGTTCAACACTGCCTATCGATACGAGTGGACGGATGCGGGCGTTCTGACACTGTTCGGTCTTACCGTCATCTTACTTCAGCTGATATGGCGCCCACGACTGCTCAAGAGCCCAAGAGACACAGAGGAGCTGGAGCCTGGCTCAAGGATAAATGGAATCGGTTCAAGCCTAGCCTGAGTAGGACGACATCGCTGCAGCAGCCGCCGAGCGAAGGCGGGTTAGTGGCCTCTATATCGCAACAAGGTAAGAATGATTTGTCGTTTGCTAAGGATATGGGCTGATATAATTACAGACTTGACCCAAGGCTTCCCGAATAAGCCTTTGAGGAAACGCACTGCCAGCCTGTCGGGATTGGATGGTGCGTAGGTGACATCCAAAGGATTCAGGGGGTATGCTAATGGGCGGATAGATGTGAATCGCATAGACAGTCAGGAGATTGCAACGCCTCCTCCCCCGCGAAGACTTCTGCAAATGGTACGTCTCTGTGACCGTTGTCACTAATATAAGACTAACGAGCTTCACAGGGAGAAATGATAATGGTGGGCCTGAACCTCGCGGACCTGCTGGCGTGCCTACGCAACCCTCTCCGATGAAGGTCGCGCTCAACTTTACGGGGACCCTTCTCAAAAGGTTGCCAGACATAGTGGATGAGAATCCTGTAAAAATGGCGTTGGGCCTCGCCAAGACTATTGTGCAAATTACGGAGGTTGGCCAAAATCACTTTCATTCAATTTGTGGTTGACATTCCTTTTAGGCGGTGAAGGATAATATGGACACAGTCGACCGGCGGATCGCTTCTACGTTTGCCCAACTAACGATAGTCGTTAACGCCCTGGACGACCCAACGACATACGACGAGAAGAAGAACAGCTGGTTTAGGGAATTCAAGAGGTTAGTCTTACCATCGTTCGAGGAACTAAGCCTAGATTAACGTGAGTCTGTACAGTACATTGGAAGGCGAATTTACGAAGCTGTCCCAGCTCAGCGAGGAGTGGCTGGCCAGGAAGATCCTTGATCACGAGGACGAAAAAAAGCGCATCGCCGAGATATTCGAACGTGTCAATGAGGCTAGGATACAGTTTCAGGTACGTCCTTCCATATCGTCGGTCACGCACATTCCCTCATCGGCATGGTCAGCTCGGGACCGGGATAGCAGTCTATAAGGCCGTGGACGCTATTCAGGGCGATCTAAAGGTTCGCTCATGTCGCTCTCCTTCTTCGAACGTTACTTAATATATTCAATAGCTACTACTTTTGGATCGTCTCAAGGCCTCGCGTAGGGCTGATCATAAATATCATCTTGGGGCTAAGGACCGGGAGACGCTGATTCGCGCTGTTTGCACGCCGGGGACACGGGTCGACATTCTCAGTGGTGCTGTCTCATGGGCCAATGATCTTTCTTCCGAGAGTCCTAGCGTTTATTGGATTTTTGGACCTGCAGGTTCAGGCAAGACTACAATTGCCTTTACGGTGGCGCGTCGTTTCGAGTTAACAGGTGACGAGTGCGATACCATCACGCTGGGCGGGAACTTCTTCTGCTCACGCCTGTTCAGCGAGACGAGAACTGTCACCCAGATTGTTCCCACCATCGTGTACCACTTGGCACTTCGCTGCGCGGCATTCGCAGAGACTCTCCGTGAGAGTGGCAGCTTCGGTGTGATCGATCAAGACCCAGTCACGCAGCTGAGAGAGCTCCTTGTTGTTCCATGGTGCAAATCACGGTCCAAGGCCGACTTCGGCACATCCAACCCCAAGCATTTCCTCATCGTCGTTGATGCCCTCGACGAGATAGAGGGCAAGGACGGCTCGGAGTTCTTGCGAGCACTCCTCGATGTCATTCGGGAGAACAAGCTTCCTAATCTCAAGTTCTTCATCACAAGTCGTTCGGATCCGGATCTCGTCGCTCGCGTCGAAAGATTTGAGCAGAAGAAGTGGTGCCGGCTCCAAGATGTTGAGCAGGAGATAGTCAGAGGCGATATTGCGAAGTACCTCTACACCAACTTCCCCCACCTCAAGGATTCCGGCGAGATGGCCCGTCTCCTGGAGTTCTCCGGTGGATTGTTCATCTGTGCAGTGACGCTCGCCAGATATTTGGTAGTTCTTTCACGGCATGAACAAAAGCAGGCATTGGCGTCTCTCTTTTTGGGGTCATCCAATTCTCAGAAGAAGACACCCAGTGCCACTCGCTTGCTCGACGTGCTCTATAGCCAGATACTAACAGAGGCCTTCGAAGGATTCGACACCGAATTTCGCATTAATCGCCTCCGAGTATTGCATACCTTCCTTTCCACCCCAGAACGTACCTCCACCACCACCGTTGCGTCACTTCTCTTTCCGAAGGACCCAACCGATGACAACACCCCAGGATTCCCCTCAAGCACTGTCGAGCTCGTGGACGATGTTCTCTCTCGGCTTTACGCCGTCCTCTACACCGACGAGACCCAGCTCGTCATCTCGTACCACAAGTCCTTTACCGACTTTGTCTTCGATCAGGATCGCTCGAAGGAGTTCTGTTGCAGCCAGGCGGCACTTCACGAGTCTCTCTCCGAAGGTTGCTTCCGGATTATGAAAGCGGGTCTCCGATTCAACATCGCTAACATACCATCCTCGTTCCTCCTCGACTGGGAGAACACTGGGCTTTCCGAGCAGGTGAATCGCAACATTACCGACGACTTGGCCTATTCCTGTCGACAGTGGGGATTCCATCTCTCGGTCGCAACCCCGGCAACGGAAAGCGAGTCGTTGGTTCTCATGCTTTCCGAGTTTCTTCAACTTCATGCGTTGTTCTGGATCGAGGCCATGAACCTTCTCGGGTGCGTAGGTGTCTGTGACCCAGCGCTGCGGTCTGCAAGGGGATGGGCTGCACCTGTGAGTTCGTCCAACTCGCTGTAAGCTTTCTGACTGACGGCTGACCACCTGTACAAGCAGAAGGATACAGATTTGGCTCGGCGTTGTGGAGAGGCAGCGTCCTTTACGCTCTACTTCAGCGGGAGTCCTGCTTCATCATCAACCCCCCATCTCTATGTTTCCGCATTAGCAACCTGGCATCCAAAGGGCGACATATGCGAGAGATGGAGGAGTTACTTCCCAAAAATACCTACATTGACCACAAGAGGGGCTCGTGCAGGTTCCATGTTGATGGAGATCGATGTTGGAAGTAGGGTCATTGCTGTTGCAGTGTCGGGAGATGGGAGAGTAATTGCATCCGGCGCGGATGACGGCTTGGTGCGTCTCTGGGATGCATCAACAGGGAAGGCAATGAGCGTACTAGAGGGCCACAAGGACTGGGTTAGGTCCGTCGCATTTTCCCGGGATGGAACTCGGATTGTCTCTGGGTCGGACGACAAAACAGTGAGGGTGTGGGATGCCTCGACAGGGATGGTGCTAAAAGTACTGGAGGGACACAGGCAAAGGGTGTACTCCATCGCCATCTGCCGGGATGGAACTCGGATTCTCTCTGGCTCGGAGGACAAGACAGTGAGGGTGTGGGATGCCTCGACAGGGGAGGTGCTGAGTGTACTGGAGGGTCACACTAAGAGTGTTACCTCTATCGCATTATCCCAGGATGGAACTAGGATTGTTTCTGCGTCGTTGGACAAGACAGTGAGGGTGTGGGATGCCTCAACAGGGATGGCAATGAGTGTACTGGAGGGTCACACTGGCCCTGTTACCTCCGTTGCATTCTCCCGGGATGCAACTCGGATTGTTTCTGCGTCGTGGGACAAGACAGTGAGGGTGTGGGATGCCTCAACAGGGATGGCAATGAGCCTACTGGAGGGCCACAGTGACTGGGTTACCTCCGTCGCATTCTCCCGGGACGGAACTCGGATTGTCTCTGGGTCGTTCGACGAAACAGTGAGGGTGTGGGACGCCTCGACAGGGACAGTGACGAGCGTACTAGAGGGACATAGCGACGGGGTTACCTCCGTCGCATTCTCCCGGGATGCAACTCGGATTGTTTCTGCGTCGTGGGACAAGACAGTGAGGGTGTGGGATGCCTCGACAGGGGTGGTAATGAGCGTACTGCAGGGCCACACTGGTTTGGTGCACTCTGTCGCATTCTCCCGGGACGGAACTCGGATTGTCTCTGGGTCGTTCGACGAAACAGTGAGGGTGTGGGACGCCTCGACAGGGACAGTGACGAGCGTACTAGAGGGACATAGCGACGGGGTTACCTCCGTCGCATTCTCCCAGGATGAAACTCGGATTGTCTCTGGGTCGGGGGACAAGACAGTGAGGGTGTGGGATGCCTCAACAGGGATGGCACGGAGCGTACTGGAGGGTCACATCAACGGGGTTAGGTCTGTCGCACTCTCCCGAGATGGAACCCGGATTGTCTCTGGGTCGCAGGACGAAACAGTGAGGGTGTGGGATGCCTCGACAGGGATGGCAATGAGCGTACTATATGGTCACACTGAAACTGTTACCTCTGTCGCATTCTGTGGAGATGGTCTTCGGATTGTCTCTGGGTCGGACGACAATACAGTGAGGGTGTGGGATGCCTCCGCAGGGATCGCTCTGAGCATACTGGAGGGCCACCGCAACAGCGTAATCTCTGTCGCATTCTCCCGGGATGGAACTCGTATTGTATCTGGGTCGCATGACAACACAGTGAGGGTGTGGGATGCATTGACAGGGATGGTATTGAGCGCACTGGACTTTAAGTCAATGGATCGGGATGTCATTACCTCTGTTGCATACTCCCAGGATGGGACTCGGCTTGTCTCTGGGTCGGCGTTAGGCAAAATGAGGGTGTGGGATACCTCGACAGGGATGGCGCTGAACATACTGCAGGACCACAGTCCCTGGGTGCACTCTGTCGCAATCTCCCGTGATGGAACTCGGATTGTTTCTGGGTCGGATGACAACACTGTGAGCGTGTGGAATGCAGCAACAGGGATGGCGCTGGGTATATTAAAGGGTCACAGCGACTGCGTGAACTCCGTTGCATTCTCCCGGGACGGAACTCGGATCGTCTCTGGGTCAGCGGACAAGACAGTGAGGGTGTGGGATCTTCATCCGATCTATGTTCACGAGACAGCACCCCACTCTCTCGGCGCTGGTTCTAGGACTGGATGGCTTCTGTCCGGAAATTGCCGCCTCATGTTTGTACCCTCTAGTGTAAACCTGCCCGAGCCTCCCTGCACCCTCCTTATCTCAGCCGAAACCCCTTCTTCTACTGTCCACCTTCGTCATGCGACGCTAGGCACTGAATGGAGCCAATGCTACTCTCCTCCTTCCTAGAATTAGTTCAATTTTTTATCTTCGGCATAGCTTCCCCATTCACTCGGAAATCGTCACTTCGTTCTCATTGTTATTCCGTTCTGATTGCCATCTCGTTCTGCTACTCGGTTTCTCATTTGACGTTCTATGTTTTCAAGTTCCTACGTTCTATCACGATTCTGATTTATCTGTATAAAAAACCCCACCTATATACATGACTGCTATTCTGTACGTTAAATGTTACCATGAGCATTGAACGTCTCAGGCACTCACATCCCCCAACCTTGCTCGATGTTACAACTCCTCTATTCGTCACTCTCAATATAAATCTCATTCTCGGGGACAATTGAATTCCTGTACCATCACACAGCGACGTCGACTCAGCCCCTTCCACGTGCAGATTGTGGTTCACCTCTAATTGAGAACGCAACGAGCAAGGCCGGTGCTTTCGTCTCGTCCTTCCTCGACCACACACACTTCCCACAGCCACACAGCCCGACAAGCCTACGCGATATGGCTTGCGACAGGTTCCACACGACGTGGTGCTCGGTGGGCAGAAATACCCGCTCTGACGGAACCGTCCGTGACTGTTATAATCTCTGAATCACACAGTGAGCGATGCATTCGATAGAGGGGAGAACAAAAAGGTGAGACGACGTACTCGTCTCTACTCAATAAACAAGTACCTACCTCGTACAAGAAACGCTTCTTCCAACGAACGACAGAATTGCCGAGAAAGCCCAGGGTATCCTCACCTCCGTGGAGTACGCTTGTGTCGACGCCGGGCACCGCTCGGCCTTTCACACAGCCATGTCCGCCCCCGATAACGAATGGATCCGCAATGCTCAGCAGGAGCGTGGTGCACTTCAAGCTCGGTATGATTAGTGAGGCGAGAGAAGGAACTGTGGTGGTGCAACGTCCTCTCCTCTATGCATACATTATCTCCGCCCATTCCGATTGTGCCTTTCTCGCGCCGTCTGCATCCTTCCGAGTCTTCAGCACCCTGATGACCTCGAATCTCGGGCTCTGCGCTTACCTCCTCGCTCCGAGCCGTACGGTTACGATGTGCCATCGTCACGGTATCCGCATCACACACAGCGAGCACTTTGAGTAGAGACACAGGCAGGCCGGGACAACAATGGTATGGAGACAGGACCGGGTGGAAGACATCGACAGCGAATGGGCTTTTCAGGGGGAGTCTTCGTCCATTCTGCCCGTGGTGCGAGGAAGCGAGGTACTAGAAGAATTTTCAAGCTAAGTGCAGCACATGGAGACCAAGCCGACCTGGGCGTCAAATGTGGACTGCTGAGGGGTCAACCACCCTATTCGGCGGTCTTAAGGCATAATATGTTACACCACAGCTGGATGCATAGGCTTTCGGTGTGAAATTCGACCTCTGTGCGTTTCGCGGGCGGAAGTGATGTTGACGATGTTGCCCACAGTCCTTTGAGGGCTCGGTCTCGCTATGGGCCACGCCGACGCCGTCTATGTGTGAGGTCGTTGATGCTCCACGGTTTAGGGCTGGACGGAGTGAGGGAACGAAAGGGAGAAGTGCTCGCGATCATGCTGGCATCAACTCGGTTACCTCTATTTGTATTGAAGGGTGCTGAGTCAGCGGGCGCTAAACGAGGGAAGTGGTGGGGCTCACTCTAACCCATCCATTCTGACCCAGACTCCACCAGTACTAACGCAACTACTATGAAACAGCACAATTCTCCTTTCGCTCGCTATCCAGCCGCCTTCATCGTACCACTGTCATTAAGCGCCTATGTGCGTCTGTTTGTCGGCGCCTTCGACTCTTAGTCATCAACCGCGCCGAACCTTCCGTCGACGGACAATCCAGCTTGCTCACGACGACGACGACGACGACGACGATGCGGCCCTCTCCAACGACCAACCTACTGCGATTACAAGAATACGGCGATTGTAGGCAAGATGAACGTGTTCATATGGGAGAAGGTGCCTGTAGGCAGATCCAGGTGTACGATGTGCTTAGGCAACGCTGGCAGTGAGCGGATGTGCTAGGACCAGGGGTTTCTTTCTTGCATTGCAAAAACAGGTGCATATTTCTGCTGAAGTATACCGCTTGCTGACTATACCTCTCCCTCTGTCTATCTCGTCTTGATGGATTAGTTCGTACCCGGGCCATTTCGCTTCACACCGACTTTGCCGCTAACTTCACTCCTCGGTTCAATGGCCACCCAAGCACCTCGGCGTGCGCAGCCTTCCCTGTGGGCTCTGTATGCATGGAGCGGCTGAACAGTTAGACGAACATAACTACAGTGTACACTGGAGAAACCTTTCGCCAAGCTCAGCCGTATCCTCGGGCATGACATGGGATCGTGTTCATAGTCAATAACGGTGCGCGCTGTACTCCTCTGCCAATCACCCACATAGCTGACCGACGATCCCTCCACTTCTGCCCCATTCTACCGCACGTTCTTTACGCGCGCTTGCAGGGCCTCTATGCCTCGACAATTAGGGCCGATGAAGAGACGGGTGGCGAAAGAGGAGAAGCATAGGGATATGGGACTTGAAAGGGTGTAGAGGTGGTGGAGGAGGGTATCGATGGGGAGGAAGGGATGGAGGACACACTATCGGTGCCATGCATCAAGACCAGGGAGGCTATCTCGAACCACAGCATGTGCCGTATCTCCGAGTGGTTGGGTATCCCGCTTCGCAGGTCCGGGAACCTATGTACTGTATATGCAAGGTGCGTTGATTCGATACGACTGCGGCGGTGATAGAGGAGGCCAAAATTCACAGCGGTGCAGGTGTGTTGTAAAACACTGAGGGGTCTGTGCGTCCTTCAATTGATACACGCTTATAGGCTGGCGTTTTGTGCGTGCAGCCCAACTCCCCCGAGTCTCGTTCCTCATTCGAAACGCCCTTGGGATTGCGAGCAAGCGCCAGGTCAACGCCGCGTGTGCAAACTCTATGTAAGCTCACAGGCTATCAAACACCTGTCGCTTCCGCTATGTACAGTTAACCGATTGGCTCCAGGTGCGTCAGTTAAAGTCCTCCGTTTCACTCTCCCTCCATCGTCTCTCGAGCTCTTGGACAGCGCAAGTCCTTCTGCGCTGTGCGGGGTCTCTAGATATGTTGGAGGGAGTGCACTGTGCACTTGACCCACCGCGATCGATATGAATATGGTGGCTATAAGCTAGATGGCCATGTCAATGCTCACACGGGAGAAAGAGCTTGGAGACGATATCTGGGGGTGCGAGGCTGAGCTCCATGCATGAGTGGGGACGAAACTTTCTATATATCGCAAGGAAAGGTGCGTTGCTTATCTGTGCTTCATATGTTTCGTCCATGGTACCACTCTTATAGAATATATAGGCACTCTTGGCCTTCTCTGTGAACAGGACCGAGCCCTCTGGGCACGCTTACTGAGGATCGCCGTTTCCCGGGGTCGACGCTGAGGATTCGCGCGGATGACAGCACAAGTTCATGAAACACTCTGAAATGAGCTGACCGGCCATACCACGACTACGCCCTCCTCAACCGTCGGCGCGTTACTTCTAGCATAACTCACGCTGTGCCCGTTCTCGACGTCGAGAAAGCGGGAGATCGTGACAACCAAGCCCGGCGTTGGAGAGACGGGTCGCGGAGAACGGGAGATATGAAGCGAAGAATGCAGCGCGACAAGGTTTGGAGGTGTTGGAAGTGGGTATCGATGGGCAGGGGGGATGGGGGTCGGCTGTGGATATCGATGGGGAACAGAACGGAGGTCGTTGTCGGCTTGCAATCAGACGCTGACCTTTCCTACTCCCCCCTCTTGTTACTTATCGTTGTGTAATCTGAGTATGCTGCTGACTGCAAGCTGGGAGGAAGGATCAGGCTGATCCTTGCTGCCAATGGTGTATCCCTTCTTTTTCTTCAGTTTTGTGGGTGGACGCTGTCGAGTAGAAACGATTTAAATGTCTGTGCACGTCACTGCGCTAGGGCGTTTGGAAGGCATTACTTCAATTCATCTGTACGATGTAGCGGAACGCGATAGACGCCCGATGCTACCTCACGACGACTCGCCTTGCTTCAAGTTCAAGGCTCAAGGCTGAAGAGAAGTCAATGTGCAGTTCCATGTTGAAGTGCACAAGCTAGCGTGGGAGGTCGTGAAAACTAATCATAAATGCGATTGTTACCTTGTACCGATACCCCCGATTTACTATCTTTGACGCACACATCTAGAGACTTAAACTCTCCACAAATCAAAATTGAGAACCAGTAGGTGTATCCTAGCTAGCTCAGGTACGAAGACAATTGAGTGCCCGAATTGACGATCCCAAACTGGATGGGTCGGCTCCAAACATACGGCTGACGGGCGCTTATTCATTTTCAATAGCTGCAGCCATTATTGAGCGCTCAGGGCAGATCAACTTCTCACTGGGATTGAAGCCCTTTTCAATGAGAAAATAGAACGCTTTAAATTGAGTCTCAAGGCCCGATTGACTCAAGAGGTCAGGGCGTCACTGGCATATGCGTCGAACTGATCATGAAGCGCCGAGAAGCATGTCCAGATAAGGATCACTGCTGACAGGCGTGCGTGTGATCATCACCGCAGGAAGCCCCCCTAATCGACGAGATGACAATGTAGAACTATATGGTATCAAGGACCTTGACTCCAGAATGCCTTGTATTCTTGGAATACAAGGCTTGGGTGATATTATACTAGTAAGGAAGTGATATGTCGGGAGTAAGCTTTACAGTATAAGAGAGTGGTTGTAGGATACTTGATCAAAGCCTAAGAACAATAACATCTCGGTTTGTGTGTGTATGTATGTGTGTGCGTTCTGAGGCCGAACTTGAAAGAATGTCCTTGGAATGTCCCCCTTTCGACCTCAGAAAACACACACACGCACCCACTGACTGCTCGGAGTCTTTACCATGCCACATGTTCAACATTGGCCGATATGCCATGGTCTAACTCCTCAGACACTCTTCCATCTTACCGCCATCTCCCTTCGGCTGATATGGCCTCCGCGAGCGTCAACTTGAAAGAAACCAAGAAACACAGAAGCCTTGGAACGTGGGCCAAGGATACATTCAACGGACTCATACCCAGTCGATTGACATCTTTTCGGAAACCGTCGAAAGGTGCAGTCCTAGGGTCGTCGGTTCGAGCCACGTCCCAACAAGGTATGGACATTGGGTCGTTTTATGGATGTGGATCCGAGTCCTGATACGACCTGCAGATCTGAGTCGCAACCTACCGACGGAACCTTTGAGGAAACATACTGCGAGCTTGCCAGGATTGCATGGTGTGTAGGCGAAACCTAGGGTGTGCGGGCGCTATACTGATGAATGTACATAGACGCAAATCAGATGGGTCATGGGGCGAAGGCTCCCGTAAACGGTACGCCTCTTTTATTTCAGTTCACGCCAATATATGTTCAAGGAAGATTTCTAGAGGGCGACGGTCGTGCTGAACCTGATCTTCACGTACCTACCGTCGAGTCTGAAACACCCTCTGGGCTGAAAATCACAGTCAATTTCATAGGAACCCTTTTGAAGAAGCTGCCGGATATAGTGGATGGTAATCCGGTGAAGATAGCCGCGAGTCTCGCCAAGGCAATCGTCGAGATTACAGAGGTGCGTCTGCGGTCACTCGCTTATGTTTGATTTGCAGCTGAGAACCTTCTCAGGCGGTGAAGGGCAACATGGACGCAGTTGACCGACGGATCGCTTCCACATGCGCACAGCTGGAAATCGTAAATAGGGCACTGGCTGACCCAACGACGTACGACGAGGAGAAGAATATATGGTTGAAACAGTTCAAGAGGTGAATGCCTTCTGAGATACTGTCAATCTAACTCTAACGCAGCACAGCACCCTGGATGTCGAATTCACGAGGCTCTACCAGCTCAGAAATGGGGGATTAGGCGTCAAGATAATGAACCACGAGGACGAGAAATCCCGTATCGCGGACATCTTCGAGCGTATCAACGACGCCAGGATTCAGTTCGAGGTACGATATTACCTTCCTCCAGTGTACAATCTCTCCCTGACCTTCCTCATTAGCTTGGGACTGCAATTGCGATGTATAAGTTGGGAAGCTCCATTCAAAGTGATCTCAAGGTTGGATTGTTCTATTCTGATCTCTCCTCAACCGTATAGCTGACTTTCCCCAGTCGCTCCTCTTGGATCGTCTTAAGGCTTCGCGCAGGGCCGATCACAAGTATCACCTTGGGCCTAAGGACCGGGAGAGGCTTGGACGCACCGTTTGCACACCCGGCACACGTGTCGACATTCTCAGCGGTGCTGTCTCATGGGCCAATGATCACTCTACAGAGAGTCCTAGCGTTTACTGGGTTTTTGGGCCTGCAGGCTCGGGCAAGAGCACGATTGCGTTTACGCTGGCGCGTCGTTTCGAGCTAACAGGCGACATCAACGACACGATCAAGCTGGGAGGGAACTTCTTCTGCTCACGGCTGTTCGACGAGACAAGAACCGTCACTCAGATTGTTCCCACCATCGTGTACCACTTGGCGCTTCGCTGTCCGGCATTCGCGGAGACTCTGCGCGTGAGCGCCAGTTTCGATGTGATTGATCAAGATCCTGCCATCCAACTGAAGGAGCTCCTTGTCGATCCATGGTGCAAATCACGACCGGAGAACGACGATGGGTCATCCAACGCCGGGCGTTTCCTCATCGTCGTCGACGCCCTCGACGAGATAGAGGGCAAGGAGGGTTCGGATTTTCTACGTGCTCTGCTCGACGTCATCCGCGAGAACAACCTTCCGGGTCTCAAGTTCTTTATCACCAGTCGTTCAGACCCGGATCTCGTCGCCCGCGTCGAGGCATTTGAGCAGAAAAAGTGGTTTCGGCTCCAAGACGTCGAAGAGGAAGTAGTCAGCGCCGATATAGCGAAATACCTTCAGGCGAACTTCCCCCACCTCAAGGATACTGTCGAGATGAACCGTCTACTGGCGTTCTCTGGCGCATTGTTCGTCTGTGCGGCGACGCTCGTCAGGTATCTGGGAGTTCTTTCACGGCATGAACAGGGGCAGGCACTGGCGTCTCTCTTTTTGGAGTCGTCAAACCCGCAGAAGAAGACGCTCAGTGCCACTCGCTTACTGGACGTGCTGTATCACGAGATACTGACCAAGGCTTTCGAAGGATTCGACATCGAATTTCGCATTACTCGCCTCAGAGTATTACATACGTTCCTTTCCACTCCAGAACGTACTTCCACCACCACCGTTGCATCGCTCCTTTTTCCAAAGGACCCAACCGACTCGGAGGGCAACTCACCCGGACTCCCTCCATATACTGTCGAACTCGTGAACGATGTTCTCTTCCGCCTTCATGCCGTTCTCTACACAGACGAGAATCAGCTCGTCCTTTCGTACCACAAGTCTTTTACCGACTTCGTATACGATCAGGATCGCTCGAAGGAGTTCTGCTACAATCAAGCAGCACTTCACGAGCGTCTTGCCAAAGGTTGCTTCCAGGTGATGAAGGCAGGCCTCCGATTCAACATCGCGAACATTGCGTCGTCATTCCTGCTCGACAGCGAGAATACTGAGCTTTCCACGCTTGTGAAACGCTCCATGACCGACGACTTGGCGTATTCGTGCCGGCAGTGGGCATACCACATCTTGTTTGCGACCCCGGCAACAGAAGGCGAAATACCAGTGGTTCTGATGCTGTCCGACTTCCTTCAACTCCGTGCCTTGTTCTGGATCGAGGCGATGAATCTTCTCGGGTGCGTAGGTCTGTGTGACCCGACCTTCAGGGCGGTAGGCTACTGGGTGACAATGGTAAGTCCCGATAGCTAAGCATAGCGCAAAAGCCTGTGGACTGACCAATTCGGACGAGCAGAAGGACACAGTCATAGCTCGACTTTGTGGAGAGGCAGCCTCGTTCGCGTTGTACTTCAGCGGGAGCCCTGCTTCGTCATCGACCCCCCACCTGTATGTGTCTGCGTTGTCAACTTGGCTTGGGAAAGGGGACATCTGTGAGAGGTGGAGGAGGCATTTCCCGAGAATCCCTGGATTTGCCACAAGAGGATCTCATGCAGGTGCTACGTTAATGGAGATTACTGTTGGAGAGGAAGTCAATGCTATGGCGGTGTCGGGTGATGGGAGGATAATGGCATCCGGCACGCTTGACGGCTTTGTACGTCTCTGGGATGCAACCACAGGGAAGACTCAGGCTGTGCTGGAAGGCCACAGTGCTCATGTTACGTCCATCATGTTCTCGGGGGAAGGTACTTGGATAGCCTCCGGTTCGCACGACGGAACAGTGAGGGTGTGGGATGTGTCGACAGGGAAGGCAAGGGGTGTATTGGAGGGTCACGATGGTGGGGTTACATCCGTTGCTTTCTCGGGAGATGATACTCGGATTGCCTCTGGATCATGGGATAGAACAGTGAGGGTGTGGGATGCATTGACAGGCCTGGCACTGAGCGTACTGCAGGGACATCTTCTTTTGGTTACTTCAGTCGCATTCGGTGGTTCAGGTTTTTGCGTTGCGTTGCGGTAACTTGCATTGATGGGCTTGCGGTGTATAACACGCAAGTTACCGCAAATGCCTTGATTGCCGCAAGATTTTTGGGATTTGCGGTGACTTGCGTGAGGTTGCGTGTGTTGCGTAGGGCTTCTGGGGAAGGACACGGGGGTATAATGGGGTGTTGTAGATGTTCAGTAGTCAGTAAATAAGGTATAGCGCATCGTTCTCCCAGCCCAGCCTGTCCTCGATCAGCGGAGAGGTTAAATGACTGTGGGAATTGTCTGAGGTGACGCAAAGCACCGCAACGACGTCGTCAATTGTGACTGCTTACCACCACAACAGCGAGCACCGAGGACCAACATCCACTCAACCAGCAGATACCCAGCGTATCTCGGAAACATTTTTGAGGCTTAGAGAGGCGCGCAAGACGGAGGGTTGGGCATGGGCTTGGGGAACAGGATTGATGGCCGGTGGTGACCCTCAATAGGGGCGGGGTGGGCTGTGGTAAGTCGTCCGCCTCGAGTATGGCTGGTATATTGGTGTTAACAGGTTCCTAGAGATTGTATCTGTACATTATAGACCCAATATATGCGCTTTCGCCTACAGACTTTGATTCTTGGAGCGATGTTTTGCTGGGCCATTATAAGCTTCCGTTCCCGATTAGGCGCCTCGCTCCAAAGATTTTGAGGACTCGACAACCTCTAATAACGCACGTTTTGCCTCACACAGATCATCAAGACATGAAGAGACTCAAAAGGGCGCTTTTTGCCTTCTTTTCGGAGGACGAGCAACAGCAACAAGCACCACCAGTGCCCGTTGTGAACCAGCCGCAGTATCAGCACCACCCCATGCAATATCCTCCAATGTACCAACCCGCTGCTCCTCCAGGGCATGTATACAGTCCGTATGCGCAACCACCACCCCATATGATGCTCCATGGGTACCATCCAAGCCAATACATGTCTGTTTCGGCACCGTACATGAATGGTGAGTTCCAACTTCAGGGCTCAAGCAATGCTAGGCTGATAATCTTCGTTCTGGTGTGTCTAGGTTACGGAAATCCAGGAGCATACAATGTTGGAGTACCTATGCCTTCGTTCAACCCGCCTGAAGCGACGCAACCACCCAAAATGCCGACCATCGAGACCGTTCAACCCGCCGCAACCAGACAGCACTTACCCGTGCCCGAACAAGCAAAAATCGCGAAATCCCCAGCCGCAGACAGTCGCAAAAAGGTACCGCAAGCTAGGGACGAACCTCAGGCAGCACTAGAGGCAAAGCAGAAGGTCAGCGCTGAATTGGATTCGAGTTCGGACTCGGAAGGAGAATCAGAGGAAGAGGGAATATGTACAGCGGAACCTGGTACGTCTATAGTGCCTACGACGATATAATGCTCTAAAATATACTAGGAACTGTGCTATACGACTGGCCGAATGGAAAACGAGTTCGAAAATTCGAAACGGAGGATGAAGCAAAGCCAAATAACGACCAGGCGAAATGGCAGTTCCGTTCTTATGGTACAAGCAACTGGAACCGCAAAACCACTGAATACTCCGTTGCCATTGGAAAAGCGAAGACGAGCAAGTGTCTTGGGGTCGACGTATGCCCCAATCCGGCCTGTGCACGCCCAGTGAAGCCCAAAACCGATCCCAGCACTCAGGAGAAGCAAATTCACGCCGGCTGCGCCCTATGCGGGTCCGGTCCACTTGTCCACCATGACTGTGCCGCCAGGTGCCATCGGTATCGCGCGAAGGATATCAAGACTGGTGAAGAATACTTCCGCTGGGAGCACGAAGGATATCATGACCACCCACGCCCACCCACGAGCCACCTCTCCGTTTCGGAAACTGCTCACCGAAGCCAAAGAAGAAGGAACAAGAGAAACTCGCTCACCTTCCGGCCCCAGTCCCAGTCGCAACTCGCCTCACCAGAAAGGTGACTATGGATCAACGTTTACAGACAGAGAAACGAAGGGGAGAAGGGGAGTCGGACGAAGGATTTATTCCTGGCAGTAAAAAGCGAGCCAAGAAGCATCATGTATCGTAGTATAGCTCTGTCCCCCAAAAGTGCGAATGAATTGTATATTGATGTTTACTGCTGAACCTGATGCACTCGCCTCACAAGATTCCATATTCACGATGCTCTAGCTACCTTAAATCTAATGTCAAGTTATCTCCTGAATTCTTTAGGTACTTGTGGAGTGGGGTGCAAAATGGCGGTTGACTTATCAAACTTTGATGGCGCCGTGCACGTCTCAATATGGGCACCCACCAACTATTCATTGCACCACAGCTGAACCTGATCTCGTCACCTCTCCAAATTTTGTATAATATACCCAGAATATACCTCTAATGTACTTAGCTTGGTTTTTCCCATTTCCTTTGGGTAGTTTTTGCACGGCGATTAGATTCGTGCCCGGCACACTCCATATTGATGGCACCGTGAGACACAATATGGGATTGTATACTACAACGAGAGATACAATATACTAATATACTTCCATAACTAATGTATTCTAAGGTCCCACCTGTAAAGAAAATCTTTTCACGCAAACCCACCGCAAATTGAAGGTCACCTACCGCAAATTCGATGCAAGTGAACGCAAATAACCGCAAAGTACATGCAGATCACTGCAAGTCAACGCAACTTGACGCGTGGGAATCAACTAAGGCTCAACATCAATTCCCTGGTTTGGGGAAGGTGTTGGGTTCCACTGCCCAAAGTCGTTATGTATGAGGTGGGCCATACCATATATATAAAGGTAGTTCTCATATAGCTCTATTTCATGCTCTAGAGTCTGTGATTTGCCCAACAGTCGCTGGAATTGGACCAACTTTGACATATTATCAGGTATTCCATAGGCACCTCCTCGCTTTGTTATTTCTATGCTGGTAGACTGTACTGACATATGCTGAGTTATATAACTATGTACGTACGCATCCAGGCCCAAAGATTTTAGTTTTCGTATATTTACCGCAAATTACCGCACCGCAACGCAGAATTTTTGGCCACCTCGCATTCTCAAGGGATGGAACTCAAATTGTGTCCGGGTCGGCCGACAATAAAGCGAAGGTGTGGAACGTGTCGACAGCCATGGTGAAGAGCGTACTGAAGGGCCACACTCGTCCTGTTACGTCGGTCGCATTTTCGAGGGATGGAACTCGGATTGTATCCGGGGCGGAGGACGGAACAGTCAGGGTGTGGGATGCTGCGACTGGACTGCAGCAGAGCGTGATGACGAATGACAATGTATTTGCATCTGGGATGGGGCTTCTTTTTGGGTCACTAATTGGGTGGCGATCCCGCGTGGTGGAGAACGGGAAAGTGAGGCGGAGGCAAGGTCGTGAAGCGAGCGTACTGAAGGGAGGCACTGATTTGGTTATCTCCGTCGCATTCTCGAGGGATGGAAAGTGGATTGTCTCTGGAGCGCTCGACCCGAAAGTGAGGCTGTGGGATGCATCGACAGGGCTATTGCTTAGTGAGCTGGAGGGTCACAGACACAAGGTAGCTTCAGTGGCATTCACTGGGGATGGAACCCGGATTGTCTCTTGGTCCTATGACGGAACGGTGAGGGTTTGGGATGTGGGAACAAAATTGGAGCGAAGCGTACCGAAGCCCGCTCGCGGTATTGTCAAGACAGTTGCATTCTCGAGTGATGGAACTCGGATTGTCTCAGGGAGGCTGGGCGGAAAATTGGAGGTGTGGGATGCAACAACGGGACTAGAGCAGATGGTGCTGGAGGCACATTGTGAAGAACTCATGTCAGTGGCACTATCAGGCGACGGAACTCGGGTTGCCTCTGGGTCGAAAGACGGAACAGTGAAAATATGGGATCTATTGACAGGGATGGCGGTGGGCGTGTTGGAGGGTCACAGAGACCATGTGCGGTCCGTCGCATTCTCCAGGAATGGAACTCGGATTGTCTCCGGGTCAAGCGACACAACAGTGATGGTGTGGGATGCATCAACAAGACTTCTGCTCAGGGTACTGGAGGGTCACAGCAAAGGTGTTGCTTCAGTCGCACTCTCGGGGGATGGAACTCGGGTTGCCTCTGGGTCGGACGACGGTACGGTAAGGGTGTGGGATGCAGCGACAGGGCTTCCGCTACTTGTGCTGGAGGGTCACAGCAACGGTGTTGCTTCAGTCGCACTCTCGGGGGATGGAACTCGGGTTGCCTCTGGGTCGGACGACGGTACAGTAAGGGTGTGGGATGCAGCCTCGACAGGGCTTCCGCTACTTGTGCTGGAGGGTCACAGTAAAGGTGTTAATTCAGTCGCATTTTCGGACGATGGAACCCGGCTTGCCTCAGGATCGAATGGCCATACAGTGAAAGTATGGGATGCAGCAACAGGGTTTCTGCTCAACGTACTGGAGGGTCACAGGAATTGGGTTGGTTCAGTCGCATTCTCCGATGATGGACGTAGGATTGCTTCTGGGTCTGGGGACACCACAGTGAGGGTTTGGGATCTCAAACCTCCATCTCCCTTTATGCACGAGAAGGAAGCTGGTTCCAAGACTGGATGGATTCTATCCATACCCGAACGAAACCGCCTCATGTTTGTATCCCCCCATTTGAAGCTGCCCGAGCCTCCATGCATTCTCCTTATCTCGCCTTGGACACAATCTTCCACTGTCCAGCTGGGTCACGCTACATTGGGCGATGAATGGCACCACTGCTACTCTCTACCTTCCTAGAATCATTTCCGCTTTCTTCATTTTCGTCGCGCATTGCCACTTTGTCGCTGGGTTACACCAGGCTTCTGTATTCATTACTTTCATTTTAATTCTCATTCTCCAAGACCCACCCTGAGTGTAGGATCACCCGGTCAGCGATGTCGGCCCAGGTCCTTCCACGCGCAGGCTGTTGCCCACTTTCACAACCAGCATTTGGAACATCCGAAAAAGACACGTTGCAATTCTACGAATACTAAAAACTTTCTAACCACACGCGTCGTCGAACGCGGCAAATAAGGGCAGCGCCTTGGTCTCCTCCACTGAGACACGCCCTTCCCTCTCCACAGCCCGACAAACAGACGGTGATGTAATCTGCGCCAGGTTCCACACAATGCGATCCTCCGTGGGCGAAAAGACCAGCCTCGAAAGGACCGTAGCGAGTACGATTTCTATATTCGCACGAAGTGAGCAGCGTAGTATTGAGAAGAAAGTGAAAAGACATACTCATCTCCAGCATAGCGAACCGGTACCCACTAAAGCAACAACGAGATAAGCTATGAATGAGCCGTTTCTCTCAAATAATAGGCGTTGCTCGACTCACATGCACGACCGTCCTCCTCCCAAGAACGAGAGCATACCTGAGAATGCCCCAGGTATCTTCACGTCCTTGCTATACGGCTGCGGCGACTCCAGCCATCGCTCAGGCTTCCACTCCCCCGCGTCGTCTCCCCACACTGACCGCATCCGGTTACAACCCGCAATACTCAGAAAGAACGTGGTATCCTTCGGTATGGACACGGAGGCGAGAGACGCGACTGACGTGTTCGAATTGTCGGGAATTGTTCGCGTGTAAGGGATGGAGGCCTCCTTGGTGCACCTAGGCGTGTAGGTGTCATCGGGCGTTGTAAATGAGGCAAGAGGAATAGACTCACGTTCGTCGAACGAAGGGCACCGGTGGGTATCTACAGCTCGCTCAGTCTCCAGCAGCGAGAATCAAATCAATCACGCTCACAATCGCAATGTCTCCTTCACGACGGCGTCAAGCCACGGGAGGCCCATCAGCGTCTCCTGGTCCAGCCTCGCCTTCCCATTAACGTAGTCCGTATCATATCCATCGTGTTGCCTCATGCGTGCGTACGCATTCCTAATCTCTTCTCGGACGTTCAACTGAACGTCTGGATGCGTAGCCAAGAGGCTAAATACGCGCGGCATAACAGAAGACGTCGTATCCTGCGCCCCAAATATGAGAACACTGCCGCAGAGCGATGGGGAAAGTTTTTTAAGCTCCTGTGCGAGAGATGGATAATGGACGAACGCACGCCATTTGCCCCGTCAACTCATCATCGCCCATCCGTTCTTCAGGTGCCGCTCGCGCATTCGCTTGTACTGGCCGCAATATCGTCATCAACCCAGTCGTAATATTAAGAATCCGGACTCACATAGCATAGAGATAAGATCCTTCGCGCGTCCTCCATCCCCACTCCCCAAATTGGCCTCGTCGAGGCGCTGCGCCCTACGTTCCTTCAAGATCGCCTTCGCCGACTCATGCATCAAATCCGACGTGGCCTTCACCTTCTGCACTTTCCTATTCGGGGTCCACTCCACCAGCTTCCGCCTGAACCATGCTGGGCCGAGCTTCGACAAAAAAGGGGCGAACTGGCGCACAAGGGCGAGCGAGAATAGAGTCGGACTGGGATGGGCGTGTTTAGCACGAGCTTGGAAAGAGTATCCGTATGGTGACGCACATGAGCTCCTTGATAGCGGTGGTGTATGGATTGCTGACTGGAGAATCGAGGGGGTCGAACGAGTACCCGAGGATCGCACGTCCGGCGGCTTCGAGCGAGACACGGCATGACCATTCGGACACATCCAGCACCGCACATCCCACCCGTTTCTCGTCGTTCTCCTCTTCAGTATTCGCGGAGTGTGTCAGTGATAATTGATCGTTGACCTCGCGTTGCAGAACGTCTACGAGCTGTGCTGGGCATGAGCAGTCGTCCACACCATAAAGACGGGTCATACGTACCTTCTCTGCGATGTCGTAGAACGTCGGTGCGATCTTAGCCAGCTGCGCCGTCGAGAACATGGGCGCTGCGAGCTTGCGCTGACGCTTATGCAGCTCGCCCGTCGTTGATACGAGCCCTGGCCCGAATATGATCTTGTTCGCCCTGGTGCACCAACCAAATTCGTGTCCATGGACGTATAAGTTGGAGCTTCGACTACTTACTCGAGGAATACAGCAGTCTCGTCGAAACATTCCTGCTCCTTCCCAAGGATGGCCTGTATAGCAAGCGGGTCCGAGATGTAGAGCTGCTCGTCCTGTTGGCACTCAGCCCTTGAACATTGGTAACCGTTGTAGGGAACAGCGACATACTCCGAAGAATCCGTATACCTTCACCGTACCACCGTAGAAATCAGACAGATGCTGATGGAACGGCAGCCCTTTGGCGTTGAACAGCTGTCCAAGGTTCCCTGCACGCCATAGTCAATACGAAATTCGTAATCCCTGACATTTTGAGGAGGCCACTCACCTGAGAACCAGGACGCGGGCTTCGGACCTGGGATACCCTTGAAAGGTGGCGAAACGACCATAGAGCGGTACAGCCATCGCGATAGCTGGTAGAAGGCAAGCAAAGTCAGAGCGTGATGCAGGCTGAGAGTCTCGAAATTCTGTTGGAGGAACGCCATTGAGGGAAAGATTGACATGGCGAATTACACTGGTTAAGCAGAAGAACGGCGAACGGCTTTATAAGTAGTAGCAGATATCCTCGTCTTGTGCAAGTTGAGCATGTGCGCGTGGTGTCACACTCACTTCGATTGGAGGGAAAGGTGGCGTTTCAAGTATTGGCTCCTCACCGCCTTGCCGAACTGAATATAGCACATAGTGAAAGTGGTATTTGGCGTCTGGGACTCAGCGCCGAAAGACGATATTCCGACCAACTGGGGTCTGAATACCTGCGAAGAGTCAGCGTATGTGTGGAGGTTGGCACCAACTGTGGACACAGCGCATCAGACGTTTTCCACTTTCCAGCCATCCATTCATGGTGTAAGCCACAGAATACAAGGCCCTCATATCACCTTGGACGAGCAAGCGCCCGTGATGGTGATGCGATTGAGTCTGTCACGCTTCAGGTCCGAAGTAACCAACGTTTCTTAACACTGAGATGAGGTGAGGTCTCGAAACGTCGAGTGACTGGTATAAGCTTACCTTCCCCTGAACTCGCGTGCTGGGCCCTAGATTCATACTCACTCTCGTATTAAGGGTATTTTGATTCTGCGCACTTTGTGATACCGTGGATAGGAAGAAGAACAACAGTCTGTGCGTTTAACTCCGAACGAAATGCGCTGCGGGTCCGTTTGTACTCCTCATCATACCGATGTTCGCTAGAGGTCGTTCAATGAGTAGGTTGAGATGGTGGATAGAAGCCACGAACCTGGTCTGCGCTCCCACCCGAGCTTGGGCTTGGAAGTTTGGCCCTTGAGCGCCAGGGCACGGTCGAGGAACTTGTGTACCTTCCGCGAAGGTGCCGCGAGCGGCGTTTTGGGCTGTGCGTCTGTCGACAGGACACGCACTTTTCGTGAACTGAATAAAGGTCAGGTTTAGTTGGTATGAAGGATCGAAGGACGAACCCAATAGAGAGGTCCTTTCTGTCGGATGGTCTTTGACGTTTACGACTTTGGGTGGGTTTGGGTATAGGTTTCGAGGATGAAGTTTTCGATTTTGTGGGCTGTTGGAAGGCGGCTTCGAAGAGCTCATCGGGGAGGTGGTGGGGGTCTTCGTCGTCGTCCTGCTCGTCGCTGAACTCTAGTTCTTCGTCTTCCTCCTCCTCGCCTTCATCAAACTCTTCGTCGTCCTCACTATCCACCTCATCGTCCTCATCATTCCCTCCATCGAGTTCAGCGTCCTCCTCATCGTCCGTCTCGCCCTCCGCCTCTGCCATAGCCTTCAACATCCTTGCCTCCAACTGCTTCGCGCCCTCGTCCATCTCCTCGTCGTCCTCCGAACCCTCATCCTCGTCCTCCTCGCTTCCACTCTCCTCCTCGACCACTGGACCTTTGCCCTTACCCTTCTTCAGCTCCTTACTCTTCCCCTCCACACCTTTCTTCACATCATTAGCCTTCTTCGCCACACCCCTCGTCATTTCAGCCCTTTCCTTCAACTTCCGATCCAGATCTCTCCTCTTTTCCTTCTCCTTCTCCTTCGCACTGAGCTGGGCCTTCCTCACGTCCGCATCCTTCTGCTGCACGGCCTGTTTCGACTGCGAAAGCGACACGGCTTCGGGGGCGTCATCGTCCGAATCCGAGTCGGCGTCAGGGTAAGCGCTAGGCTTGGGTTTCTGTGGTGCTGTCGAGGCCTTTCTGCGGGGCATTGTGGGATCGTCGTCGACGTTGAGGTTGAACTTGAAGTCGCCAGGCAGGAGCCAAATTTGGCCGGATCAGTCGGGCTGGGCGGGGCCGGTCGCATAGGGGCTCAACTTCCCCTTTTGTAATGCATAATCGAAGGGGCAGTCTATCCAAGGAGACGTGTGTCGTGGAGGGCGATGCGACGGTGGACGTGCAGCTGCGTCGCCGTGCTGGCTGGGTGCAAGCCACGCTCGGCCAAACAAGCACATTGCCGCACGCGCGGACCTCGGACCTGCCTCGGGGATCCGCGCATATCCCCGCTTCGACGCGCCGCGACGTCACGTCCCTCGCAACTCCCCAGACGCACGCTCCGAGGCCAAGGGAGCCGGCATCCTCAGTGGACTGTTCTCGCCGAGTGTATATGTCAAAAGGGGTGTCTATTCTACTTGGCTACTGGCTACACAGACTGGGCTTGAGGATGCGATGATGGCGCACAGAGACGGAGCCGCACTGAGCGACGGCGGGAGCGGGCGATGGAGTCACGGTCGGGGTGCGCAGTCCTAAGCACGCGGGTTAGCTTGCACAAATGTGGAGAGATACGACGTGCTCACCTCAGATATAACACCCCCAATCCCTTTCACTGCTGTGCGCCCATCCGTTTATCTGTAGGAATAGTATCAGCTCTTACACCTGACAATTCATCTGTATCGACTCACCTCTGATCCCAGTCCACCTCTTTCCCAACCAGCACCACCACCGTACCACAACCGAGCTAGAGTATGGGTGAGCACCCAGCACCGAGTCAGAGAGCCCTTGGACTGACCATAGACCAGTGACCCGAGGCCAACAACCACCCAGGCCGTACGTTCACTCAAATCCCGCAGCCGCCGACTCCGCAATGCCCGTTGACCGCCCTCAACAGCCCTAGCCCATCCCGGACTTGAATCGAGCCTACGCAGAAGCAAAGTTAGTCTTTACAGTGCGAGAATCGATTCAGCCGACTCACCGTTCGCCGCAGCCCAAATCCTAGCTCAGATGGCACCAACGTATTGTGACTGGACCGAAAAGGAGGTGAGCATACGGCACAGAGTGCCAAACAACAGCATGTACTGACCACGCCAACGACGGCACTGGCATCGCACATACGCCATGGAAGCTAGCCGGCCTCAACCACCCGAGCTCGCCTCCTTCAACAAAGCGAGAACCTGTGTGAAAGCGACATTAGCTCCAATAACGCAACCCAGCCCAGACTGCACCACCGCGGCATTACGACCAAGAGATGAACAAACTGCCTTACTTACCATTCACCCCATGTCCGACAACGGTCAGTCCCATCGATGACCGTGAACTCGCACAAACGCACACACCGCACCCAGCCTCAACCACCCGAGCTCGATACCTACAATAAAGCGGTGGGTGAGCTTACGACGCGCGGACTGGAGAAAACATTGACTTACACTACATGGCATACTGTGTCCGTGCGCAACGCCGGTGAGGTTGCCTTGGCACGGTGCCGGCGTCGTCCTATGCAGAAAGAGTTGAGCCCAGGGAGCGCGAGTCAGATAAAGAAGCTAGTCTCTTACCTTTGTAGCCAGATCCATCCAACGACGTCGCTCTTTGGGTCGGTTGGCTTTCTTGGACGCGTCTGTTGGGTAGAATGGGTGAGCCGCGACGATGCAACAAGAAACGGGGTACGTACTCAAGTATTCATGACACAGCTGACATGTGGCTCTAGATGTTATATCGTCAGACATCGAGCAAGACAGAAACTGGACGACGCTCACCTCCACTACGCCGCGCCGCACAACGAGCTCAACCCTAAGCACAGCGAACACCATGAGAACACGAACAATAAATGAATGGTGAGCACTCACATAAACATGCCTACTCATCGTCGTCGTCGACGACGAGCACAGAATGGATTATGGGGGAGGAGAAAAAAGTGGGGATGGACGTGGCAGAGAAGCAAGAGTGGGCGTGCGACTTTAACGAAGGGAAGCGGGGTGACATCAGTCACACTCGAGACAGACAGACAGACAGGGGCGAACGGCGGACTCACCTCGAGCTCGTCGTGCACAGCGACGATGACGACGACGACGGGAATGAAGGGAAGCGAGCATGAAATGGGTATAGGGTGGTATGTAAAATGTGAGCGATGAAATGAAAGAATAGGAGAGGAAATGGGAAATGGAGAAGAGGAGGATGTCGAACTCAAGCCCCAACCCCACCTCTTATACCCACACAAGGCCCCCTCGTTATTCCGTTCCCACCCCTCGCACCCCCACAGATATTGAAATAATAATATATCCAGGCTCCGTTGCGCCCGAATACTGCGCGCCGCATCGCCAAACACTTACGTGCATCCTCAGTCTCCCCAGATTCGCCGAGTCCAGATCTTCGCTCGCAAACTGTCCACCAAGCAGTTCGCACTGTCACATTCCATCACTTAGGTAAGGTCTGGGCGTGCCAAGAATAACGTGTCCCTGGAAACCAATGCCTTTGAAGTGAATGTGTACGGAAGGGATGAGCAGGAGAACGTCCGGATGGGGACGCGTGCATCGATGATCTGAGTATTCAAAGTTCTCTGGGAGACTCTGTGGGACTCTGTGGGAGCTCAAGGGTAAGGGAAGTAATGAGAGGTGTATTTACAGCTAAGGTTACAACTCTTAGAATACATTCTATGTGCGCTTTGCGCAGACGAGCGCTCCAGACGCATGCGCTTCGTTCCCCTCCAAGTTTCATTCACAGACGGCCGAGACTCAGACTCTGAGAATCAATTTACTCACACATGTACGTACGTACGTATAGTAAAGTATATATCAGAGTGCCGTACGTCGTTATACGCACGGAATTCAATGCGATGCACTCCCGCTCACCCCATGCAACCGATTTGAGCATTGCAGCTCGGAACTTTCGCCTGGATTCCTGACAGCTGTCAGGCTGTGTAAAATACTGATATACTAGTGTGAGAGATGCGTAAGGGAAGCGTTAAGCTCACGCGGCAATCGTGTGGTATGTGCGAGGGGTACGCACAGGATGCCCCATTACATTCGAAAAGCCAAGGCTTTCGTCGGGAATTTGGATGTTACACATATTGAACTTGACTTGCTTCGTATCTGTGGATATACCATGTACTCTCAGTACAGCTGTCCTATTCATTCCTAGCCTTGAAAACGTTGTTATTGTCAATTCGCTCACGGGCGCTTAATACTCGTCTAAATCAAATTCATCGCACAATGACGTCTGCCCATTTCTCAGGTTTCTATGACCTCACCACCACCCCTAATTGGCTTCTAGTGTTCCATATAGACACCCCATATATTTCTACTGTAAAGTGATGTACAGCAGATGGTCAAACACGCGCATCCCATTCTCGTTGTAGTTCCGGACTTAGCGCAACTGCCGGTGGGCACACCGAGATCGGTGCGTTGAAAATCTCATTTGTACAGCTTCCATGCGGTCTGATCGGGCATTACGACAACCCTATGAAAGCGAATAGAGATATTTCCGATGCTTCTGGGGCGTAAAGTCGTGTGAATGGCTCGAGGAGACAGGGATGTGCAAATACAAAGTGTGTCACTGTGTAAGTCCATTTTCCGATTTGAGATCTGCTTGACTCACTGGGGTGGGCGAATGCTGCCATGTCTCGTTTATACAGTGCAGTGTCGAGCTTTAAACGTTACCCACACGCGAAGGTACAATGCGTGTACGCTGCGAAGTTGCAAAATCACCCCCATCATATCCATACCGACGCTCCAGACGGCTTTGCTTGGCGGAAACGGCTTGACAGTGCACCAAGGGACTCAATCCAACGTAATTATGACACAGTTTAGTGCAAAAAACTGGCTTTGAAGGTCCCGAATGGCGCTTTCGTGAGAGGGTGGACTTGGTGATTTCGCCCTGTGGGCCAATATTTCCCAATTTCCGTGTGCATTGCTGCAATAGCTTGCGTCACTCTGGGACTCTCGGGTATCTTTACCGCATACTAAGGGTTACATTATGGACATTGAAGGACTTCAATATACATTCCCTGTCAATCCTAGAAGTGGAGACATTGGTATCGATTAAGCGCCCGCCGCGCGCTTATCTCCGTTCAATTTCCTCTCTCGTTCCCATGGACTAATGAATTTGTTCCGTGTCATGATATCATCTATATTGAGGTACCATACAGCCTAAAAATACCGGTGGAGCCATTTTCACGATCTTCGGGCCCTTAAAAATGAAACAAAATATTGCCTGCGGCGTGACACACATGCCCGGTGTCCTTGGCCACCGGGTGACAATCATTGAATCCCCGGACTACCGGGGGCCAGATCAGGCCATCACAAGCCTACGCAGCGTTATTCCGCTACCTCAGAGCTATACCTCGTGTAAAGCGCAATTGTGGGGACTACCACAGCGTCGTCGCAGACGGCGCACCCTCAAAATTCTGACTTAAACGTCGGCGACGGTGGACACCGGTACTCTTCAATGTCGGATAATCTGCGAGGAGGAAGGCAGCGTGTGAGAGAATGTTAATCAGTCAGAATGGAGGGGAAATTGCTGAGGAGAGGGTGACGTACCAACGGCATAATCAGAATTCGGAACAGCGGGTCTGGGTTATTAGACGCTGTCAGCATGGCACCGGAGGTACTTGGGAGGTACACGTACCATCATGGGCTGCCGTATTCTGGGCAAGTATGGTTGCTGGCCAAATTGCGTTGGGATCTTGATGCCCCCAAGGCTTCATACGTGCCTTGGCGGCCGCCCTTAACAATGCTTACACACAACTACGCTACAGTTTACTACTTTAATCTATTCTTAGAGATAATACGGAACCGTGAGGCCCTGAGACGCGTGAGTTGTCGGTGGCTGCGTAGAAATAGGCGTTTAAAAGATGCACGTCAGCACGGAATTTTGGCATGGTAGAAGGGGTGACGTACCGACGGTACGGAACACACAACAAGCTGTTCTGGGGGAAATATCCACCTGTCAGAAAGGCAATCTAAACGAGAAAGGTAAAGGGACGTACCGTAACTCAAGCGTCGTGTGTAAAGCTCCAGGGCAATCGCCTACTTTTAGCTGTCAGAAAGCACTAAAAATGGGGCGAGGGATGGACTCACAGTGTAGGAAAGGCTATTTTCTGAGAAATAGGCGTGTCAGCATATTGATGTGGCGTACGTACCGAGTCTGACTAGAGAGGTCCGTTTGGACGAAGGTATGATGAAATAGCAACAGAAATGATTCCTGCGAGGGACCTGGCTAGCAGTGAGATGACCTAACGACTTGAAATTTTGGCAAGACGCACCTCGGGTCCTCGCCCTGTCTTCCGTAAACGCCGCGTGCGCTGATGGGAATCTGGTCAGCAAGTCAAAGCAACATCGAAGATTTACTCACAGAAGGTGGGTGCAGGTGCCTTGGGTTGATGCTGGTGAGATACAATGGGAGAATGGTATGTGGACGTGTAGCGCACCGGTGCGACTCGCGAGAATGGCGAAGTCGCAATAGAAATTCTTCCCGCGAGCAAGGCCGTCATTGATGGCGGGATGCTGGCAGTCCAACGGAGCGGAACGGAGATAGAGTTTCGTGGTGGGATGTCGATGACACGACAGAAATGAATCCGGCGGGCGACCTGGGTAGAGGACCGTGAGCGCTGAGAATCAGAATAGAATGTGGACGTACAGGGGCAGGGCGTCAAGTCTGGTGAGCTGATACCGAGCGTCCGAAGGACCCTCGCAGCTGAGAGGCGAGGTGTAAGTGAAGTTTGACAGAGGAGGGTGAAGGGCATACCGTGTGCAGGGGTGTCGTTTTCGAGATTAGGCGAAGCTGCAACAGAAATGATTCCGGTGAGATGACGAATGGAGTCCCGGGTGTGGAGTCTACTCACTGTGCTGACTTGGGCGTAGAAGGATTGTGGGACCTAAAATGGCTTCGCCGCATGAGCAGCGTGTGCTTAGTATGTATAGGGGGCGCACCAGACTTGCCTCGACACAAGACATCGTCTTCCGGAAACTGGGGTTGCTGCTCTCCTGGAACGGGCTTGACACGACGTATCGAGTTCCGGGAAACGGGGTGTCGGTGCGCTGGCAAGTATCTTGGGTGAAGGGCAGAATGGCGGCGGCACGACGTGCTGAACAAGTGTGGTGTAGCGAACGCCGGGTGAAGAGGCCCAAGAGGTATGCGTTGGCGGTGGTAGCGTGTATCACAATGACTAGACGTATCGCCGTCCGGCGAGCGGTGGTAAGGACGAAAGATATTATGGGGGAAAGAAAGCGTGAATTGTTTCTCCCCACGGGCGGGAATCACCAAACAGAAATTTCTCATCAGTCATGCCAACTGGTACGAGTCAGTGAGCCGAGCAGATGCGGGTATCGATGGTGTGCGGCGGGCTCAATTATTTCGCTGCGTCCATTCGCGAATTTATGTCTACAGATTAAGAATTTCGAAAGGTAGAGAGGGCGCACGAACTGCGATTCACATTAACATATGTAGAGACTTTACGATACAGGTGCAGAGGGGTAAGGACGAGCAACGGACTTGGCGATCAGCGGGAAGGCAAGTATCCCCGGTCGCGCTCGTCACGAGTCTGAATCAACAAACCTACCGCGTTACCGTCACGTCACGGCAGGCTATATAACCTGAGGGCACACCTTTGACTCACCAACGTCCCTTCACTATGCCCTTTCGCTGTGCTGCCGCACCAATGCATACCCATCCACCCGTCGTCCATCTGCCCCCTCGTTGTCATGCAGGACCCCAGCCTACCTAGATGCGAGGCCCAACCAGCATCCGCGTCCCACCCACACCCACTGGCGGCTGTCGTCCTCACCCGTCCCCCATCTGCACCCTCGTCGTCATGCACATCACCACCCCAGCTACCCGAGATGCTAGGCCCACCCAGCATCCTTCGGTCTCTCCCTGGAGTCCCACCCCCACGCACGCGCGGCGGTCGTCCTCATAGCCTCTTATTCCAGTCCTCTAGCCTCTAAATCCTCCATCTCGGACCCGCGGTCCTGGCGACGCCGTGCCTGCCCCAGCATCCACTGTCCTCCCCATCTCAAGGACGAACACCCACACCTATGCACCACCCCAGGAGCCCCTCTTGTCCTCCCGGGTGCCAGCTTCATGCGCCATCTGTCATCGCCTCCACGCTCCACGGCATTACGCAGTTTCACCGGCACCCCGGGGGCGCTGATTCACCACCACGGCTGACCGACTCTGGATGTATCGCACCGCGCCGAATCTCATCAGCGCACAAACATCCTCTCCACGCTTCGCCCTGGATGCCGCCCACTGCCTCATCCATTCCCCTTTGCGACGCACTCTATTGCGGACGCGTTGTGATCACCACCAGCCCAGCGACTCCTCTCACCCCCATCCACATCGTCGTACCACCCAGACGTAGTACGGCATAGTCCCCGCACCGCTCCCATCACGTCCACCCGGCGGCGGTCGTTGCCTCTCGTAGTATCGTAGTCGTACCCGCCTGTACTTAGTCAGTAGATAGGCCCTCCTGGTCCCGGTGCGCATGCGTACGGCGTTATGCTGTCCGTGTGCGCGCCGGGGCCAATAATGGAGGAGGGCGGAGAATGAAACACCTATGAAAAGTTCACGAATGTTCGTTTTATGACGAGAGCGACGCACCAAGTTCTTGCGACACTGAAATGGGGTGAGCTCTCGAAACATCGGGCTTACCTTCCCCTGAACTCGCGTGCTGGGCCCTAGATTCGGTATTTCAATTCTGCGCACTTTATGATATCGTGGAAGGAAGAACAATAGTCTGTGCGTTTAACTCCGAACGAAATGCGCTGCGGGTCCGTTCGTACTCCTCATCATACCGATGTTCGCTAGAGGTCGTTCAATGAGTAGGTTGAGATGGTGGATAGAAGCCACGAACCTGGTCTGCGCTCCCACCCGAGCTTGGGCTTGGAAGTTTGGCCCTTGAGCGCCAGGGCACGGTCGAGGAACTTGTGTACCTTCCGCGAAGGTGCCGCGAGCGGCGTTTTGGGCTGTGCGTCTGTCGACAGGACACGCACTTTTCGTGAACTGAATAAAGGTCAGGTTTAGTTGGTATGAAGGATCGAAGGACGAACCCAATAGAGAGGTCCTTTCTGTCGGATGGTCTTTGACGTTTACGACTTTGGGTGGGTTTGGGTATAGGTTTCGAGGATGAAGTTTTCGATTTTGTGGGCTGTTGGAAGGCGGCTTCGAAGAGCTCATCGGGGAGGTGGTGGGGGTCTTCGTCGTCGTCCTGCTCGTCGCTGAACTCTAGTTCTTCGTCTTCCTCCTCCTCGCCTTCATCAAACTCTTCGTCGTCCTCACTATCCACCTCATCGTCCTCATCATTCCCTCCATCGAGTTCAGCGTCCTCCTCATCGTCCGTCTCGCCCTCCGCCTCTGCCATAGCCTTCAACATCCTTGCCTCCAACTGCTTCGCGCCCTCGTCCATCTCCTCGTCGTCCTCCGAACCCTCATCCTCGTCCTCCTCGCTTCCACTCTCCTCCTCGACCACTGGACCTTTGCCCTTACCCTTCTTCAGCTCCTTACTCTTCCCCTCCACACCTTTCTTCACATCATTAGCCTTCTTCGCCACACCCCTCGTCATTTCAGCCCTTTCCTTCAACTTCCGATCCAGATCTCTCCTCTTTTCCTTCTCCTTCTCCTTCGCACTGAGCTGGGCCTTCCTCACGTCCGCATCCTTCTGCTGCACGGCCTGTTTCGACTGCGAAAGCGACACGGCTTCGGGGGCGTCATCGTCCGAATCCGAGTCGGCGTCAGGGTAAGCGCTAGGCTTGGGTTTCTGTGGTGCTGTCGAGGCCTTTCTGCGGGGCATTGTGGGATCGTCGTCGACGTTGAGGTTGAACTTGAAGTCGCCAGGCAGGAGCCAAATTTGGCCGGATCAGTCGGGCTGGGCGGGGCCGGTCGCATAGGGGCTCAACTTCCCCTTTTGTAATGCATAATCGAAGGGGCAGTCTATCCAAGGAGACGTGTGTCGTGGAGGGCGATGCGACGGTGGACGTGCAGCTGCGTCGCCGTGCTGGCTGGGTGCAAGCCACGCTCGGCCAAACAAGCACATTGCCGCACGCGCGGACCTCGGACCTGCCTCGGGGATCCGCGCATATCCCCGCTTCGACGCGCCGCGACGTCACGTCCCTCGCAACTCCCCAGACGCACGCTCCGAGGCCAAGGGAGCCGGCATCCTCAGTGGACTGTTCTCGCCGAGTGTATATGTCAAAAGGGGTGTCTATTCTACTTGGCTACTGGCTACACAGACTGGGCTTGAGGATGCGATGATGGCGCACAGAGACGGAGCCGCACTGAGCGACGGCGGGAGCGGGCGATGGAGTCACGGTCGGGGTGCGCAGTCCTAAGCACGCGGGTTAGCTTGCACAAATGTGGAGAGATACGACGTGCTCACCTCAGATATAACACCCCCAATCCCTTTCACTGCTGTGCGCCCATCCGTTTATCTGTAGGAATAGTATCAGCTCTTACACCTGACAATTCATCTGTATCGACTCACCTCTGATCCCAGTCCACCTCTTTCCCAACCAGCACCACCACCGTACCACAACCGAGCTAGAGTATGGGTGAGCACCCAGCACCGAGTCAGAGAGCCCTTGGACTGACCATAGACCAGTGACCCGAGGCCAACAACCACCCAGGCCGTACGTTCACTCAAATCCCGCAGCCGCCGACTCCGCAATGCCCGTTGACCGCCCTCAACAGCCCTAGCCCATCCCGGACTTGAATCGAGCCTACGCAGAAGCAAAGTTAGTCTTTACAGTGCGAGAATCGATTCAGCCGACTCACCGTTCGCCGCAGCCCAAATCCTATCTCAGATGGCACCAACGTATTGTGACTGGACCGAAAAGGAGGTGAGCATACGGCACAGAGTGCCAAACAACAGCATGTACTGACCACGCCAACGACGGCACTGGCATCGCACATACGCCATGGAAGCTAGCCGGCCTCAACCACCCGAGCTCGCCTCCTTCAACAAAGCGAGAACCTGTGTGAAAGCGACATTAGCTCCAATAACGCAACCCAGCCCAGACTGCACCACCGCGGCATTACGACCAAGAGATGAACAAACTGCCTTACTTACCATTCACCCCATGTCCGACAACGGTCAGTCCCATCGATGACCGTGAACTCGCACAAACGCACACACCGCACCCAGCCTCAACCACCCGAGCTCGATACCTACAATAAAGCGGTGGGTGAGCTTACGACGCGCGGACTGGAGAAAACATTGACTTACACTACATGGCATACTGTGTCCGTGCGCAACGCCGGTGAGGTTGCCTTGGCACGGTGCCGGCGTCGTCCTATGCAGAAAGAGTTGAGCCCAGGGAGCGCGAGTCAGATAAAGAAGCTAGTCTCTTACCTTTGTAGCCAGATCCATCCAACGACGTCGCTCTTTGGGTCGGTTGGCTTTCTTGGACGCGTCTGTTGGGTAGAATGGGTGAGCCGCGACGATGCAACAAGAAACGGGGTACGTACTCAAGTATTCATGACACAGCTGACATGTGGCTCTAGATGTTATATCGTCAGACATCGAGCAAGACAGAAACTGGACGACGCTCACCTCCACTACGCCGCGCCGCACAACGAGCTCAACCCTAAGCACAGCGAACACCATGAGAACACGAACAATAAATGAATGGTGAGCACTCACATAAACATGCCTACTCATCGTCGTCGTCGACGACGAGCACAGAATGGATTATGGGGGAGGAGAAAAAAGTGGGGATGGACGTGGCAGAGAAGCAAGAGTGGGCGTGCGACTTTAACGAAGGGAAGCGGGGTGACATCAGTCACACTCGAGACAGACAGACAGACAGGGGCGAACGGCGGACTCACCTCGAGCTCGTCGTGCACAGCGACGATGACGACGACGACGGGAATGAAGGGAAGCGAGCATGAAATGGGTATAGGGTGGTATGTAAAATGTGAGCGATGAAATGAAAGAATAGGAGAGGAAATGGGAAATGGAGAAGAGGAGGATGTCGAACTCAAGCCCCAACCCCACCTCTTATACCCACACAAGGCCCCCTCGTTATTCCGTTCCCACCCCTCGCACCCCCACAGATATTGAAATAATAATATATCCAGGCTCCGTTGCGCCCGAATACTGCGCGCCGCATCGCCAAACACTTACGTGCATCCTCAGTCTCCCCAGATTCGCCGAGTCCAGATCTTCGCTCGCAAACTGTCCACCAAGCAGTTCGCACTGTCACATTCCATCACTTAGGTAAGGTCTGGGCGTGCCAAGAATAACGTGTCCCTGGAAACCAATGCCTTTGAAGTGAATGTGTACGGAAGGGATGAGCAGGAGAACGTCCGGATGGGGACGCGTGCATCGATGATCTGAGTATTCAAAGTTCTCTGGGAGACTCTGTGGGACTCTGTGGGAGCTCAAGGGTAAGGGAAGTAATGAGAGGTGTATTTACAGCTAAGGTTACAACTCTTAGAATACATTCTATGTGCGCTTTGCGCAGACGAGCGCTCCAGACGCATGCGCTTCGTTCCCCTCCAAGTTTCATTCACAGACGGCCGAGACTCAGACTCTGAGAATCAATTTACTCACACATGTACGTACGTACGTATAGTAAAGTATATATCAGAGTGCCGTACGTCGTTATACGCACGGAATTCAATGCGATGCACTCCCGCTCACCCCATGCAACCGATTTGAGCATTGCAGCTCGGAACTTTCGCCTGGATTCCTGACAGCTGTCAGGCTGTGTAAAATACTGATATACTAGTGTGAGAGATGCGTAAGGGAAGCGTTAAGCTCACGCGGCAATCGTGTGGTATGTGCGAGGGGTACGCACAGGATGCCCCATTACATTCGAAAAGCCAAGGCTTTCGTCGGGAATTTGGATGTTACACATATTGAACTTGACTTGCTTCGTATCTGTGGATATACCATGTACTCTCAGTACAGCTGTCCTATTCATTCCTAGCCTTGAAAACGTTGTTATTGTCAATTCGCTCACGGGCGCTTAATACTCGTCTAAATCAAATTCATCGCACAATGACGTCTGCCCATTTCTCAGGTTTCTATGACCTCACCACCACCCCTAATTGGCTTCTAGTGTTCCATATAGACACCCCATATATTTCTACTGTAAAGTGATGTACAGCAGATGGTCAAACACGCGCATCCCATTCTCGTTGTAGTTCCGGACTTAGCGCAACTGCCGGTGGGCACACCGAGATCGGTGCGTTGAAAATCTCATTTGTACAGCTTCCATGCGGTCTGATCGGGCATTACGACAACCCTATGAAAGCGAATAGAGATATTTCCGATGCTTCTGGGGCGTAAAGTCGTGTGAATGGCTCGAGGAGACAGGGATGTGCAAATACAAAGTGTGTCACTGTGTAAGTCCATTTTCCGATTTGAGATCTGCTTGACTCACTGGGGTGGGCGAATGCTGCCATGTCTCGTTTATACAGTGCAGTGTCGAGCTTTAAACGTTACCCACACGCGAAGGTACAATGCGTGTACGCTGCGAAGTTGCAAAATCACCCCCATCATATCCATACCGACGCTCCAGACGGCTTTGCTTGGCGGAAACGGCTTGACAGTGCACCAAGGGACTCAATCCAACGTAATTATGACACAGTTTAGTGCAAAAAACTGGCTTTGAAGGTCCCGAATGGCGCTTTCGTGAGAGGGTGGACTTGGTGATTTCGCCCTGTGGGCCAATATTTCCCAATTTCCGTGTGCATTGCTGCAATAGCTTGCGTCACTCTGGGACTCTCGGGTATCTTTACCGCATACTAAGGGTTACATTATGGACATTGAAGGACTTCAATATACATTCCCTGTCAATCCTAGAAGTGGAGACATTGGTATCGATTAAGCGCCCGCCGCGCGCTTATCTCCGTTCAATTTCCTCTCTCGTTCCCATGGACTAATGAATTTGTTCCGTGTCATGATATCATCTATATTGAGGTACCATACAGCCTAAAAATACCGGTGGAGCCATTTTCACGATCTTCGGGCCCTTAAAAATGAAACAAAATATTGCCTGCGGCGTGACACACATGCCCGGTGTCCTTGGCCACCGGGTGACAATCATTGAATCCCCGGACTACCGGGGGCCAGATCAGGCCATCACAAGCCTACGCAGCGTTATTCCGCTACCTCAGAGCTATACCTCGTGTAAAGCGCAATTGTGGGGACTACCACAGCGTCGTCGCAGACGGCGCACCCTCAAATTCTGACTTAAACGTCGGCGACGGTGGACACCGGTACTCTTCAATGTCGGATAATCTGCGAGGAGGAAGGCAGCGTGTGAGAGAATGTTAATCAGTCAGAATGGAGGGGAAATTGCTGAGGAGAGGGTGACGTACCAACGGCATAATCAGAATTCGGAACAGCGGGTCTGGGTTATTAGACGCTGTCAGCATGGCACCGGAGGTACTTGGGAGGTACACGTACCATCATGGGCTGCCGTATTCTGGGCAAGTATGGTTGCTGGCCAAATTGCGTTGGGATCTTGATGCCCCCAAGGCTTCATACGTGCCTTGGCGGCCGCCCTTAACAATGCTTACACACAACTACGCTACAGTTTACTACTTTAATCTATTCTTAGAGATAATACGGAACCGTGAGGCCCTGAGACGCGTGAGTTGTCGGTGGCTGCGTAGAAATAGGCGTTTAAAAGATGCACGTCAGCACGGAATTTTGGCATGGTAGAAGGGGTGACGTACCGACGGTACGGAACACACAACAAGCTGTTCTGGGGGAAATATCCACCTGTCAGAAAGGCAATCTAAACGAGAAAGGTAAAGGGACGTACCGTAACTCAAGCGTCGTGTGTAAAGCTCCAGGGCAATCGCCTACTTTTAGCTGTCAGAAAGCACTAAAAATGGGGCGAGGGATGGACTCACAGTGTAGGAAAGGCTATTTTCTGAGAAAATAGGCGTGTCAGCATATTGATGTGGCGTACGTACCGAGTCTGACTAGAGAGGTCCGTTTGGACGAAGGTATGATGAAATAGCAACAGAAATGATTCCTGCGAGGGACCTGGCTAGCAGTGAGATGACCTAACGACTTGAAATTTTGGCAAGACGCACCTCGGGTCCTCGCCCTGTCTTCCGTAAACGCCGCGTGCGCTGATGGGAATCTGGTCAGCAAGTCAAAGCAACATCGAAGATTTACTCACAGAAGGTGGGTGCAGGTGCCTTGGGTTGATGCTGGTGAGATACAATGGGAGAATGGTATGTGGACGTGTAGCGCACCGGTGCGACTCGCGAGAATGGCGAAGTCGCAATAGAAATTCTTCCCGCGAGCAAGGCCGTCATTGATGGCGGGATGCTGGCAGTCCAACGGAGCGGAACGGAGATAGAGTTTCGTGGTGGGATGTCGATGACACGACAGAAATGAATCCGGCGGGCGACCTGGGTAGAGGACCGTGAGCGCTGAGAATCAGAATAGAATGTGGACGTACAGGGGCAGGGCGTCAAGTCTGGTGAGCTGATACCGAGCGTCCGAAGGACCCTCGCAGCTGAGAGGCGAGGTGTAAGTGAAGTTTGACAGAGGAGGGTGAAGGGCATACCGTGTGCAGGGGTGTCGTTTTCGAGATTAGGCGAAGCTGCAACAGAAATGATTCCGGTGAGATGACGAATGGAGTCCCGGGTGTGGAGTCTACTCACTGTGCTGACTTGGGCGTAGAAGGATTGTGGGACCTAAAATGGCTTCGCCGCATGAGCAGCGTGTGCTTAGTATGTATAGGGGGCGCACCAGACTTGCCTCGACACAAGACATCGTCTTCCGGAAACTGGGGTTGCTGCTCTCCTGGAACGGGCTTGACACGACGTATCGAGTTCCGGGAAACGGGGTGTCGGTGCGCTGGCAAGTATCTTGGGTGAAGGGCAGAATGGCGGCGGCACGACGTGCTGAACAAGTGTGGTGTAGCGAACGCCGGGTGAAGAGGCCCAAGAGGTATGCGTTGGCGGTGGTAGCGTGTATCACAATGACTAGACGTATCGCCGTCCGGCGAGCGGTGGTAAGGACGAAAGATATTATGGGGGAAAGAAAGCGTGAATTGTTTCTCCCCACGGGCGGGAATCACCAAACAGAAATTTCTCATCAGTCATGCCAACTGGTACGAGTCAGTGAGCCGAGCAGATGCGGGTATCGATGGTGTGCGGCGGGCTCAATTATTTCGCTGCGTCCATTCGCGAATTTATGTCTACAGATTAAGAATTTCGAAAGGTAGAGAGGGCGCACGAACTGCGATTCACATTAACATATGTAGAGACTTTACGATACAGGTGCAGAGGGGTAAGGACGAGCAACGGACTTGGCGATCAGCGGGAAGGCAAGTATCCCCGGTCGCGCTCGTCACGAGTCTGAATCAACAAACCTACCGCGTTACCGTCACGTCACGGCAGGCTATATAACCTGAGGGCACACCTTTGACTCACCAACGTCCCTTCACTATGCCCTTTCGCTGTGCTGCCGCACCAATGCATACCCATCCACCCGTCGTCCATCTGCCCCTCGTTGTCATGCAGGACCCCAGCCTACCTAGATGCGAGGCCCAACCAGCATCCGCGTCCCACCCACACCCACTGGCGGCTGTCGTCCTCACCCGTCCCCCATCTGCACCCTCGTCGTCATGCACATCACCACCCCAGCTACCCGAGATGCTAGGCCCACCCAGCATCCTTCGGTCTCTCCCTGGAGTCCCACCCCACGCACGCGCGGCGGTCGTCCTCATAGCCTCTTATTCCAGTCCTCTAGCCTCTAAATCCTCCATCTCGGACCCGCGGTCCTGGCGACGCCGTGCCTGCCCCAGCATCCACTGTCCTCCCCATCTCAAGGACGAACACCCACACCTATGCACCACCCCAGGAGCCCCTCTTGTCCTCCCGGGTGCCAGCTTCATGCGCCATCTGTCATCGCCTCCACGCTCCACGGCATTACGCAGTTTCACCGGCACCCCGGGGGCGCTGATTCACCACCACGGCTGACCGACTCTGGATGTATCGCACCGCGCCGAATCTCATCAGCGCACAAACATCCTCTCCACGCTTCGCCCTGGATGCCGCCCACTGCCTCATCCATTCCCCCTTTGCGACGCACTCTATTGCGGACGCGTTGTGATCACCACCAGCCCAGCGACTCCTCTCACCCCCATCCACATCGTCGTACCACCCAGACGTAGTACGGCATAGTCCCCGCACCGCTCCCATCACGTCCACCCGGCGGCGGTCGTTGCCTCTCGTAGTATCGTAGTCGTACCCGCCTGTACTTAGTCAGTAGATAGGCCCTCCTGGTCCCGGTGCGCATGCGTACGGCGTTATGCTGTCCGTGTGCGCGCCGGGGCCAATAATGGAGGAGGGCGGAGAATGAAACACCTATGAAAAGTTCACGAATGTTCGTTTTATGACGAGAGCGACGCACCAAGTTCTTGCGACACTGAAATGGGGTGAGCTCTCGAAACATCGGGCTTACCTTCCCCTGAACTCGCGTGCTGGGCCCTAGATTCGGTATTTCAATTCTGCGCACTTTATGATATCGTGGAAGGAAGAACAATAGTCTGTGCGTTTAACTCCGAACGAAATGCGCTGCGGGTCCGTTCGTACTCCTCATCATACCGATGTTCGCTAGAGGTCGTTCAATGAGTAGGTTGAGATGGTGGATAGAAGCCACGAACCTGGTCTGCGCTCCCACCCGAGCTTGGGCTTGGAAGTTTGGCCCTTGAGCGCCAGGGCACGGTCGAGGAACTTGTGTACCTTCCGCGAAGGTGCCGCGAGCGGCGTTTTGGGCTGTGCGTCTGTCGACAGGACACGCACTTTTCGTGAACTGAATAAAGGTCAGGTTTAGTTGGTATGAAGGATCGAAGGACGAACCCAATAGAGAGGTCCTTTCTGTCGGATGGTCTTTGACGTTTACGACTTTGGGTGGGTTTGGGTATAGGTTTCGAGGATGAAGTTTTCGATTTTGTGGGCTGTTGGAAGGCGGCTTCGAAGAGCTCATCGGGGAGGTGGTGGGGGTCTTCGTCGTCGTCCTGCTCGTCGCTGAACTCTAGTTCTTCGTCTTCCTCCTCCTCGCCTTCATCAAACTCTTCGTCGTCCTCACTATCCACCTCATCGTCCTCATCATTCCCTCCATCGAGTTCAGCGTCCTCCTCATCGTCCGTCTCGCCCTCCGCCTCTGCCATAGCCTTCAACATCCTTGCCTCCAACTGCTTCGCGCCCTCGTCCATCTCCTCGTCGTCCTCCGAACCCTCATCCTCGTCCTCCTCGCTTCCACTCTCCTCCTCGACCACTGGACCTTTGCCCTTACCCTTCTTCAGCTCCTTACTCTTCCCCTCCACACCTTTCTTCACATCATTAGCCTTCTTCGCCACACCCCTCGTCATTTCAGCCCTTTCCTTCAACTTCCGATCCAGATCTCTCCTCTTTTCCTTCTCCTTCTCCTTCGCACTGAGCTGGGCCTTCCTCACGTCCGCATCCTTCTGCTGCACGGCCTGTTTCGACTGCGAAAGCGACACGGCTTCGGGGGCGTCATCGTCCGAATCCGAGTCGGCGTCAGGGTAAGCGCTAGGCTTGGGTTTCTGTGGTGCTGTCGAGGCCTTTCTGCGGGGCATTGTGGGATCGTCGTCGACGTTGAGGTTGAACTTGAAGTCGCCAGGCAGGAGCCAAATTTGGCCGGATCAGTCGGGCTGGGCGGGGCCGGTCGCATAGGGGCTCAACTTCCCCTTTTGTAATGCATAATCGAAGGGGCAGTCTATCCAAGGAGACGTGTGTCGTGGAGGGCGATGCGACGGTGGACGTGCAGCTGCGTCGCCGTGCTGGCTGGGTGCAAGCCACGCTCGGCCAAACAAGCACATTGCCGCACGCGCGGACCTCGGACCTGCCTCGGGGATCCGCGCATATCCCCGCTTCGACGCGCCGCGACGTCACGTCCCTCGCAACTCCCCAGACGCACGCTCCGAGGCCAAGGGAGCCGGCATCCTCAGTGGACTGTTCTCGCCGAGTGTATATGTCAAAAGGGGTGTCTATTCTACTTGGCTACTGGCTACACAGACTGGGCTTGAGGATGCGATGATGGCGCACAGAGACGGAGCCGCACTGAGCGACGGCGGGAGCGGGCGATGGAGTCACGGTCGGGGTGCGCAGTCCTAAGCACGCGGGTTAGCTTGCACAAATGTGGAGAGATACGACGTGCTCACCTCAGATATAACACCCCCAATCCCTTTCACTGCTGTGCGCCCATCCGTTTATCTGTAGGAATAGTATCAGCTCTTACACCTGACAATTCATCTGTATCGACTCACCTCTGATCCCAGTCCACCTCTTTCCCAACCAGCACCACCACCGTACCACAACCGAGCTAGAGTATGGGTGAGCACCCAGCACCGAGTCAGAGAGCCCTTGGACTGACCATAGACCAGTGACCCGAGGCCAACAACCACCCAGGCCGTACGTTCACTCAAATCCCGCAGCCGCCGACTCCGCAATGCCCGTTGACCGCCCTCAACAGCCCTAGCCCATCCCGGACTTGAATCGAGCCTACGCAGAAGCAAAGTTAGTCTTTACAGTGCGAGAATCGATTCAGCCGACTCACCGTTCGCCGCAGCCCAAATCCTAGCTCAGATGGCACCAACGTATTGTGACTGGACCGAAAAGGAGGTGAGCATACGGCACAGAGTGCCAAACAACAGCATGTACTGACCACGCCAACGACGGCACTGGCATCGCACATACGCCATGGAAGCTAGCCGGCCTCAACCACCCGAGCTCGCCTCCTTCAACAAAGCGAGAACCTGTGTGAAAGCGACATTAGCTCCAATAACGCAACCCAGCCCAGACTGCACCACCGCGGCATTACGACCAAGAGATGAACAAACTGCCTTACTTACCATTCACCCCATGTCCGACAACGGTCAGTCCCATCGATGACCGTGAACTCGCACAAACGCACACACCGCACCCAGCCTCAACCACCCGAGCTCGATACCTACAATAAAGCGGTGGGTGAGCTTACGACGCGCGGACTGGAGAAAACATTGACTTACACTACATGGCATACTGTGTCCGTGCGCAACGCCGGTGAGGTTGCCTTGGCACGGTGCCGGCGTCGTCCTATGCAGAAAGAGTTGAGCCCAGGGAGCGCGAGTCAGATAAAGAAGCTAGTCTCTTACCTTTGTAGCCAGATCCATCCAACGACGTCGCTCTTTGGGTCGGTTGGCTTTCTTGGACGCGTCTGTTGGGTAGAATGGGTGAGCCGCGACGATGCAACAAGAAACGGGGTACGTACTCAAGTATTCATGACACAGCTGACATGTGGCTCTAGATGTTATATCGTCAGACATCGAGCAAGACAGAAACTGGACGACGCTCACCTCCACTACGCCGCGCCGCACAACGAGCTCAACCCTAAGCACAGCGAACACCATGAGAACACGAACAATAAATGAATGGTGAGCACTCACATAAACATGCCTACTCATCGTCGTCGTCGACGACGAGCACAGAATGGATTATGGGGGAGGAGAAAAAAGTGGGGATGGACGTGGCAGAGAAGCAAGAGTGGGCGTGCGACTTTAACGAAGGGAAGCGGGGTGACATCAGTCACACTCGAGACAGACAGACAGACAGGGGCGAACGGCGGACTCACCTCGAGCTCGTCGTGCACAGCGACGATGACGACGACGACGGGAATGAAGGGAAGCGAGCATGAAATGGGTATAGGGTGGTATGTAAAATGTGAGCGATGAAATGAAAGAATAGGAGAGGAAATGGGAAATGGAGAAGAGGAGGATGTCGAACTCAAGCCCCAACCCCACCTCTTATACCCACACAAGGCCCCCTCGTTATTCCGTTCCCACCCCTCGCACCCCCACAGATATTGAAATAATAATATATCCAGGCTCCGTTGCGCCCGAATACTGCGCGCCGCATCGCCAAACACTTACGTGCATCCTCAGTCTCCCCAGATTCGCCGAGTCCAGATCTTCGCTCGCAAACTGTCCACCAAGCAGTTCGCACTGTCACATTCCATCACTTAGGTAAGGTCTGGGCGTGCCAAGAATAACGTGTCCCTGGAAACCAATGCCTTTGAAGTGAATGTGTACGGAAGGGATGAGCAGGAGAACGTCCGGATGGGGACGCGTGCATCGATGATCTGAGTATTCAAAGTTCTCTGGGAGACTCTGTGGGACTCTGTGGGAGCTCAAGGGTAAGGGAAGTAATGAGAGGTGTATTTACAGCTAAGGTTACAACTCTTAGAATACATTCTATGTGCGCTTTGCGCAGACGAGCGCTCCAGACGCATGCGCTTCGTTCCCCTCCAAGTTTCATTCACAGACGGCCGAGACTCAGACTCTGAGAATCAATTTACTCACACATGTACGTACGTACGTATAGTAAAGTATATATCAGAGTGCCGTACGTCGTTATACGCACGGAATTCAATGCGATGCACTCCCGCTCACCCCATGCAACCGATTTGAGCATTGCAGCTCGGAACTTTCGCCTGGATTCCTGACAGCTGTCAGGCTGTGTAAAATACTGATATACTAGTGTGAGAGATGCGTAAGGGAAGCGTTAAGCTCACGCGGCAATCGTGTGGTATGTGCGAGGGGTACGCACAGGATGCCCCATTACATTCGAAAAGCCAAGGCTTTCGTCGGGAATTTGGATGTTACACATATTGAACTTGACTTGCTTCGTATCTGTGGATATACCATGTACTCTCAGTACAGCTGTCCTATTCATTCCTAGCCTTGAAAACGTTGTTATTGTCAATTCGCTCACGGGCGCTTAATACTCGTCTAAATCAAATTCATCGCACAATGACGTCTGCCCATTTCTCAGGTTTCTATGACCTCACCACCACCCCTAATTGGCTTCTAGTGTTCCATATAGACACCCCATATATTTCTACTGTAAAGTGATGTACAGCAGATGGTCAAACACGCGCATCCCATTCTCGTTGTAGTTCCGGACTTAGCGCAACTGCCGGTGGGCACACCGAGATCGGTGCGTTGAAAATCTCATTTGTACAGCTTCCATGCGGTCTGATCGGGCATTACGACAACCCTATGAAAGCGAATAGAGATATTTCCGATGCTTCTGGGGCGTAAAGTCGTGTGAATGGCTCGAGGAGACAGGGATGTGCAAATACAAAGTGTGTCACTGTGTAAGTCCATTTTCCGATTTGAGATCTGCTTGACTCACTGGGGTGGGCGAATGCTGCCATGTCTCGTTTATACAGTGCAGTGTCGAGCTTTAAACGTTACCCACACGCGAAGGTACAATGCGTGTACGCTGCGAAGTTGCAAAATCACCCCCATCATATCCATACCGACGCTCCAGACGGCTTTGCTTGGCGGAAACGGCTTGACAGTGCACCAAGGGACTCAATCCAACGTAATTATGACACAGTTTAGTGCAAAAAACTGGCTTTGAAGGTCCCGAATGGCGCTTTCGTGAGAGGGTGGACTTGGTGATTTCGCCCTGTGGGCCAATATTTCCCAATTTCCGTGTGCATTGCTGCAATAGCTTGCGTCACTCTGGGACTCTCGGGTATCTTTACCGCATACTAAGGGTTACATTATGGACATTGAAGGACTTCAATATACATTCCCTGTCAATCCTAGAAGTGGAGACATTGGTATCGATTAAGCGCCCGCCGCGCGCTTATCTCCGTTCAATTTCCTCTCTCGTTCCCATGGACTAATGAATTTGTTCCGTGTCATGATATCATCTATATTGAGGTACCATACAGCCTAAAAATACCGGTGGAGCCATTTTCACGATCTTCGGGCCCTTAAAAATGAAACAAAATATTGCCTGCGGCGTGACACACATGCCCGGTGTCCTTGGCCACCGGGTGACAATCATTGAATCCCCGGACTACCGGGGGCCAGATCAGGCCATCACAAGCCTACGCAGCGTTATTCCGCTACCTCAGAGCTATACCTCGTGTAAAGCGCAATTGTGGGGACTACCACAGCGTCGTCGCAGACGGCGCACCCTCAAAATTCTGACTTAAACGTCGGCGACGGTGGACACCGGTACTCTTCAATGTCGGATAATCTGCGAGGAGGAAGGCAGCGTGTGAGAGAATGTTAATCAGTCAGAATGGAGGGGAAATTGCTGAGGAGAGGGTGACGTACCAACGGCATAATCAGAATTCGGAACAGCGGGTCTGGGTTATTAGACGCTGTCAGCATGGCACCGGAGGTACTTGGGAGGTACACGTACCATCATGGGCTGCCGTATTCTGGGCAAGTATGGTTGCTGGCCAAATTGCGTTGGGATCTTGATGCCCCCAAGGCTTCATACGTGCCTTGGCGGCCGCCCTTAACAATGCTTACACACAACTACGCTACAGTTTACTACTTTAATCTATTCTTAGAGATAATACGGAACCGTGAGGCCCTGAGACGCGTGAGTTGTCGGTGGCTGCGTAGAAATAGGCGTTTAAAAGATGCACGTCAGCACGGAATTTTGGCATGGTAGAAGGGGTGACGTACCGACGGTACGGAACACACAACAAGCTGTTCTGGGGGAAATATCCACCTGTCAGAAAGGCAATCTAAACGAGAAAGGTAAAGGGACGTACCGTAACTCAAGCGTCGTGTGTAAAGCTCCAGGGCAATCGCCTACTTTTAGCTGTCAGAAAGCACTAAAAATGGGGCGAGGGATGGACTCACAGTGTAGGAAAGGCTATTTTCTGAGAAAATAGGCGTGTCAGCATATTGATGTGGCGTACGTACCGAGTCTGACTAGAGAGGTCCGTTTGGACGAAGGTATGATGAAATAGCAACAGAAATGATTCCTGCGAGGGACCTGGCTAGCAGTGAGATGACCTAACGACTTGAAATTTTGGCAAGACGCACCTCGGGTCCTCGCCCTGTCTTCCGTAAACGCCGCGTGCGCTGATGGGAATCTGGTCAGCAAGTCAAAGCAACATCGAAGATTTACTCACAGAAGGTGGGTGCAGGTGCCTTGGGTTGATGCTGGTGAGATACAATGGGAGAATGGTATGTGGACGTGTAGCGCACCGGTGCGACTCGCGAGAATGGCGAAGTCGCAATAGAAATTCTTCCCGCGAGCAAGGCCGTCATTGATGGCGGGATGCTGGCAGTCCAACGGAGCGGAACGGAGATAGAGTTTCGTGGTGGGATGTCGATGACACGACAGAAATGAATCCGGCGGGCGACCTGGGTAGAGGACCGTGAGCGCTGAGAATCAGAATAGAATGTGGACGTACAGGGGCAGGGCGTCAAGTCTGGTGAGCTGATACCGAGCGTCCGAAGGACCCTCGCAGCTGAGAGGCGAGGTGTAAGTGAAGTTTGACAGAGGAGGGTGAAGGGCATACCGTGTGCAGGGGTGTCGTTTTCGAGATTAGGCGAAGCTGCAACAGAAATGATTCCGGTGAGATGACGAATGGAGTCCCGGGTGTGGAGTCTACTCACTGTGCTGACTTGGGCGTAGAAGGATTGTGGGACCTAAAATGGCTTCGCCGCATGAGCAGCGTGTGCTTAGTATGTATAGGGGGCGCACCAGACTTGCCTCGACACAAGACATCGTCTTCCGGAAACTGGGGTTGCTGCTCTCCTGGAACGGGCTTGACACGACGTATCGAGTTCCGGGAAACGGGGTGTCGGTGCGCTGGCAAGTATCTTGGGTGAAGGGCAGAATGGCGGCGGCACGACGTGCTGAACAAGTGTGGTGTAGCGAACGCCGGGTGAAGAGGCCCAAGAGGTATGCGTTGGCGGTGGTAGCGTGTATCACAATGACTAGACGTATCGCCGTCCGGCGAGCGGTGGTAAGGACGAAAGATATTATGGGGGAAAGAAAGCGTGAATTGTTTCTCCCCACGGGCGGGAATCACCAAACAGAAATTTCTCATCAGTCATGCCAACTGGTACGAGTCAGTGAGCCGAGCAGATGCGGGTATCGATGGTGTGCGGCGGGCTCAATTATTTCGCTGCGTCCATTCGCGAATTTATGTCTACAGATTAAGAATTTCGAAAGGTAGAGAGGGCGCACGAACTGCGATTCACATTAACATATGTAGAGACTTTACGATACAGGTGCAGAGGGGTAAGGACGAGCAACGGACTTGGCGATCAGCGGGAAGGCAAGTATCCCCGGTCGCGCTCGTCACGAGTCTGAATCAACAAACCTACCGCGTTACCGTCACGTCACGGCAGGCTATATAACCTGAGGGCACACCTTTGACTCACCAACGTCCCTTCACTATGCCCTTTCGCTGTGCTGCCGCACCAATGCATACCCATCCACCCGTCGTCCATCTGCCCCCTCGTTGTCATGCAGGACCCCAGCCTACCTAGATGCGAGGCCCAACCAGCATCCGCGTCCCACCCACACCCACTGGCGGCTGTCGTCCTCACCCGTCCCCCATCTGCACCCTCGTCGTCATGCACATCACCACCCCAGCTACCCGAGATGCTAGGCCCACCCAGCATCCTTCGGTCTCTCCCTGGAGTCCCACCCCCACGCACGCGCGGCGGTCGTCCTCATAGCCTCTTATTCCAGTCCTCTAGCCTCTAAATCCTCCATCTCGGACCCGCGGTCCTGGCGACGCCGTGCCTGCCCCAGCATCCACTGTCCTCCCCATCTCAAGGACGAACACCCACACCTATGCACCACCCCAGGAGCCCCTCTTGTCCTCCCGGGTGCCAGCTTCATGCGCCATCTGTCATCGCCTCCACGCTCCACGGCATTACGCAGTTTCACCGGCACCCCGGGGGCGCTGATTCACCACCACGGCTGACCGACTCTGGATGTATCGCACCGCGCCGAATCTCATCAGCGCACAAACATCCTCTCCACGCTTCGCCCTGGATGCCGCCCACTGCCTCATCCATTCCCCCTTTGCGACGCACTCTATTGCGGACGCGTTGTGATCACCACCAGCCCAGCGACTCCTCTCACCCCCATCCACATCGTCGTACCACCCAGACGTAGTACGGCATAGTCCCCGCACCGCTCCCATCACGTCCACCCGGCGGCGGTCGTTGCCTCTCGTAGTATCGTAGTCGTACCCGCCTGTACTTAGTCAGTAGATAGGCCCTCCTGGTCCCGGTGCGCATGCGTACGGCGTTATGCTGTCCGTGTGCGCGCCGGGGCCAATAATGGAGGAGGGCGGAGAATGAAACACCTATGAAAAGTTCACGAATGTTCGTTTTATGACGAGAGCGACGCACCAAGTTCTTGCGACACTGAAATGGGGTGAGCTCTCGAAACATCGGGCTTACCTTCCCCTGAACTCGCGTGCTGGGCCCTAGATTCGGTATTTCAATTCTGCGCACTTTATGATATCGTGGAAGGAAGAACAATAGTCTGTGCGTTTAACTCCGAACGAAATGCGCTGCGGGTCCGTTCGTACTCCTCATCATACCGATATTCGCTAGAGGTCCTTCGATGAGTAGGTCGATACGGTAGGTAGAAAAATACGAACCTGGCCTGCGCTCCCACCCGAGCTTGGGCTTGGAAGTTTGGCCCTTGAGCGCCAGGGCACGGTCAAGGAACTTGTGTACCTTCCGCGAAGGTGCCGAGAGCGGCGTTTTTGGCTGCGCGTCTGTCGACAGGACACGCACTTTTCGTGAACTAGATAGAGGTCAGGTTCAGTTGGTATGAAGGATCGAAGGACGAACCCAATGGAGAGGTCTTTTGTGTCTGACGATCTTTGACGTTTGCGACTTTGGGTCGGTTTGGGTATAGGTTTCGAGGATGAAGTTTTCGATTTTGTGGGCTGTTGGAAGGCGGCTTCGAAGAGCTCGTCGGGGAGGTGGTGGGGATCGTCGTCGTCGTCGTTCTGCTCGTCGCTGAACTCTAGTTCCTCGTCTTCCTCCTCCTCTTCTTCATCAAGCTCTTCGTCGTCCTCATCATCCATCTCATCGTCCTCAACATCCCCTTCCTCGAATTCAGCGTCCTCCTCATCGTCCGTCTCGCCCTCCGCCTCTGCCATAGCCTTCAACATCCTTGCCTCCAACTCCTTCGCACCCTCGTCCATCTCCTCGTCGTCGTCCGCACTTTCCTCCTCGTCGCCCTCGCTTCCACTCTCCTCATCGACCACTGGACCTTTGCCCTTACCCTTCTTCACCTTCGCCTGCACACCCTTCCTCGCCGCACCCCTCGTCAGCTCCGCTCTTTCCTTCAACTTCCGATCCAAATCTCTCCTCTTTTCCTTCTCCTTCTCCTTCGCACTGAGCTGGGCCTTCCTCACGTCCGCATCCTTCTGCTCCACGGCCTGTTTCGACTGCGAAAGCGACACGGCTTCGGGGGCGTCATCGTCCGAATCCGAGTCGGCGTCAGGGTAAGCGCTAGGCTTGGGTTTCTGTGGTGCTGTCGAGGCCTTTCTGCGGGGCATTGTGGGATCGTCGTCGACGTTGAGGTTGAACTTGAAGTCGCCAGGCAGGAGCCAAATTTGGCCGGATCAGTCGGGCTGGGCGGGGCCGGTCGCATAGGGGCTTACCTTCCCCTTTTGTAATACATAATCGCAGGGGCAGGACTAACTCAATTTTATCCAAGGATGTGAATTGAAGGACGTACAGTATATAGGTAGTGTGAGTGTGACTACATAGACATCCGAGGTCGGGAAGATCTCGAATGTTACCTTGAATGTTAGAAACATGCTAAATAAACGTCAAAGGGTGCTTTGTGTGTCGGTGTGTCGGGCCATGGTGTCGCACATATGCATTCTATGTATGATCACACTACAGGCAGGGAGGAATACGTCCCGAGAATTTGTTGTGCTCAAGTATCCTATAACCACCCTCATGTCTACACTAGCAATGTAGCTTTTCTCCCACTGAAAACATGGAAACCACTATGCTCGTTATATGGATCGATTGTCAATGATTTAAGATTCACTCACCGAGAGTATGGTGTTTCCCTATGGCTACTCCCTCAAAAAATAAGGTACACACTGTAAAGGTATTCTAAATAGACATGCTGCCTTGTACTCCTGATCTATTATTGCCTCTCTTCAATATCACCGATGCCTTGTATTCCCAGAATACAAGGCATCCGATTTGAAATCCCTGTTACGATCCGTCTCGTAGATTAGGGGCTGCCTACAGTGTGACCGGAATATCTAAGCATTTACCATAGAATTCTGTCGTACCACTGGCCATTTGCTTTGCACATCAGGCTGCCATCTCTGCGGCGCGGCTGGCTCCGGATATATCAAAATAAAAGTGGATTTGCGATATTGGTTGCTTTGTAGTTGGTTTGTGGTACAGCCCAGCAAGAACAAGGCAAACCGTTGCTTGGACCAGCCTCCTTTTATATCCATAGCGACAGTGACAATTGCAATGTGCATGCAAGTTCGGCACGCCCGCATCGGACGGGAGTCCATCACGACGGGCCCATGCGCTTTGAATCTCTCGAAGTACATTGCTTAAAACAATTTTCTTGGCGGCCCCGGAGTTCCTTTACTATAAAAAAGCTCCATGAACCTCCTCCATTCCCCGCCCGAGTTCGATCCACCCTCTCTCAGCACCTTCCACCACCACACTCTAGCACCCCCCATGGCTATACCCAACCATCCAGATCTTGTGCTTACACCCTTCAAGCCCGAGAATGGGGTATTCAATCTGAAGGCAATCGACCAAAGCGCTCCGGACGTCCTCCTCCAGTGTCGGATACCCGAACGGGCGCCTGTGATTGGCGCCCGCCCCGATCCACATCAAATATTCTACGCTACACATCGCGGCGCTGTGGCCAATGCTGGACTGACAGACCAAATGATGTCAGCCGTTGTCTTAACTAAGATCTGGCTCCAGCTGTTCATCGGGCTCCAATGGATCTTTGTCGAGTTTTGTTTCAAGAATCAGCGGCATCCCGAGGACATCAACTGGGGTGATCTTGGCAGACAGTTGGCGATGGGTTGCATGGGAATTCCTAAGGTTTTTGGGGTGCCCACTCCGACGGGCGACGACCATAGCCCCTCTCTAAGGCGGATTGTTATTAACATTAACGGGCGACCTCAGAAGATGCTCCTCATCCACCCGTGGAACGTTGCGAAGTACGTCCTACTGAAAGAGGCATCTACCGGGGAAGCATTTGCTTCGTACATGCAAAAGCTCCCCAAAGACTCATCCCCCATTCTCAAAAGCTACGAACGGCTCTCCCAGGCGCACAGGCATTTCTACGCTCAAGCTAAAGCGGATATCAAGCGAATGTTAGAAAACCAGTCCTTTTACGCTGTGCGCTATCCAGACAACGCGTATGGGACTTACGTTACCATAGCTGTGACGATTGGCTTTGGCGGGCTCAAGATGTGTGTCCAACCTCCAGATGCACCTGAGATCGCGGGCAGAGTCGCATATCCTTTGGAAAAGCCGATGACATGGCCTCCCCTCTCTCCGAGCGTCGTTCTCCTGCCTCTGAAGGCCACTCCCAGTCCCCCCCATATCGATTTGAGGACGAAGCTGCGCACTGCTAGACGTAGATCTCGCAAGTCCTCTATAATTAGCCCGTCCTCAGCGAATTCTAGCTCGAGCTCGAGCGCCACAAGCCCTCAATCCCCCATGAAACCTGGGAGTATTGCTTTTATCTTAAATCCCGCAGTGGATGATGATGGGCTGTAGTTTTTCCTGTACTCAACTATCGATTGCTCTCAGCTCAATTGTAACTATTTATCAGTATGCAGTTTTCAACGGACACCACTATTACTATGCAACACGAAGCTATCCAGCATGTTTTCCCCATCTCTTAGAGATCCTTCTTCCGCCGATTCTTGAACACCTGATCATGAAGTAAGTCCCAGGGTCTACCAGCCCCTCTCAGCCACCCACTCCAAGATGTCGCGAGTCGTTTCTTCCTTAGTTCTATACCTGATGTTAAGGACGCGGCTCGCCTTGGAAATGTCGTACTTGAGATTGTACGTGCTTATTCCCGCTGTGAGCTCAGGGAGGCCTTTAGGAAGCTCTTTCTTATATCCTTCCGGTTTGACCTTGTTCGCAATGTCGACTGAATTCAATGTACCATCAGTATAAGCTGAACTCATGCTCCGAGAAATCAATATACGCACGCCATTCTTGGAAGATGTAGACACCCTCAGATACGATAATTCTCTCGGAACCCGCCTCTTGTATTTCTAATGCGCGAACATGCGCTTCCGCGAGGTCACGCACGTCGACCCACCCAGCGTTTGCGAGTACGGCAGGTCGCGCCTTCTCGCCCGGCACAACAACGAGGTTGTACCAAATCTTCAAGGTGCTTGGGAGGTCTGCCGGAGATGCAGGCGCTTGGAAGGCGGGCTGTAATAACATTTAGATTGATTTAGCGTCAGCGTATACCAAGGTGTATACGTACCCCAGTCACAAAGGGAGGGTTCAAAACGGTCATGTCCCATTGTATCTCTCCGCGATGGTTATTGTAGAAATCCCAGGCGGCTATATCATCGCATGGAAGGCAAAGAATTGGCGACGTTATCAAGCCCGTGGGCCGTGGCTGCCATCAAGCTGCCATACTAAGAATTATGGCTCTGTTTTGGGAACACCCAGTTGTGAAGAAACGCCGAGCACATCATAGCTTTCCCTTTAGCTCATTCAATTCAGCATTACTGTAGCCTGGATCTTTTCGTCAGAGGCAGGTTATTGAAGGAAATGATAGGCGCCCATCCCTTTCCGAGATTAGATTAGATTGTCTTGAAGAAATTACATAAGGCGCCGATAAAACATAGTCTGTGTATGTTTCCGATCTAACGGGTTGAATTCAACCACGACCATCGTTTGCATCCTCTGCATCGTCTTCATCACATACTTCCCCGTTGCTTCAAAGGTGAACCGTGAACATATCTTCGGGAAAAACGTACATCGGATCTGAAATGGGCTCGTTGTCGAGTCTACCTCCGGAACTCCTCGTCCAGATCCTATCGACCCTACCGGTTCCATCTCTCGCTGCAGTATCCCAGGTGTCCAAATCTTTCTATACTCTCTTCACGGAACCGCACAACGAGGCTGTCATCTGGAGGAACGCTTGCTACCTGCATGGTCTGATATCCGAGGGAAATGAGCCACCGAGACGCGAATGGGGCCGTTGGCGCGACTGGCACCACCAGACGAATGCGGTCGGAGGAGAAGGGGACCAACATGCAGAATGGGCTGTTGCAATGGCTCAGCATAGCCCTCAGAGTCTGATAGGAAGCGGGGTATCCAACAACGTGGTCAATTGGAAGGCTTTTCGTGGGTGACAATGTCTGATTCGACGTTTATTTATGCTGAGCTGGCTCTAGTGAGGCGAAGGCTCGAGATTCATAGGTCCTGGAGTGGAGACCTTCCGTCAGACATCGTGCACTATCGCAAGGAGGATGTGCGGTTCGCTGCATCCGAGACAAAGTCGTACATGGCCATGCTCCAACAAGCCGTCGACCTGGCCAAGGAGGTCGAGGGGAGGGAGGGCACGGCCTATGGGTTGACGGAGGACGAAGCCATAGATGAATTGAACAGGGTCGATATCCTGTCTCCTGCCGGTGACCGCTTTGTCAAGACGGCCATGGGGGTCTTGCAGTTGGATCCGGAGACACGGCTGACGAGGGACGAAAAAGCGGGGCTTGTGGCGCTCGTCTTGCCCGGGAGCTTCTTTCAGACGAACGTGGCAGAGTTCATCGAGTCCCTTATACCCTCGCCGAAGGATATTCATCGCTTCAAGGTGGACGAGAGGAATGGTTTCATGGTTAGCACTCAGCGCTCCGGAGGCCTGATCGTGACCGACATTGCAGGCAAAGAGATGCTGTGGTGCCTTCCCCAGGTGAGACTTTTCGCTATTTTGTCGAGCTCGTGCTGACTGTGTTAGTCGTACGTTCGCGAGTATGCGCATCTCGAGTACGAGCAGGGATATATGATCTTCGACCGCGACGATGGCGCGACGGAAGTATGGAGGAGCAGCTCCCTCGACCCGCCGCGAGACCCGATCCCTGCGACCCACCGTCCGGATAAACGCCAGCGCATCGCCTCGGCACTTGCGAATGGCGATGACGACGACCTCCTGCGATCTATTGTCGACGAGGGGCTCCTGCACATGCCAGATTTCGGCAATTTCAGGTCCGTCATCGACGCCATGCGGCGGCAGCGGAAATCAGGGCGTCTTGGGCTTATGGATGCCACCTCAATCGCTGCCACGCTTTTGGAGGGCGACCAGATCCCTCCCGAGATCCAGGCAACAGGATGGGCTTCAGTCGATGACATACGGCGTGCGTATGGGCTCGAGGTCCCCGTGAGCGCTGTCCCGTCCGATGAGCCCTCTGGGAGCGGTAGCGGAAAGAACACGAAGCTTTCGCCTCGCTTCGTGCCCCACATGATCATCCCTGTACCTACGATTCCCCTTCCAGGCGGCGGCGGAGTGCCCGATCATACGAGTGCATTCCGGTGAGACCTTTCTCCTCCCCGTCTACTTCGTATCTGAGTTGTCCTTCCATAGCTTTGTCTACCCCCACCTGCTTTGTGCGTCTCGAAATCGTGCCTATGTAACGGATGTCACGTCTGGCCAGCAAGTCCAGGTTGTACCTGCAACCCAGGACTTCGTTGTTCCCACTGGGTATCCTAGATTTGGATCTTCGGAAGGGGGCTCGAGCAGTAAGTGTGCATCTCACGCCTTTGATTATGGAACTAAAGGGCTAGTAGGGGACGTAACTGACAAGGGTAAGGCGTCTGCGCTGGCTGAGGAAGTCGAAGGCGACGTTGAGGACTCCATATTCCCAACCTTTCGTCCCTTTGAGTCCGGCTTCTTTGACCAGAATGCTGCGTTCAGTGATCGTGTCGAGGCGAAGGCGAGTTCAGGCAACCTTCCGACTTCAATGAAGGGCGATCCACTGTCTATCCGCACGAATTCGGCCGCGCAGTTGTCGGAAATCAGGTATGTGGAGCTTGGCGAGCGGTGGATCTTCGTGTGTGGACAGGAAAGCTTGCGTGCCTTTTCTCGGGGGAAAGAGTTCTTCGATGACCGCACACGCAAGTTCAATCTCGATCCTGGGCAAATCGCACTGCGCATTCCGTCTGACAAGGTGTATTACGCCCGTTGGAGCGCGTCTCTGGGAGAGAAGAGCTTCCGTGGGCATTGGGGGAGCGAGCTCGTCCGGCAGGAAGTGGTATGGGACGAGTCTTTGACTGTCATGACGGAGGAGGAAGCGAATAGTGTGGAAGATAAACCGCTGAAGCGTCCCTCCGAGAGACCCGGTACGCTCACAAAGGAGGCTGGGGGCCCAAAGAAGATGAAAAGAAGGAGACTGCTCGATACGTTCATCGCTGTGCATGTGTCGCCTGATCAAAAGCATTTGGTGGCGCTGCTGAGCTCGAGTAGGCTGCTCTTCGTGCCGTGGTTCGAGAGGGTCATAGCGGGCGAAGTGGATCTGTGGGATGTGGCGCTTGATATTCAGCTTGGGGGTGTTAGAGCCAAGAGCGTTTATCTGAGCTACGGGACAGGGGAAAGTGGGACTGGGGGAAGTGCTGGGAGGATCAGTGTCGTCACGGTAAGTCCCGTTTCCTCAATACCTCGTCACAAGTTCTCATGAAGGTTATAGAAATCCGGAATCTTCATCGTCACGCCGTACTTCAAGTCCACCGTGCCGTCGTCGCCCTTAACTGGCGCACGAGAAGTCGAGATCACTGTGCATCGACTCGCGCCGGCGTTCATGGAACCGCACCGGCTCGCGAAGGTCTCGTGCCTCCAGATGAGTGATACGGGTTTGTGGATTAACTGGACGACCCCGGAGCCCAAGAAGCCTCCTCCACCTCGGCCTGACGCACACAAGATTGGACCTGGTCCGCTCGACGCGGATGGCCAACCGCTCTCTGGCTTAAGGCCTGATTGGGAAGAGGTAGCTGCTCGGGAGAAGGCCAGAGCGGCCAGCATAGTGGCACTCAGTGGCGGTCGCTGGGATGATGAGGACGACGATGATGACTGGGAGGATGAGGACGAGGAAGAAGGTAGCGATCTGTCCAGCGAGGAGGGCAGGTATGACCCGTTTGATGAAGGCTCCGACGCGGGCGTCTACCCTGGAGATCCTCCCGGTGATTGGCGTGCGCAGTGGGGTGAGGAGACGTTAAAGGTTGTGGATCGCGACGGGAAGATGTGGAAGACGAGCAGTCGGTACCCTATGGTGGCGATGGAGGTTGAGGAAGGCGATCTGCTGCTTAGCCAAGGCCTGTCGGGCGGTGCGAAGGGTAAAGGCAAGGAGCCAGTTGAAGTAGTCAAGATGGATACGTCGCCTGCGCGTCCCGCAGAGAAGAAGAAGGAGAAGAGGGCGGAATGGTGGTATACTCAGAGGTTCGATTTGGACGAGACACCGCCGAGCCAGTATGCAGTGAAGGGTGGCAAGTGTAAGTGGAACGCAGCGGAAAGGCATGCTCCCAATTCTCGGTCGCTCGCACCTGGAGAGCGTCGGGCGTTTGACTGTGAACATCTGTTCAAAAATGGGTTGAAGGACACGAGGGTCGGGCCATTTGGCATGCCAGGCTCGGGCTCTGATGGTGCGTTTATCGTTTGTTAGATCTTCCTGGAATTGTGATGACTGAGCTGGTTCATTCAGCCCTTCCAAACGAAGATTTCACGATCAGTTTAGATGAAGGTGCGTTCTGGTCGATTCGATATTCAAGGGCTATTTGAAGCTGATTGTGGATGTTCTAGAACTTGGGCTTATTCCCTTCAGGGCTGAGGAGGAGAGATGTGAGATTCATCAGGTTCGCTTTGTACCTACTTGAGTTATGTATCTAGGTGGCCTAGGCGGCCTACGCCCAGATTATTATATGGTAAACACAGTTCAATTGCGGCAGTGAAACTAGATCTTAGTGCCGAACAGAATTAAAGAAAGCAGGCATTTGAGCTATTGGCGAAACCATGCCTGAGATCCTAGGCCCAGGTATGGAGTCACGGTACCCCCCTCGCGAGCTTGAGCGACGAACTCGGTAAACGTCAGGATAGTTGTGGTTGGCGGTAAAGGGAAGCCACACTGATCAACGATCGTCCTGACTATTGTAACCGATTTATCGCTGTTATTGGCAGTGTTGAACTCGGCGGTGATGATCCAAGTGCCATCGGAGAAGGTATTTTTCTTGATGATACTCGCCCATGGGCAGATACTGTGGCTACTACCGGGTCCAGGCTTACGCTCAGTGGCCAGGTATGGGTGCCGTTGGGGTAATTGGTTCTGACTTCGGTCGTCAAGATATCATCTAGGTGTGTGCAGATGTGGGATGTATTGACGCAGTCTGCGTGTTGCCGTTGTGACATGATTGTGGGTTGACTTGGTGTCGACGGGGGGATGAGAATTCACCGATTATTTTGGCGTAGTTTGAGGCGATTCAAAGCGGATTTAAAACGAAAGCGAATTAAACTCTGGGTATACCCCATGTCCTTTTAGAAAAAGCGAACGTTTTTCGTTAAGACTAGTGAACAAGTTGCAACATCCCTTGGGCGCTTAATTGATCTCAGATCAGCACAGCATCAACTGCTGCCAAAAGGCTCGAATTGGCTTCGAACCATTCTGACGTACCAATTTTGTACCAATTTCACATCAAGGTGGTGTAAGACACATATAAGCACCCTCCGTTATCGTACTTGTACACTCATGTCGATGACCATGCTGTGTAAGCTCGGTAGAACGCACATTGATGGAAAGATGGAAGCACTATTTGGAGCACGAAGATCTATATCACTGAAGCTTGAGGAAACGAAGGTATCCCGTCCAGTGCATAGCCCTTGATAAATTCAAGTCCTGTGCCTTCGAGCTCGGAAAAACTAGAACCCTTGGTTGAATTTTTGATTCCCAGTTACAGCAAAATGGGCGCTTGCCTCGTCGCGTTGCTTCCCCTCCTTCGAGCCGGGTAAATGCATCAACCATCAGGCTTGGATATAGGAAGCAGTCTTTCCTGAGCATCCACAATCTGAATCGACCACCATGCCTGCTAATGACACCGCCAACTTGAAGAACAGGAAGCTCACATGCCCTGAGCTTGAGCTGCCCTATTGCAGTCACTCCGGGACGAGGGTTTCTAATAGCACTGGAAAACTGAACCTCGACACGGCCGTCGATCTGTTTGAAGTGCACATTGGAGATACTGGAGAAGGCTTACAGGGTCTGTCCCATGTGTATAGGCCCGACATGGGCCACGATGAGCTTGAGCAGTTTCTCTCGCCCTGTAGTCCGGATGGAAATGCATCATGCAGTGAGGTGAGGATCCTTCAGAGTTATCACTGACCTTTCTGTTGTGCTCACTACAATTATGAAGGCGGAAGATTCACTGGCCCCGAAAGGGCTGAGGTATCCGCTTCTCCGAATTATGTTTGTATTTTCCTCATCGCACCTATCCTTACTGACTGTATACTATTTATCTATCCCGAATCCGCGCTACATTCACCATTTTGGCAGATTTGTTCAAGGCCATACTGTCCAGCTGCAACCGTCGTCACTGCTACAGGTCGACGGTAAACCAAAGTAGGAGTGGACACAGGCACCTGCACCCCGCTCGCACAAAATGGCCAACGTCAGACCTGCGTTGCACCCAAGGACTGCCACATTCCTCACCTCAAAGCTCGGCATTTCTGAGGGCTTCCTCCGCCACCTACGCGAAAACGCCCCAGGTAACTGCTTGTGGGTAAGAGACTTGCACACGGGCAATCAACTTGGGATGTCATGCGCTGGATCCAGGGTTGCGGTAGGTATGTGCAGCCGGGATATTTCGAGGAGACAGAGATCGCTAACGCGCCATTTCTTGGCTATCAGAGGGATGGTATCGCACGTACAGCCCATACACTACCGGCTGGTCGCACGTCTACTTCGCCCACACCTCCACGAGCGCAACTTACATCGTATCCAGCAACAAAGGACAAGGTTTGATTCTCCAGTGTGCAGAGTTGGGGATGCACAGTACTCTCTTGCGCCCTCTCGCAGTAGATGCCCTCATCACGGCGTCCTTGGTTGACCATTTCGCAAAAGAGACGACCCGTCTCAAGAGCTTGCTGAAAGCCTTTGTAAGCACACAGCTGCAACAATCAGACGATAGCCTGAAAACTTACGGGATTCATACCAAATGCAGGATAAACCTCAGAACAACGAGGAGAACATGTCATCGATGGATGCGAGGGAGGCGATTAAATCTCTTCACAGGCTTTCACGTAACTGCCAACTTGCGAAGGTACACTACCAAAGTGAAATTATGAGGATAGAGTATTCCTCGAGGTTTCTAGAACCGTTTTGGCGGCCTTTCCGACCCCTAACCCAAGCTCTGAACGCACTCCTGGCGGTGATTCAGCAATGGAATTGAAGGGAACGTCGTCATCGCCGCCTCTTGCCTCATCGGCCTTCGCAACAGGGATACCCACAGTCTACTCGCTGACGAACATGCTTAGCGTCATGCACATATGGCAATCCTGGATGCAGCACTTCTGTGATCGTTGCGCCCTCCAAATTGACCTCCACTATGCGCTCTCCTCGCAGAGAGACAACCAAACCAATCTCGAGATTGCCGGGTTTACGAGCAAAATCGCGACTGAGACACAGAAGGACAGCTCGAGCATGATTACAATGGCGACGTTGACGATGGTCTTCCTCCCCGGCACGTTCGTCTCCGCGATCTTCAGCATGGTGTTCTTCGATACGTCGCCAGACCCAGTCACAGGTCGTCGTTCCATCAGTATTTCCCCATTGTGGTGGCTATTTCCTGCCATAACGATCCCCCTCACCATCACTGTCCTCCTTATCTGGAATATGTGGAGGGCACGAAGGAATGCAGCCTATGCGAAGGATCGCAGACAGCAGAAGGATCACAGCGAGAACGAATCGACGCAAAGACACGGCAGCACCATTTTCGAAACCGGCTACGGCTTGCGAGATGCGGACTCCCGTCGCCTTGGAAGGCCGCTCAGGAGAAGTGACGTGTTGTCTGCGACTTTTACTTCGGGGGTCAGCGTTTCACGCCACAGCACGCCAGATGTGGGGGTTCTCCCAGTGTAGTTCGGGATCCACGAAGGCCAGACGGTCAGCTAGTAGCAAGGATATAGGGAAACGGCGACGCACCTAGGAAGATCGAGCCGACTGGGCCTCCGATTCAGGCGAGGCTTGACTGCGTAATAACAAGGCATGCATTGATGATACAAACAGTCCTGTAAAAGGTACAATGTGTAAATGAGTAGTGTGGATGAAATGAGTGTAGCACTGTCCGTCTGATGTCTGTACATTTAAGCCAAAGGGAGTCTATCAAACAAGAACCAATAAGCAAGAAAGGGTAGAAAATCATACAATCTGGGGTATCACGCCACGTCCCTCCTTCACTGCGCCAATCGCGCGTGATTCTTCCTAAAGACATGCGGACTCACTCCCGGACTCAGAATCAAATCCTTCCAAAGACACCTCCAATTAATCGGGCTCCCTTCGTCGCGCTTCATCACAATGAAGCTCCCCTCCAGCCCGCGCTTCGAAAACGGCTCAACCTCGACCCACCCCTTATACATCTGCTTCCGCTTATCATACCCCCCGATCCTCATCTTCAGCTTCTGGCGATCGTCCGGTGCACGGAGCGCCTGCGCCCCGAGGGCCTCGAGGGCGGTCTGCAGGAGGGGAGCGAGGGCGGGCGGGGCGAGGGCAGCGTAGAACCGCGTGAGGTGCGGGACATACCGCGCGCCGCCTTGCGTCTGGGACTACATGCACACATCAGCATAATGGCGAGGATGAAGGGAAGGGGGAGTACGCACGAAAAGCATCAGGCTCTGCGTGAACTGGCTCTGCGCGTGCGTCGCCGTGAGCATGCGCTCATCCTCGTCCTCCACGTCCATGCGGTCCTGCTCTTCGAAGTTGGGCGTCGCGAGCTCGAGGTCGCCCGCGTCGCGCAGGGTCTGCGTGAGCTTCTGCGCGAGGTCTGCGGGAGATGTGCCGTGCAGCTGGCTCGGGCGGATGACCCACTCGTGCGCGAGTATGTCGGCGATGGTGAAGCGCTTCTTGGGGTCTACGGTGAGCATGCCTTCGATGAGCTCTGGAACGAGAGTTAGCGCGATGATGAAGGTGGAATGCGGGCGTGCGCACCGAGAGCCGGCCCTGTTATCTTGTTCCACGGCGCTTCTTGGTATATGGTCCCATTGACGTATCGCACAAACTCGGGACTTCGCATGGTAGGTTCGTCCCATGGTGTGTCTGCGGCTCGCTCAGTATAAAGTCGAGGGTGAAAGAAACAGATACGCACTTCCAACGAGCAACGTGAACAGAATCACACCGCACCCCCACACATCCACTGGCTCCGCGTTATACGGCACATCATTCGCTAACTCGGGCGCGACATACGGTAGGCTGCCACACCGCTCGCTCAACGTCCGCGTCCGTCCATCCGCCTTGAGCTTGTACACTGCCGAAAGGCCAAAGTCGGAGATCTTGAGCGTGCCTTTCGCATCTAGGAGTAGGTTCTCGGGCTTCAGATCGCGATGGCACACGCCTTCCTGGTGGATGTATTCCTGCAGAAAGTGAGATTAGCCACAAAGGAAATGGAAAAGTACACACAATTCCTGCGATGAGTTGGCCAAAGTAGAAGTGCGCGAGGTCATCCGAAACACCCTTGTCCGGAGCTGTATTATACAGTCAGTTAAAGTCAACTATATAAGTTCGCCACGCACCAATCTTATCGAACAAATCCCCGCCCGCCGCAAGCTCCATCAACATGTATATCCCTGGATAGTAGATCTCCTTGTGCTTAAGCTCCACGACGACAGCGTTCACGAATTCGAGGACGTTCTCGTGCTTGAGGGCGCTGTGCACGCGCATCTCTTTCTCCCAGTTCTTGCGGTCTTTGTCCGAGGTCTTTTCGGTGAGGAAGATGACTTTACAGGCGGCCACTCGGTGGTCGTTGAAGTGAACCGCTCGAAATACACTGCGACGATTAGAACCATAAGGTACTCCTCTTTCAATAGACTTGATCTTTAAAACTCACCTAGAGAATCCACCACCCCCGATTTGTAGGACGAGGTCATAGCCTTTCTTGTTTTGAGTATAACTCACGTTTGAGTATGAAACAGGACATACCGCACACTTTCGGATATTTCTGACCCATTGTATCTGGTCTATGGGTGCAGATTAAAGTCTATGTCATGAAGGTAGAAAGGAAAAGGTTGACCCGCACCGCGACTCGAACCCAGTCACATATCCAAAACGTGGTAAAATGTTACGTCAGCTTTATCGTTGACGCGACGCGACGCGTCGAAAGTTAGGGGTTAGTAATGGTTTCAAGTTGTCTTCTCTTCCTTTCCTTTGCGCCATAAATCGAATACTGTACCTCTTTGCTATGTTGTGGCACGTTAATATTACCTCGGGGAAGCCTATCTCCTAGCTAGCGCCGTGTTCGACGGCACTGCCGTTCTACCCACTAGAAGACGTAATCCGAAATCAAGCTCAGCTCGACAAGGAATGTGCATGGGATGCTTGTGTCCTTTCTATGAATCACATTCCAGGTAAAAGGTTCATTGCAATGAGAGACATGCCTCTTGATCATCCAAGATTGTATCTCGCGTCCACGAAGGAACCGAAACTATATGGTAGTAAATCTCTCCTAACTCGGTGGATGAAAGTCAAACGCATTCAATGTGCGGGGGTAGGGGTTTACGATGATGAGATGGTAGACGTGAAGCTTGAAGCGGCGAGTATGATTCAGATTGTTCTCAAGAAGGATCCGTATGAAGGTGTGTATTTGGATTCAAAATATAATGTTTAGATTACAGCATCTCAAAAGCCTCTATCGGAAAGCTCCTTAATCATATCCCTAATCGTGTCCTCATACTTGCGATACTCGAAGCCCAACACTCTCTTCGATTTCTCTGAGTTATACCTGACAAGGTAAGGCACCCTCTCAATATCGGGAAGGCCCTTTGTTTTTTCTTCCTTTAACGGGGCGGTATCCTTCAAAGCAGCCACGAACTCCACTAGGTGTTGTTCAGCATCTAGAAATTGACAAGGATGAGCTTGGAGTTACTCACCAGCCTCCTGCCAGCTCGTTGCCCCTGCGGACAGGATCATCCTCTTTCCTCCAGCCTCTGGCCTTGTAAGTGAAAAGACGTGAGCCTGAGCTACGTCTCTGACGTCGACGTAGGACACCGCGGACGCCATCACCCCAGGATCCGTCTGAGTACCCTTGATAACCGAGCCAAACCACCAGTCCACAGAGGTTCCAATCGGGAGGGACCGAATGAGAGGGGGCTATATCAGCACCGTGTATTAGTCGTGGATCAAGATACTACGGAGACTGGGAAAGAACCCACTCCGAAGACGAAAGGCGGATTTAGAACCACCAAATCGAATTTCCCGGCGGCATTCTGGTCAACATAGGCTCTCGCGGCTTTCTCGGCCAATGTCTTCGACGCGCGGTACTTCACCATCGACGGTGCGCTGCGCCCCTGCTTCTCCACTAGCTCGGGATCGACAGACCAGTCCGACTCGTCAAATACCTTGGGGGTATCAAGCGGCCGGCTAACCGTCGCTGTAGACGATGTCAAGACAAATCGCTTGACAGTGCTCCTATAGATACATCGAGTCAGTCACAAGAGTCACTAGTCACTGATATCTTGGAAAGGTCCGTTATCTTACCCGGGTAAAGCAGCGGCCTTGACAAGGTTCATCGTCCCACCCACCGCAGGCTTGATGAAGTCTACACTCGCTTTAGCCACCGATATCACAGTACTTCCAAGAATGAAAGAACGCACCATCAGGATCATCGCTCTTGGCCGTCAACGGCGATGCAAGATGCACAACCCCGTCAACTCCAACAGCCGCACTATCAAACGCGCCCTCCTTGATAAAGTCCTCTACAACGACGAACTCCAATTCTCCCTTCCCTTCGAACTGCTCTTTCAGAGGCTCTGCCTTCTCGATGGACCGTACGGCCGCCCGCACTTTGAATCCCTGCTCAAGGAGGAAGTGGATGACCCAAGAACCGATATACCCTGTTCCCCCAGTGACGAGGATCTTGGAAGGCGGGGCGAGGGCAGGCATTGGGATCTCTAGGGAGGAGGTATAGAAGGTGAACGGATCGTTAATATGAATATGGAACGAAGCAAGTTCAGGTATATATACTTAGTCTAGATTTGCAGAGAGAGATAGCGCTCGGAATCGTCCCGGAGATCACAGAGCGGAAGCGTTATAGATACCCTGCATGCCTGGTGCATACGCGTCCTCACAATACCTCGGCATGCCCTGCCAACTCCTACCGGGATGCGACGTAATCCTTTGTAATCCCACGGTCGGTGTTCTGACAAGTGGCCGGAGATTTCAGTAGGCGCCGGACCAACGCCGGATGTGCAAAGCGATCGGCTGACATAGACCATCCAGGGTTCAAGCTCGGGCGAGACGCCATTGGGTTTGGTTCCGCTGCCACAAAATTCTGGACAGTTAACTCAGAGGTATTGGGGTTGGTCCGTAAATGTTGTTGTTGGCGACTTGATCGCATTGGATTAGCGCCCGGAGGGTATCTCCGACACAAAACACTCTTCGAATGGCTTGGGAGGAGAATGAATGGACCCGAAATTTTATCCACGGAGATATAGCATAGCACGGAATAGAAGTAGATCTCCACAGGTTCGGCTTTGTAGTGCGTCTTAAGCGCTTAGATCAGTGCTGATCATTTCTGGCCCATTTCACTGTTGTCGAGCCTCTTATAGATTTCCCTAGTGAGTTTTGTTGCGATCGAACAATGAGACTAGACTTAAATTAGGTTAAGCACAACTCACCTCGGGCAAGCACAATGCATCGCCTGTTCCTTTCACGCCAGTCAAATCAATGTCCCTTTGTCGTCACAACAGTGGTAACAATGAACTTTCCTTTGTGCACTCCTTAGCAACTATAACTCTCCCCGGACTTTTTAGCCACCATCCCAGCTATATAAGCGCAAGTGAGAGGATCGCTTCTCCTTTCCCATCCCCCTGCCCGCCATGCCCCTCCTCCGACTGGAGCTCAAGCCATCCGCGCATCCCTCAGCCATAGATGAGGGCCCACAGCTCATCGAACTTTTCAACCACCCGAATGGTGGCCTCAAGACTTCTACAAGGACTGTTGAGGCCGATGGGACTGTTCTCTACAAAACCACACTCATTGACCCGGACACCTCTATAACCACCATCATACACAAGCAGCCTCAACGAGACGGCACAGTGAGCTTGCCTTGGACTAGCGAGACAATCGTTAGCTATCCCAAAGACGACTCGTCCATCAGCACATACGAGGAGCATACGTTTAACGAGGATGATACTGTGACTACCTTGTTCACGGCTATGGATAGGCATGGAGTCGCTTCAACCCGAGAGGCTGTTAGACCGCTCGTCGAGTTTCTGGCCAAGTTCCCAGGTGCAGCGAAGGAGCCCGAGTCTGACTCCGACTCGGAGGAGGAGTTCTGGACGTTTGACTTTGACTCTGACTCCTCCGAGGACGAAATCTTGGTCAAGGACCTCAGCTTAGATGCCGAAAATAGTGCACTCACGGGAGGCCTCGAGTCTGAAGATGAGAGCGAAGATCCCGAGGACGATGATAACAATGGAAATCTCGAGTCGACGACATCTGAGGACGATGAAGAGAATCGAGACCTACAGCCCGCATCCGAGGACGTCAATGAAAACTTCAGGAGAGATCATGAAGATGAAAACGAAGAAGTTTGCAACGGAGGCTTGGAGATAGACTTCAATGATCCAAAATACGATCTTGAATATGTTTCCGAGTAATCTTCTTTACAATATATTTTCGAGAGTGACACTCTGTGCGCTCTTCAGCCCTTTTGTTTCAACATCTCTTTATAATACAAACTACTGCCAGTGTACATAATATAGCTGTGAAGACGTTAGTCGAGCCCATACTGGCGAGAAATTGAATTCACACTTGCGCTTAACCAATTGTTTTCTCTATCACAGGATTTCAAATACACGCAAAGACTCGAGCTTTGTCATTTTTGCAGTCAAACCTCCAAGCTCGCTTTGCGTCGCGTTGTCCACCGGGCGCCTATTAATAATTACTTCCCACGATTGCCTCGATGCTTTGATCGGCGGGACGTGCTTTGTATATCCAAGGACTAAGCGCGAAAACATAGCTTTGGCCGCCCGGCTGAGATATGCAAAGCATATTTATGATGACAGCTAAACTATATAAACTACGCCTACGCCTCCCTCTTTCTCCATTCCTCCCCTCCGAAGCAAACAGTCGTCCATCCATCCATCATGCAAGTTCAAGTTCAACCCCGCGACATCCAAAGCGCCAACCACACTGACGGGTCCCTCCAAAAGGTTACCAGAAGTACCAAAGATGGTACTCTGACATTGGAAAGCAGGACCTCGCACCCCGACGGTTCTTTCACCACTCGAGTGACCGTAATGCCAGAGACAGAAAACAGCGGTCCCTATACTACCATTTCGAAGATTACCTTCCCAGATGGCTCAGTCCACACCACCTCCGACTCCATCGTACTTAGAGAAGGTGGAATTGCCACCACCACCAGAACGACTACTGATCGAAATGGGCATTCTTCAGCTCCAGAGGTTACTGATAGGTCTACGATCGATTTTTTCTCTGACTGTATCGGTTTTTGGAGGTGACAACTGATTACTTCCCACTTCGGACTACATGCTTTGATTTACCGTGTCTGCTTTGTATAACCGCTATATGCACGAAACCGTAGCTTTGGCCGCCCAGCTGAAATTTAAAAAGCGTCTATATGATATATCAAAAAACTGCCCCTACGTCTCCCTCTTTCTCCATTCCTCAAGCAAGCAGTCGCCTAGTAATCAGCCACCATGCAGCCCCGCAATATCCACAGTTTCACCCACCCCGACGGGTCTCTCCAAATGACTACAAGCGACACCAGTAACGACGGTACCTTGACCCTGGAAAGCACTATCTGGCACCGCGACGGATCCTTCTCCACATTGGTACTAAGCGTAATGCCAGGCCCGGGGCCAGATAGCAGCGCCTCATATACTACTATCTCGAAGATTGGCTTCCCTGATGGCTCTGTCCACGCCACCTCCGAGTATAGCATGTTCAATGGAGGTGGCACTGTTACCACTGTGACTACGACTACGGATCGGAATAGCCATTCTTCGGGCCCGGAGGAAACAGTTAGGGCTGTGGCTGACTTCTTCTCTCTCACCAACTTGGATGCGTCGGACTCCAATTCAGATGACAGTGGTGATAGCTGAGAAGTTAAACTCCGTCTAAATATTCCCATAAAGTTTGGGCAAACTCAGAATGTCTTTCGTAAACGCCCTAATTATTTTCCGGACTTGGTAGCTTGCATAATAGATCGACCTTGCCACCTTCGTACCTCTGTTCGTGTGATCAAACGTCGTGGGCAGTACAGATGAGTTTATCGGGCTATCTGTGCATGAGCTTGGATACTCCGTCCTTGGATTCAATGATATTTATTATTGATCGGCGATCGCCGCGGCTAACCCTAACCCCCGAGGTCCCAACTGCGGCGTGCGCGGCAGCATTGCCGCGGAGATTGAATTGGAAGCGCGAGGCCCGTGCGCACGGCGGGATGCCAGCGAGAGATATAAAGGTCAGCACACGACGTTTCGTTCTTCAAATCCTCTTTCTTCCCTTCCCCCATCTTCCCCCTCTCCTGTGCGTCCTCACTTCTGTGTCCGATCTGTTTCTCCTGCCGGATTCTTCTTTCTACACTAACTTGGGCCACGACACACAACTCGCCGAAGGCGAGGTCTAGGGAGACTGGGTCGAATAGATCACCCGGTGAGTCTGAGGGTTTACTAGGGCTATGTCGCAACTCAGCCAAAGTAATTCTGGGATAAAGGTGCAGGAAAACGAACTGGTGCTGGTACACCCCGTGCATAGAGCCAGAGCCAGGATTGAGAGACTTGCCTAGTGGCGCATCAGGCCAACCGCCAGACACCCACCCACTCAGTCTTAAGCCTGCTATACATTAGATTTGTGCCTCTTGACATAGCCTTTCGTCGAAATATGTGCAGCATACCACTTAGTGCCTCGCGTTGTGGTTCTCGCTGCCAAAGCGTTCAATTTTTACCATCCTTCGTACCAAGAAATAGCGCTGACGCATTCATCCATTTCTTTATTACCCAGGATAAATCTACCATCAGTCCTAGACGTGTGTACACGGTGCGTTCTTGTCGTCAAGTTCTCCTGTCCTGAATTTGCTTTGACCTGATCAGTTTCTGTACTCGGACCAACCACAGATATGTTCTGATCTGTGTTCGATTCTTTACCACCTAGACTTTGGAAAACAACTCCAACAAGGTGCTTGTAAGTTCCATCTCTGAGTCGGACTGAGGCCGCAGGCATCTGGCACGCGTCCCGGAAAACCTACGCGTGACTCGCGCGACGCGTTGAGTAACCGGACCGGCAACCTAGGTTGCGATCAGGCTTTTGTTCTTCTGCCCTCTACCCCCACGACCAACTTTGCATTTCCTGCTTTTTTCATTTCTCCCATTCTCTTTTTCTTTCTATCTCTACTTTATAAACACCTTCCTGGCCTACTCCCAGTCTCGTCGTTCGATCTCGTTTCTTTCCCTCGTTCGATCCAAGTTATCTTATCGGAACGCCAGCACGACTTCAACTTGACCCCAACCTTTCGCTCTTTCGCCATCGAACCATAACGACAAAGGGGAAACCAGATCTTCAGCCTGGTAGATATGTCCGGGCAGTGTTCGATCTGTCTGGGTGAATACGACGAGCCCGTGTGCATACCCTGTGGTACGCCTATCACCCAATTGCCAGCAACTTGGTTTTGACTACCTGCTCCACAGGCCACGTCTACTGCGTCGGGTGTATTACGGACGTCGTGAATCGCCCTGACGAAGCTGTGACAGCAAGGTGTCCAACTTGCAGGACCGAATTCCACCTAGGTGCGTTAAATTCACAACGCGCAATCTTGTCCGATTAACCACCACCCGCACAGTCGTCCCCGATCTTACCTACCTCCCCAAAAAGTACCACCCCTTCGTCATCTCCCCCCTCCGCCGGATCTACCTCCCCGCACCCGCGCCACCCTCGCCCTCCCCAAGCACATCCAGCCTCCTCAAAGCGGAAGAACAGTCCCGAGCCGCGCTCTCCCAGCTGGAGGCCGAGGTAGCGAAGTACAAGTCGCGCGTGGCCACGCACCGCGAGACGGAGGAGATGCTGATGCAGCAGTGCGAGCGGCACCAGGCAAAGGCCCATGCGTACCGCGAGCGCGAGTGGGAGGCGCGGAAGGAGGTGCGGCGGCTGGGGAAGGAGGCGAGGGAGGTGGGCGAGCGCGTGATGGAGCTTGAGGGGAGTTTGGAGCGGGTTATCGAAGGCGGACGGAGGGCGGAGGAGAGAGCTGGGCGACTGGAGGGAGAGGTTGGGAGATTGCGCAAAGAGTGAGTGTTGATATATCGGCGAATTGGGGAGGTATCCCGTCGAAAGACAAGGATAATTTGTGTCTGTTGGCGTTGCAAGTACAACCCGCACGCCCGGATACATACGTCCGTCTCTCGGACGATCCATCCGACAGAATACTGAGCCCAACTCTCCAGGAACGAAGCGCTGGAACTGAAGCTTCGGCTTATGAACATACAGGGCGGCACCCCCAAGAGAACGTCCACCCCGCATCCAGGTGGCCCCGATCCCTCGAGCGACGAAGCCCTCGATCCCAGCAGCAGCATCAGCACGAACAACAGCAGCATCAACATCAACGTGAACATCGGCACCAGCACTTACGCCACCACTCTGCACCACGCCGGGTATTCTGAATCCATCTCGGCACCCATCCCCTCTGGCTCGACGTCCCCGCGGCGCGTCACACGCCCGCTCCCTCGCTCAAGGCTGAGTATTGGCCCTTCGACGGTGAGCAATACGAAGGTGTCGAGCACGAAGAAGACGGCGCATAAGAAGGCCGGGGTGCATGCTGCGTCCTTGCCGATGAGCATGACGACGCCGCTTGGGTTTCCGATGGACCTCGGGAGTACGAAGAAGGCGCGTTTGGTTGGCCAGGCGGGGGCACAGAACGAGCAGAATGGGAGGACTGGGGTGGATCCGGGCACGCTCGCGAACCGTGCGTCCAACTCGAATCTTAATGCGAACGCCAAGGTGTTTAGTCTCCGTGGGGCGCTGGACGATGGGGCGGCTGCGGCGAGGAGGAAGACGATTGACGGGGAGGCGTTTTACGAGGCTGTTTCAGCGGGCTCCGGTGCGCCGAGGCATGTAAGCGGCCAGGGGCATGTGCCGAGGAAGAAGAGTGTAAGTCATATGCGGTCGGTGTCGGTGGGAGTTATGGATGAGTAGGAAGTGAGTATAATCAGAAGGTAGCGTTTAGGGTTCAGGCTGTTATAGCGTTCATACGCTGCACTTACAGCGCGAATTGTGGGGAAGAGGAAGTTAATGTATATCTCTAGATTCACAGGCTATCAAGACTATCAAACTATGTGCGCATCGCAAGCATTGTCGACCTTTTCATCACCCGAAACGTCGCAGCTAACTCCTTGCGCTGTAAAGTAACCTCCGAGTTCCAGTCGGTAAATGGCGAGCTTCCCTTGAGCTTCCCAAAGACAACGCCAAGGCGTACACAAAGCGCCTATGGCTTAAGGCGTCCAAGGGGTAGGTTTTCATCTTGGGACTGGTTGGACTTCCGTTGGCTTCGTCCAGGTATCGATGCGGGGTTTTGGACGTTGCCAATGGACAAAGCGCGACGTTGCGACCGACAATGCTGTGTTGCGGCAGGGGGTCCAAGCGTCCATCATGATCCACTATGCCGTGTATTATCTCGCCATCGGCACCCCTCAGGACTGCTATTGTTCTCATGACGACCTCGCGGTGGGGGCGAGGCTTGTGTCTCTCCTTGGCCGAAGCCGCCGAGCACAGCCATCTATCCCTCCTTCACATCGATGCTTTGCTCTCCCTGGATCGTCGCGATGCGCTTGACGCCACCGTGGCTTTGTGGCGAATGCGCCCTCCCGATGCTTTGTACTGTGTTGCCTCGCCGTTGACACTAAGCGCTGGTCGTGCTATAAAGGTAGAGAGGGTGGAGTGGTTGTGGACCTACATTCTCCCCATCTTCACTCAAGCCTTCGCCAGCAAAGCCGACCTCGCCCTCGATCTTGCCAACGTTTCTACACTCAATCATGGACTCATTCTTCCAGGAGGGCGCGTTCCAGTATAACGAACAAACCTACGACAACAACTTCCCCCACCCCCAGCCCACCCCTTTCGTCGCAATGGTGACGCAGACGCAGACGGTAACCCAGACCACCTCGTACTTTGTTCCACTTCAACCGAATTTTGGGTTCCAGGAGCCTCAGCCTCAGCCCCAGTTCTACGAATCATTTAACGCAGGGTCTGATGTGTACCCCGACGAATCGGTATTCCAGCCGCAATCTGGTGCTGTTGGTTTCAGCGAGGCCGCCCCGGGGCCTGCGAACCCGTTGGATGATACTTTCTTCGACACCCTTGAATCCCTTTGGGATAACGTGAACGGGAATGTAGGCGGAGCGGCTTCGCAGAACTTCGGCTGCGACTATGAGCCGCAGGACCCGCCAGGGGTCAGTCTCTTTTTTGACAACGGACCAGGTGCGGTGAACGCGCAAGGCTTCGAGTATGACGGTGGCCTCGAGTACGCTGATGCGTTTAGTGCTGGTTCTTGGCCTACCATCAATTATGAGGACCTGGGTCAGGGTGCGACTTCGGAGGTCGTAAACGACCCATTTCCCGATTGGAGTCCTGAGTATATTGCTGAGATTCAGGCTGCGATCGCCGCTGCAGGACCGGTGAAATGTGAGGACGATGAGGAGGCCCAGTTGTATCTTCAGAATCCCTCCGAGGCTTCGGATTTGGATATTGATGGGTTTCTGGACGAGTTTTCAAGAGTTGATTCGTTCGGCGCGCTCGATGGTGCCACCGCATCTTCGACCTCATCAGCTATAGGAGGGCAGACTTTCAACGAAGATAGTGCTTCTCTCTATGACTGGAAGGCTACGTCGGATATGTTCATGCCTCAAGCCCATGATAGTTTCGGCGCGTCATTAATGGCCGGGAATGGTGCGCTCGTCTATGACTCAAGTTCTGGAGGGGGGTTTCCTCCTGGTGAAGATCAGGCCTGCATGTTCCTCCCGTGAGTGGTGTGTCATCTCGTACCTCCTATGCCTTTCCGAGGCCCTGTATTCTCTATTTTGCTCTCTACTATGTTTGCATGGCATTTCGGGCCTTTGTCCATCAAGTGAACGATTCCTTTTTGTCTAAGTATCAATTCCCAATATAATAAGACCATTCTCTATGTTTTCTTGGCCAATGACTTAGAAGGCGATGCAAAGTGTTGAGATGTGTAATATAAAAAAAAATCGGCTTGAAGCACATTGCACTCCACTTGAGGTTTGCCCATCGAATCTATTGCGGGTTCATGATATAACTTCCTTCTGTATATGGCGGAGGCGGATCCGCCGTTGGATACCTATCGCCTCCGAGGAATGTGTTCGCTTGGTCCTCTTCGGTAGTAAGGGTCTCAAATTCGAGAGGTGCAGAGACATTGCTATGGGTCGCTGAGTCGTGCCCGGGGCGCCGTGCCATCGCCTGTAATTTCAGTAACATCCGGTCGGCGAACATGGGGGTCAGACATTGGCCAAACCTGTGGTTCGAACATGCGTTAAATGGGCTCGAATATCTCAGAATTGAGCGCGATCCCTTACTGTATTATGATCTGAGCGAAGAGTCTCTGTTAGGTATTAAATCGTAATTCCAGAGGCGAGATAACACCAACCGTCAGAGTGACATCCAAAGTAGAATTTCCGGTCGCGACGACCCCTTTTAAAGTTGAGAGGAAGCTAAAGACTGCGTAGTGAGTCAGTCGCATTCTTGCGTTTAGAATTACAAGCCTGCTCACTCGAGGCTAAGACGTAGTAACACGCTCCCTCGCGCCCAATCATTGCCAAAATCCCGGTGGACCTAACACCTGAGAGTCCCAGGTGCCGGTAACGCTTGACAAAGGTAAAAAGGCCGGTAATGAGAAAGCCTACGGTAAGTTCTTCAGATTAAGCCATCAACCCAAGGCAAATTTAAATGCGGGGTGCTACTCACACGTTGACGAGGCAAAGGCTAGAGAACTGAGCACCGTACTCAATTTCCCCTTCAATCTTTCGTTCGTTACTTCATAGTTGCAGGAATAACCCAGCTCGGACTGCCATTGCTCGGGTGGGATAGCTATCAGGGAGCTAATTCAGTGAGGCAGGTAAATGGGCGTAATCGGCGCCTTGTTGACCCACCAGAGACCAAGGCGACGTTAGATATCCACCCTAGCACCTGACCAGGAACAGAGACTGCCTATATCAAAATCAGGGTATGCAGGTTAAAGGTACAGTAAATAAATACCAGGAACGCTATTACTATGGGGGCGACGTGCTTTCTTGAATTCCCAAGCAGAGCGTACAGAGCCAGCCAGAAGACCCCTGTGGATTGGTAGTGCTTCAGTCAGACCGGTGGCTAAGCTAGGGGTCGACTCACCTTCCGTAAATAAGTTAAGGCCGAAGAACCAGAATTCTGAGATAAAACTTGCTCAGCTATACTTTACGCGCAAGCTTGATCCAGCACATAAGCACGCTATTAATTGCCGAAAGAAATGGCTTTGAGAACGTTGCAGGCCTGTTCAAATGTGTCGTCACACGTCAATTGTGGCTCCTATGACCTGTATGTTTTCATACCCTGGTATCGTATTTCATGTGCATCGGCCAATTCCCTGTGTAAATAATATTAGTAATAGTCTGCAAGTAATCTACATCCCTGGGTCCGCCAGTTCCACTTACTCAGAATATCAACAATGCATGTGCCAACGTTCAGGTAGCGCGATCCCATAAAGAGAATCTTTGGAAGCCTCCGGTTTGGCAAGGGCCATATCTCTCCGACCTTGTGACAGATTCCAAAAAGTGGGATGATCCAGATAAAGAGACACTATTGAATAGCAGATACTCACCTCATCATCAATTGATACGAGATAGAAATATAGCTGTGTAGAGCGGTGAGTTTTTCATACCGACTTAAAGTGAGAGGAGAACCCACCAGCAAAATTATTCCAGGTACTGGCGAGGTGGGTAGTGTCAAGATGGAGTTATTATTATTGTTAAGACATGTCAGTACCTCCAACTGCATACTGTGCGATGATCGTCAGATATTGACCAAGAAACCTGGAAGCATCCACATTCAGACCTCCATGAACTTTTTCTCGGCTATTTCTTCTGAAAGCTTCAATATTTCTGTCGAATTCATGTCTGGGAGCGCCGGGAGGGAGAATCAGAAGGATGACCAGCAGAGCTCTGTGCACGCCTTAAATAGCGTACGCGAAGTGAAGATAGCGAGGAGATCCTGTGAAGCTGTTGAATGTGCACAGCTTTCCTTCAATACTGCCGCTATCTTCAACACTAGGAGATTGGTGGGACTTTAGGATCCACTTGATAAGGATTTAATTTAGCACAGCGTTCCAAGGACACTCGTCTCGCGCCGAACAGTGATCGTCACACAATCATGGATAAAGCTCCAAGCTTAAGATAATGAACCCAGAGGGAGAACACCGACCCTCCAGACAACGATGCCCATCCTACTCCCGTTATTTGACAGCTCCTGCTCATTTTCTTCCACGACTTCAAGGAAGCCCGTGACACGGGCGCTTAATGAGCAAGCCGATGGGGCGTGATATTCGAAATAGCTACCGGGTCGATTCTCAAGGGGTCATCTCCTCCTGCACCCCCTTTCCATTCTTATCGTGACTCGTGAGTGAGTACCTTTGCCCAAAGCCACAGCTTGAATATCCGAGGTTTCCGGCCCTATTCCCTTGGCCCAACTTCGGTCCGGGTGGCTGTGCCCAGCGCCAATTGCCAATGGGCGGTCCGGTTCCGTGCCACGTTGATCGCTGTTGGATCGGTCTGCTGCTACTGTTTCCTTCTGCTTCGACGTCTGATATCTACCAACAGGTGACCTACGCCATGTTGTAATGGCCGCTGATCTGAAGCGACGTACAGGTCCTGCGGCAGCCTTATGGAGTCTTAGTCATTGAGCGTAATGACGATATAAACGCCATAACAAAGAGCCGACCCCTGATTTGTAACTTGCTTCCAAACCACCACCTTATCGCACTCCATCATGCCTATCGTCAAGCCTGGAGACAAGATCCTCGTCACTGGGGCAAACGGGTATATCCCTGCCTGGGTTGTCAATCAGCTCCTCGAGAAGGGCTATGCCGTCCGAGCTACTGTGAGGTCAAAGGAGAAGGGCACACATTTGGAGGAGTACTTCAAGAAGTTTGGCGACAAGTTGGAGATCACTGTGGTCCCCGATATTACCGTGGTACGTCCGGGATGCTCAGGCCTTGAAATTGCGAACTCACCCAGAGAACTCAGGATGGCGCGTTCGATGAGGCCGTGAAGGGGGTGGATGGGATCGAACATATGGCATCGCCTTTCCATAACAATGTTGACGACCCGGAAGGTGTGTATCCTCGCTTCTTTACTCTCTGCAAGTGATTGAGGGTTCGCAGAATTCATTAGGCCAGCTGTGGACGGGACAGTCGGCGTCTTGAAAAGTGCCCTGAAGAACAAGTGAGGGGATGTGCTACTCTGCATAGGAGATAGGGGTTTGACCTTTATATATTAGCCCGAACCTGAAGCGGATCGTGATCACCTCGAGCTGTGCCGCCGTTATCACTGTCCAGGCCGAGGCGCGCACATTCTCCGAGGAGGACTGGAATGAAGCGTCGATCAAGCAGACGTTGGAACTCGGTCGAAAGGCAGATGCGATGACCAAGTATCGCGCCTCCAAGACGCTCGCGGAGAGAGGTAAGCGTTACGTGCGGGGGACGAGGATAACACTAACCAAGGTTCAGCGGCCTGGGATTTCTGGAAGGCGCACAAGAGTGAAGTCAACTGGGATATCGCGTTCATCAACCCGCCCATGGTCTTTGGCGTACGTTTCGTCGACATATCTTGACGAACTTTATTGACGCCATTGTAGCCCCCTATCCAGGAGGTCGAATCTCCAGAGAAGCTCAACACGTCCCTCAAGGCATGGTACGACTTTGTGATCGGCGATGATTCCAAATCGCGAGACGTGCTGGCTTCGTCCAACTCGTGGATCGACGTGCGTGATCTGGCCGATGCGCACGTTCTCGCTCTCGAGAAGGAGGCAGCAGGAGGGGAGAGGATTATCATTACTCAGGGTGCGCCCATCAGTCGCACATACACTCAAAGGACTAAACACTAATCTTACCCCAGGTCCGTACGTGTGGCAAGAATGGCGTAAGTCTCTCGCTCAGTAGCTTGATAAGCTCTTACTAACGCTATCGTGTAGTGGACATCGCCAACTCTGTTGCGCCTTCCGTGCGGCCGAACGGCAAGATCGTGAAAGGATACCCAGAGCTGGAGGAGGAGAAGGAATACAAGATCAAATATGACAATTCGAAGGGGAAGCATCTTTTGGGTATCACGTATCGCTCAAAGGAGGAGACTACCAGGGATACCTTGGCTGACTTTGCAAAGCGAGGATGGTAATCATATCGGGGGATAGCAGTTAAACAGCGATGATTTCAAACATTCTACCACCTGATCTGTCTGCCGTGCGAGGTGCCTTAGTACTCAAACTCGTAGCAGTTGTCGGGTATGAGGGCAAGTCTGATGCCGGTGAGTCTTCGTTGCTGTTGGCATGCCGAAACGTTTCCAAGAGCATGCGTCTCCGGAAGGGTGGATAAGATTAGCGACAAACATATAAAACCATTCGCTTCAGCGGCTGCAATCCAACACTCTCAGACACGCATGCCTATTCTATCCTCGCCCTCGACTGTCCTCGTTACAGGTGGTACCGGCTACATTGGCGCCTGGGTCATTGCCGTTCTCCTCGAGCGCGGTCACACGGTCAAGGCGGTAGTGCGCTCCGGAGATAAGGGCGAGGTGCTCAGAAACGACCTCCTGCGCCACACCAGCAAGAGCGAAATCGCACTCGAGGCTGTAGTCATTGAGGACCTTCTCAAGGTGTGTCACACAGCGCTGGCACAGGGTAGCGTACTCATGGTCATCAGGAAGGAGCGTTTGACGATGTCGTGGTTGGGGTAGACGCTGTCGTGCATCTCGCGTCGCCAGTCGTCCTTGATGGATCCGGTGATCCTGAAAGTGCGTTGCACCACATGCGAGCTTGATTATCTGCCTAACCGGGTGTGCAGATATCATCAAGCCTGCCGTAGGCGGCGTTTTGGGTGTTTTGAAGAGTGCTCTACGCGCTAGGTGCGTCGTGTGCTCTTCTGGATTGGATGCGAAGGGCGCTTAAACTGACACCCGCGCAGCCAGGCTGATGGCAATGCTTCGCTCAAGCGTATTGTGATCACGTCAAGTGTGGCAGCAGTGTATATTCCAGAGCCTGAAAAGGCCAGAGTTTTTACAGAAGCGGACTGGAACGAGGTCTCCCTCGTGGAGGTTAAGGAGCTGGGGGCTAAGGCAAGTGGCATGGCGAAGTATCGGGCATCCAAAGTCTACTCGGAACGTGGTGCGTATCTATTTTGCCTCTGGAATGAATAGAATCCCTTGATCTGAGTTTATACACAGCGGTTTGGGAGTTTTATGACGCTCACAAGGCTGAGATCAAGTGGGACATCACGACTTTGAACCCTCCTTGGGTATTCGGTGTATGTGTATATTCGCTTTATACCCCGCCATCCACGATGCTGAAGGAAAGGAATCCATAGCCCCCTATCCAGGACCCGGCTACTCTCCTTGATATGCCTATGACACTCAAGCTATGGTACGGTACAGTCGTGGCTTCAGAACCTCCGAAGACTCGTGAGGCCATGCAATCGAACCAGGGCTGGATTGACGTTAGGGATCTCGCGGAGGCCCATGTTCGTGCGCTTGAAAAGGAGAAAGCGGGCGGAGAGAGGATCCTCGTCGTCGAAAGCACGTATATTTTCCAAGAGTGGTGTACGTCCTTAACCATGCTTCCTTCTAACGTCAATCGTGCTGCTGGCTGACTGGTTCCTACAGTGGATATCGCGAACAAGGTGGGGTCTGAGGTGTATAAGAAGCCGCTCCCGAAGGGATTCCCCGACCTTACCGAGGGAGTCCTATCTTATAAAGTCAACTATAACACAGAGAAGGAGAAGAGGATCCTTGGGGTTACCTATCGGTCGAAGGAGGAGACGGCAAGAGATATCTTGCAGTGGGCCGCCACGAAGGGATGGTAATGCACAGTTAGATACTTACTTTTACACACGTAATCGAAGCACTGAACGATGACGGAGATAGAATTTGGATAACTAGATAATCGTTGAAACTAAGATTGACTTCAATAGGGAATCGCATAGGAGAAGGGAAGTTCGGGCGCCTATATTGATGCTTAACCAAGCTTCCCCTAACCGTATGACAGCTTGCAAAGGACGCCAACGAGTGCCATACATAACCAAGTTTTGACTGGTCTGGACTCTAAACTCTGTGGATGATGGATCGGACGGTATTCTGAATGTTTCAAAACCTCGGGGATCGAACGAATGATCCCCCTGCCCGAGGATCAGAACATGCAATTATTGTCACGGGTGTATTCCAATAATCCCAATATGTCTGCCGGCGCTGACGAGTGCACACCGGCGAGACGTGCTACGCAGAACAAATCTATTCTTATGTTGTGACGCGGTGAAGTCCATGCGCTGAATGCCTACTGTGCCTTCCTCGCACTGATGAAAAGTCATTTCGCAGTAACCAGAGAGTAATATGGTCTAAGTCAAAGGTTAAAAAAGCCAAGTGGATTGTAAGCAAATATACTCGACACATGGCACGCGTCCGTTTCTTGTGGGGTCCATTTCCCCAAAAGGATTCAGAATGCCGGATTTGAATCGGAAAGGACGAGGGGCCGTGGTTCTAAATGTTGAGTATGAAGGACACTTCCGGTGAGTTTGTGGAGTATATATATTCTCTCAACTCGTTACCCATCTTCAGCTCGCCCACTTCAACCCACTGGACCGTCGATTCCTTCTCTATAGACCACCTCTACCTGCATCCCGAGAATGCCCGTCATATCCTCATCATCCACTATTCTCGTTACGGGTGGGACTGGGTTCATAGGTGCATGGGTCATCACAGTCCTTCTTCAACGTGGAAATACCGTCAAAGCTATTGTACGATCCGAAGCGAAGGGCGTGGCGTTGAAGCGTAGCCTTTTTCAAGACAAGCGAAATGAGGGGAAGGAAGCTTTGCTTGATGTCGTTGTGATTGAGGACCTCACTAAGGTTTAGCTACATCATTTCCCAAAAGTATCAAGGGGTTTAACTGGTATCTGTGTGCCATAGGACCGCGCCTTCGATGCCACTATCATTGGAGTTGACGGTATTCTGCATTTGGCTTCACCTCTGAGCATTGATGCTACGAGCGAGCCGGAAGGTACGGTTATGCGTAGCTTGCCGTAGCTTTATGCTTTATACTCTTACTCACTTGGAATATCTAGAGATTATAGGATCCGCAGTTAATCTTACTCTCGCAGTCCTCAAGAGCGCCCTATGGTGCGCGCCGCTTAGTCACCACCAAATTGTGACAAGTCTATAGGAAGCCGCAATTCTAATTGGATTCCTTAACCATCCAGCCAAAATGCTTAGAATAAGAAGTTAGAGAGATTGTCTGGACGAAATCTTCATCTTCATAAAACTGACGAAGTTATGTTTTTGAGAATTGGCCACATCTTATCACATTCCAAATATGGTAATTAATCTAATCTAATCTATGACATCACGCGTCAACAGCCTGTGCCGTCGTCTCGAAAACTCGACGATGTGAGCGGTACTTCGCAGAGCTAAACTGCTTAACTTTCAGTTGAGCCGCCTGTGTCGGTAGCCGAGCGCCTTCGGCATATTTTCCTTGAGGGTATCGAACGTATAATCACAGTGTTCCCGCAAGTATCGCTTGACTGCGCCCCAAAAGAACTCTATGAAGTTGAGTTCACAATGGAACTTCGGAAGAAAGATGCAAAGGTGACCAGCAGCTTCAATTACCTGAGACCTCCTGAACCAGTGATTTTTGTTCCTTGAAATCGGGCTGATTCTCGAGAATGCGGCGACAGCAACATGCGGTTGCCTCTGGATCGCACTTCTTGCACTTCCCGTTTATCTTGCTGGTGTCAATGCCACGCTCGCGAAGGACATGGCGCATGCCCTTGGCCTGATCTGGGTACGTTGGGTGATCGAGGGGGAATACCATTTGTTGAATAACCTTCTCGCCCGATTGGGGGTGCAAATACCACCCATCACGCATGCGAGCCTGCTTTCCACCTGGGTTGGTATTCATCCGGGTGACCAGCAAAGCGTTCTCAGCATACGCCGAATGCCCCTGAGAGTTATCCACCATGATGAGGGCCTGATAACCAGGGCCGTGTGCAGCCTCGAAACCGGGAATGATCTTTGCGATCAGCTGCGCAAAACGTCAGATGGGTGAATTAACTTGAAGTGAGATGTATTTGTACGCACCTGTTTGACGAAAAGTTCGCCTGTCCAGTAGCCCTCGTAATTCTTTCCGTACTCCAAGGTTTGGCTTGCTGCAGGTATCCATCCGACAGTCGAACAGATGACATCGCTCTGATGCAATCCTCGTCCGACCCCCTTCTTTTTGAGTGCGTGCTGATCCTCGAAAACCCAGCTCCTTGTCGTTGAATCGTGCGCTTGAGCTGTCATCTCGTCGTGAGCAACGAGCACAAGTATCCTCTCCACCAAATTCGCCCGTGGCACCATCTTTTCCACATCCGAGATCTCGTACGCAATCATTCGGAGAGACAGAAGCTCCATGAGGGGAAGGAAGATCGTGTTGCGGTAATGGAGAACGTCCGGCCGATCGTGACCATCGAAGTAAAGGCCTTTTCGGTACGCGATGTACCGAAATCCTTCGCTGTGCAACCATCGTCGGGCAGTGGTCAGAGAGATACTCTTTCCGACGGATAACTGAATCCTCGGAAAGAGCTGAATCTCCATATACTTTTTCAAACCTGCAGGCATCTCCGTCTGGACGATTTGCTGCAGATAACTCTGTGCTGCCGTTGGAATCAACTTCCCTTTCGTGAACTCGCTGAGCTTCGCAGGATTGCTTGCCCATTTGTTCGATCGAAGGTAAGCCCGGAGCTCAGCACGAATCTCTGGGTCATCGAGCAGGGAAAATACTTTTCCGTGCTTCCCTCGCGCTGATTCCGGAAGTTCTCGACGGTCCACCCAATCCTTCGCCCAACTCCTCACATTTCTCCCACCCCATTTCGCTGCAAAGCCATTACTCTCTGCTGCCCTTTCCGATGCTTCGATGTGCGACCTCCCGTTATTTACCACCATGTCCAGGAAGGCTCGGATGGCCCGAGCACGCGTCGCTTGCAAACCGTGATCCCGATTCCCCAGCAGCGAATGTCGTCTTCTTCCCCACAATCGCCTTATCCAGGTCCTTCAATGCCTTCCCCCAATCCTCCACTCGCTTTTGGCGCTTCACGTTCCTCTGAGTTCGCACAGGCACTGCATGCCGCTGACGCTTGAGCGCAGGGACGGCTGGCATCCGCGTTGAGCTCGAGGTCGATTGTGGCTGCGCGCACTGATCTTTCGCGTTCGGTGGTTCGTCGCTCTCATCGTCGCTCTCCATCCCGACATCTTCGCCTCCCTCCCCAATCGCTTCTTCTTCATCTGTGTCAAGATCGGACGCATACCGAACAAAATCACCAAAATATTCCATCTCTGACTCGTTATCCGACTCCATCTCACCCGACCCATCCTTGCTTGACTCCGAGTCGGTGGCGTCAAGATCAATCGCCATGCCCGACGATGATCCTGAGACAGGGGGCTTTGGGGCAAAGAACTTCGACATCAGCTGCACTTGTGGATTGGTTCTGTAATTTTGTGAGTGTCGAGTTATTGAATCAACGGTATTCACTCACGAAGTTGGAACAGATGCCTTGAACTGTGCAAGATCTCTCTTCTTCTTTCCGCGACGTCGTTTGGTCCTTTCTGAATGCCCGGTGTACCCCTTCAAGCCCATCTCAGCCGTCTTCCAGTCGCTCACACCCTTCGGCTCCATCACCTGTGTCAGGGCACCAGGATTCGAGCTCGATTCTCCAACAGCCTGACCTTTGGGCACGGCAGTCACCAACCGGGGTGCCGCTCGGCGTCGATTCTCGTGCTCAAGCAGACCAACGGCATCGATCTCCTGGAGAACTTCATCCAGGATATCGTATGCTTCTTCATCATGCTCCTCAAATCCGCCTTCCTCTTCGGATTCCCGTTGATATTCCACCCCTCCCTCATAACCACAGTCACTCTCATCGTCGTCGATTTCGATCACATCGACGGCGCTGATGCTGGGAAGAGGCTCCGGTTCCGAATCCGAGTCCGAATCGATGATTATGGGTTCCGCAGCTTCACGCTTCGCCCGTCGTGCTTCTGCTGCTGCTGCGCTGGCCCTCGCTGCTGCTTTCGTGAGGTGGGCCTTCTTTTTGGGGGGCATGTTCGGGGCATTACAGGGATCCTTGGAACTATAACATTGCTCTAGACTATGTAGCACAACGTGTAGGACACCTGTATTCACCATGTCCTGGTCCCTAGTTTTACGTAGAAATTCACCGAAAAATTCCCTGGATCCCCGAATTTTTTTTTCGCCGGGCCTCAGATTGGCCACTGCCCAAATAGGCGCTGACTAAGCGGCGCGCACCATACGTCAGAGGTAAGGAAGGCACCTACATAGACGCCCGTCATCAATCACTGATGCTTTTGAACTTCGTAGCCAAAGCGGCGATCATACCTTGAAGCGTGTCGTAATTACTTCAAGTGGTGCAGCCATATATACTCCGAACCCATCTGTGCCCACGACGTTCAGTGAGAAGGACTGGAATGACGCGTCTATTGCTGTGGTTGAGGAGCAGGGACGGGATGCCAGCCTTATGGACAAGTACCGAGCATCGAAGGTCAAGGCTGAAAGAGGTGCGTCGTCTGAGGTCTCTCCAAATATATCTCCAGACATCTCATATCCCTGGACCACGAATACTAAGAGCAAAATATTCGACTATCCATTACACCATGTCCAATTTCTTCCAAGTTACGGGAAGCACAGACGATTCAAATCGGTACAAACCGAATCTGCCGGAGCTCACACCTTTCTTCTTCGGCCCCAAAGAATTTGTCGAGTCCATAGTCTGAAAGACGCAGAGTTAGCCCTAAGCCATATATCAGACCGAGCATTACGCACCCCCGGCCAACTTGACTGCCAAGTCTCCATTCGGGAGTTCTACCATCCGTCACATTAGCTGAAACATCCCAAATCATAAGAGTAAACTGTAAGAGCAACGCACCCACTGCGCCCGAGGCGGAGCTCCCGGGGGTTACAATTCTTGGGATCCGCAGAGAACTCTGGAAATGAAACTCGCATTCAATTGCCCGACGCTCGAAGGGCGAAGCCGTCCGCGCGTTTCCGCCCAGTTGCATAAATTCCGCAGAGTTCCACTTGCATTTTCCGCCCTTAACCTGGAACTGACTCGGGGGTGTTTCCTCCAGGTTGAAACCTTGTAAGGCCCACCACGTTCCCTCCTTAGCTGACTCGACCTGTCTGTCTTTACCTTTGGCATTCAGAGAGCTTGAGCTTGAAGCGTCACCAGGTCCACCTCCGCTCGAATGGGCCTGAATAAGGACCGGATTATCCCCCTTGCCTTCCGTTGCGGCCACCGGGCTCGACTGATCACCACCCTGTATCGTCCTCTTATCGACCTCTACATCCTTATCCAGCCCCTCTGCCATATGCAATCTAACCGTTGAAGCCGCAGGGATGACTACCGCACCTAGAGCGCCATCAGATCGAACGCCCCTGGCCTTGGCGTTATTCTTGGCCTCTGGATAGTCCCAATCGCCCTCCCCCTCCCTAAAGGCTGTGTATCCATGCGGGGAGAACACCTTCTGCCAACTGGCCCGCGCGGCGGAGAGGGGGCCTTTCCTAGGCTCCGGTATCGTCCAGTTTACCCACAGACCGGTATCGCTCATCTGAAGACACGAAACACATCCAAGACCACGTACATCCATGAAAGACGGAGCGAGTCTATGAACTGTGATGTCGACCTCCCGGGTCGGCGGACGAGCTGGGGTTGTCGACCTGAGAGTTGTGCATGGCTTCCGAGGCCATTTTAATGGCTCGGGTTCCGAGGCCATTTTAATGGCTCGGGTACTTGTACCCGGCCAGAAAAGTGCCAAGAATCCCATCAATCGCAGGCCATGTGACTTGCCATGTGACTTACCATGTGACATTTGGATATAGAAGTTTCGCCCCTGTCTTGCTGCACTGGCCACCACCACTCCTCAGACTCGATATTACTGCGCGCCCTATACCCAATTTACGCCGCTCGCCTCAGAATTTCATGCTTAGGCCCTCGGGCATTGATCTAGTATTTCAGCATTGTTTCCTTCTCGACTTCGAGCCAACTTGTGACAACCTCCTTTCTTCGATTGCCTCCAGTCAAACAGTCTCAGATACTCGTCCAATATATACTCGTTCACAAACATTTGTCACACCTCTTCCCTACTTCACGTATCACCATGCAGCCTGCTTTACCAAATGAAATTCTCAGGAACATTGCTCTGCTTCGTTCCTGTCACCCGCTCTACTACGACACAAACCCAATCGCCGGACCACTTCCACTGAAAGCACCGACCACCAATGTTTCTTCCTTCGACTGGACCGCCCCAGAGCTCCTTTGTGCCGCTTCCTTGCTTTACTCCGTTGCGAGCGACATATCTTGACAGGCCGTTATTCTGAAATCGCGGGAACCTTTCCTTCAAGTCCTGAAGGCAGTCCATCGACGGACAAACTACCCCGGCGAAACACGCCGTCCCGCAGAGCTCATTCGATGCCTCGACCTGGCTGCCGAAGATCCCATCTGTGGCGAAGACGCCGGCTGATGTCGGACGAGCGACGAGCAGAGAGCAGAGAGTAGAGGAGCAGAGGTCGGACGAGCGACGAGCAGCGATGCAGATACAAGAACTGTATAGTCAAAGGTAAATAGGATACAGGGAATAGGAGCCAAGCGACTATGTACCTGTATAGTCAAAGAGATCAAGTGGGGAATAATGAACGAGTAGCTACGAGTATATATGTGTCCAGATGATCTCGAACGAAAATAGAACAATAGAATGATCCAAAGAACAATAGAGTCCATATGAGTCGATATGACTAAAAGGCAGCGCGCGGGCAGTGCGCCTGAGAACAAAGGTGTGAACAAGGTGTGAACGTGCTGTGCACGAGAATAAGAAGCACGAACATGCTGTGCATGAAGTGAGGGGAAGGCTCAGAAGAGCGAAGGCAGTGTGAAGGTGTGCAAGGATGTGCAAAGGTGTGCAAGAGTGTGCAGGAATGCGCACGAATGAATAGTAAAGGAAGAAATGAAAGGAAAAGAAGAGAAAATAGGTAGGCTGACCGGTGTTCACGACATTACCCCCCTCCTAGAACTCATCGTCCTCGATGACTATGGTCGGGGTGCCGTGGGGTGTCGAAGGTGGAACTCCGCAACGGCTTCAGCTGCGTTCCCAAGGTTGGCGAGGGGTTCCCAAGAGTTCTCGCTGTCGTTGTAGCCCTTCCAGCTGATGAGGTATTCGACCCAGCGCTTTCGTCCACGCTTGACCTCCCTACTGTCCAGAACGTCCTGGACTTCAAACTCTGTCCCGTCCTCGAGTTCAACAGGCTCTGGTGGGGGAGGTAGGATGCCATTGGTGTCGTTCCCTTTCCAGGGACTAAGCTTATCGACGTGGAAGACAGGATGGAGGCGGGATAGGGACTGAGGGAGTGCGAGACGGTAGTCAAGGTCACCGACCTTCTCGAGGACCTTGTAGGGGCCGAGCTGGAAGTCTCCAAGCTTTCGAGTGGGCACCTTGATGTTGATGTTCTTGGCGCTGAGCCAGACGTAGTCGCCTACGGCGAAGGCGTGTGCTGTCCGCTTCCCAGCTTCGAAGGTTGTCTTCTGGCGGGCTTTCTCCATTCGTAAGGCTGCTTCAACGTCCTTTCGGGTGTCAAGGAGGTCCCGAATGCGTTCGTCAACACCACGGACACCGGTGGTAGCGCCAATGGGAATGTTGAAGTGGGGGGAGTAGCCGTAGATGACCTCGAAGGGGGAGCGATTATGAGCAGAGTGAATGCGGGAGTTGATGACGAACTCAGCCATGGGGAGGTGCTGGTCCCAATCGTCTTGTCGTCGACTGACATAGAAGCGAAGGTGCTTCTCGACTTCCTGGTTTGCGCGCTCAGTCTGGCCGTTGGCCTGAGGGTGGTATGCCGTTGTGAGGTTGGATCCAATCCCGAGACGTTGGAGGAGGGTGCGCATGACGTTGGAGGCGAACTGGGGCCCTCGGTCGCTGATGAAACGAAGGGGCAAACCATGGAGGCGGAAGATCTCTCGGTAGTAGATGTCGACGACGCCTTCAGTCGAGATGGTGGAGGAGCAGGGGAGTGCGTGGATCTGCTTGGTGAAGAAGTCGGTGAAGACGATGACTGCGTCGAAACCGTGGGCAGGTGGTAGCTGTGTGATGAGGTCAACTCCAACAGCCTCCCAAGGGCCTTCAGGGACGTCCATGGGCTGGGTGAGGGCACGAGGGTGTTGGGCATGCTTGCGTCGAGCACAGAGATCGCAGCCTTCGACATACTTCTTCACAAAAGCGCGCATCGTGGGCCACCAGTACAACCGCTCGACCCGTTCGAGGGTTGCATGGTTCCCGGGATGGCCTGAAGTGGGGTCGTCGTGGCACTGCTTCACCACCTCTCGCCGGAGCTCATCGTCTGCTGGGACGTATACCTTGCCTCTGAACCGTACTAACCCGTTCTCCTCTGTCCACTCTGTCAACCCGTTGACGAGTTTCTGGGGTCCGAACTTGCGCAGCTTCTCTAGCCCTCCCAAGACCACAGATTCGCGTGCACTCGCGCGACGAATTCGGTCTTCCAGGGGATTAGTGAAATGGGAAGCAGCAGCGAGTTTGGCGAAGTGTTCAGGGCGGAGAACCGTGCGTTGGGTGTTATCGTCAGAGTCCGAGACATGATGATGGGGCATGCGCGAGAGGGGGTCAGCTTGGGTGTTAGCAGCACCCGGGCGGTGTTCGAGACGGAAGTCGAAGCGAGAGAGGTATAGAGCCCATCTCGCCTGTCGTCGTGCCAGATCTTGGGCAGTGCGCCAATACTTCAGGTTAGCATGATCAGTTACGATCCCGAAGGTGTCAGGGAGACCTTCCAGGAACGGGCGCCAGTCCTTGAGGGCTTCGATGATGGCTAGCATCTCCCGGTCGTAGATCTCGTAGTTTCGCTGAGCTGGGTCCATGGATGCTGATCGGAAGGCAACAGGGTGCCAGGCGCCATCGGCAGCTTGCTGAAGAAGGGCACCTCCGGTGGCAAAGCCAGAGGCGTCGACTTCGATGCGAGTGGGGCGGTCAGGATCCCAGAGGGCGAGGACAGGGGCAGAGATGAAGGCGTCACGGAGGGTTTCGAAGGCTTGCTGATGCTCGTCAGTCCATTCGAACAGGGTGTTCTTCTTGGTGAGGTCATGGAGGGGGCGAGCCACCTTGGAGAAGTCCTTGATGAAGCGGCGGTAGAAGTTGGCGAAGCCCAGGAATCCTCGGACTTCGCGGACGTTGCGCGGTACAGGCCAGCCACGGACGGCTTGGACCTTGGCGGGGTCCATGCTCACCTCTCCCTCTCGGATAACCATACCCAGATACTCGATCTCCTCCTTCTCAAACTCACACTTCTCAGGACGCAGGTAGAGGTCGTGCTGTCGGAGACGGCGAAGGACTTCATGGGTGATGCGCCGGTGTTCTTCCAGGTCCATGGTGAAGATGAGGATGTCGTCGAGGTAGACCGCCACCTTGCCAGAGGCGACCAGATCTGAGAAGATCGAGTTCATGAGGCCCTGGAATGTGGCAGGTGAGTTGGTTAGACCGAAAAACATGACTTTGGGTTCGAAGAGGCCTCGGCTAGTAGCGAACGCAGCTTTCCATTCATCTCCCTCCTTTATGCGGACGTTGTTGTATCTCCAGCGGACGTCAAACTTGGTGAAGTATTTGGCACCTCGAAGACGGCTGATGATGTCGGCGACAAGAGGGAGCGGGTAGCGATTCTTGATGGTGTACTCGTTGAGACGGCGGTAGTCCTGGATGAAGCGGAGAGTTCCGTCCTTCTTCTTGATGAAGAAAACAGGGGAGGAGATGGGCGACTTAGAGGGCTGGATGTATCCTTTGGCGAGGTTCTCCTGGAGGAACGTGTCGAGCACGGCTTGTTCATCTAGGGACATGGGGTAGATCTTGGTGCGGATGTTGGCTGGGGCACCAGGCGTGAGCTCGATGGCGTGATCCCAGTCCTTGTGGCTCGGCAGGCGAGTAGACTCTTGTTCAGAAAAGACGGCGGCGTGTTCACGGTAGTGGGCGGGGATGATCTCATCGAGGGTTCTCTCTGGTTTACCTTTCTTCGCGTCCTCAGCGATCTTCTGGGAGTAGGTGAAGCCAGCTGAACACCACAGTTCCTCATCCGTGCGCTCGATGATGCTAGCTCAAAGCCAGCGGCGTCGAGTCGTTCGGTTAGCACGGATTCGGCAGAAGGGTGTTTCGGGCTTCTCTTCCACAGGAGGGGGCGGCGACGGTGGGGTAGGTTCAGGAGTTGGAGAGCTGGGGAGCATGGGCCAGGAGGCGTAGATCTCCTCCAGAATCGCTCCATCAGAGGGTTCCCCTAAGTCCAAACACGGATGTCTTTCCTCCGGCACCTCCTCTACCGAGGCGCGGGGATGACGGCGTGAAGGTAGGAGCTCTGGAATGGATGTGATGGGGTCTGGGGGTGCGCTCGAGGCATAGATCTCTTCCAGGATGGATCCGTTGGACGGTTCCCCCAGAGCATGGCTCGGGTTCGGGTCCTCCGGAACATCCTCGATGGTGGCTCGGGGGTTGATGCGCACGATACCCTTTGTCCAGTCAATCTCTGGGTTAACCTGGCGAAGCCAGGGGAGTCCCAGGATGATGTTCTCGCCTCCTAGGTCGGTGACAAGAAAGTCCGTCCAGCGGTTATGGGGTCCGACCGTGAGGTGAAGACGTGCGAAGTGGGTGATGTCCCCGGCGGTATTTGGGGAGCCATCAATGTTGCGAAGGAGGATAGGGTGATGGAGTGGGAAGGTTGTGATGTGATGCTTTAGGACAAAGGGGTGATCAAGAAAGAGGGCGGTAGCCCCGCAATCTATCATGGCTGCTGAGCTAGTGCTCCTGTTGCGACCTCTCAACATTGTTCGTACTCGGAAATGGTCTGAAGTAGGATCGATTTCACGAATAGAACTAATGGTACATGATGAGATGGAGTCATAGGAGGAGGTGGAACACATAGCGATGGGTACGCGTGCGGCAGCACGGACGGGCACCCGCTTCAAAAACCCGGCTTGTCGTTGGCGAGGAGCCCGAAGAGACGGTTCTGCTCGGCGAGGGCAGCCTCTAGGCGTGTGAACCTAGGGTCCTCGGGCGTCGTCGAAGGGGCAGGGGACGAGACGTTGGGGGCAGAGGTCTCGCCTGGGAAGAGGGTGAAGGGGGTGTCGCTGGTCGTGGCAGCTGCCTTCTGGGAGCGTCGGGCTCCTCGGCCTTTCTCGTTGCCTAGGTACTTGTCCTGGCAGACGGCCTCGATGTGCCCGATGCGGGCGCAGTATCCACACTTGGTGGCCTCGTGTCCTCCTGCCGACTTTAGGTGGGCCTTGGAGCCGCACCCGTAGCAGCGACCTCGCATGAGCTTGGTGAAGTCTTCGCGGGTGCGAGCCGTCGAGCTTCGACTAGCGTCGACATCCATGGCGTAGGGGTCGCGAGCAGCAGTGGGAGGGGAGTAGGCAGTGGAACCCTTGGTACGAGGGCCTTCCGCCATGCTGTCGCGCATGTGGAAGTCAACCTTGACGGCGAGCTGGACGAGCTCCTCGAAGCTGGCAGGCGCTTTGGCGAAGGAGGCCATGGTCAACCAGGCACGGGCGTCCTTGGAGAGGCCCTGCTTGAAGCGATGGCCAAGGTCCGACTCGGAGTAGTCCGTGCGTCCGGAGACCTCCTGGAAGCGCGCTGCGTACTGCGCAACCGGCTTGTTGCCCTGGGTGATGGACTCAAGCTCCCTCTGGGCTTCGGCGTTGTCGTCCGAGGCCATGAAGCGGGCCTTGAAGGCCTTGACGAACTCGTCCCACGATCCACTGAAGGGGAAAGGGGTGATGGGGACAGCGGTCTGGTTGGCTGCGGTAGCGGCTGCAGCAGCAGCTTGGGTGGTGGCATGGGCCTCGATGTCTTGGAGGTAGCGGACAGCCCATATCGCGGCTTCCCCCTGCAAGAGCGAGAGGGCATGGATGATCCACTGCTCGGGAGCGATCTCGTGGAAGCCGGTGGTAGTGTTGAGCTTGTTGAGGGGAGCTTCCTTCGATCGGGCCCACATGGTGTAGTACTGGAGGAATCGCCGAGCGTCGGCGGAACCTCCCTTGAAAGGCTCCGGGCGAGCCATACTGGAGCCGGTGGACACATTGACAGCCCCAACCTGGGTGGTGTTGGTGGCTGGAACAGGTGCAGGTGCAGATCGGGCTTGGTTTTGAGCTGCGGCCAGCGCGGTCAACTGGTCGTTGGTCTTTGTCTGGGCTTCTATGAGCCTCTCGAAGAGGGCTTCGATGCGATCGTCTGACATGGCAGGAGGTGGACTTGGGTAGGTGGGGAGCTTCGGAGAGTACGGCGGCGGTGGTGACGATGGGGGTGGGACGCGACTAGGCGGGCTGGTAGGGTGCAGGTACTGTGGGACTAGTGGTAGGACTAGTTCTCCACGAAGGCCAGAGAGGTAGAAGCCTGGGATAGAATCCTGGGTTTCCTTAGCGTGGGGGCAGGGTTGTTCTGCGCAGTCAGTGTAGACAGTCGAGCCGTTCCGGTCGATGTACCAGTAGACTGAGGACCAGACTGGATCAGTGGTGGATCGGAGGTAGGCGGAATCAATCTGTAGGCCGTGAAGGTACGGTGCACAGCTGTCCGGTTGAGAGCCGTCAGAGGTTGCAGGTGAGGGGGAACGGGTGGGCGCGATGGTGCCAGCTAGCAGGGGCTGCGAGGACGATGAACGTCGGCGCAGTTGGGAGGACTTGATCTAATGTGGCGAAGACGCCGGCTGATGTCGGACGAGCGACGAGCAGAGAGCAGAGAGTAGAGGAGCAGAGGTCGGACGAGCGACGAGCAGCGATGCAGATACAAGAACTGTATAGTCAAAGGTAAATAGGATACAGGGAATAGGAGCCAAGCGACTATGTACCTGTATAGTCAAAGAGATCAAGTGGGGAATAATGAACGAGTAGCTACGAGTATATATGTGTCCAGATGATCTCGAACGAAAATAGAACAATAGAATGATCCAAAGAACAATAGAGTCCATATGAGTCGATATGACTAAAAGGCAGCGCGCGGGCAGTGCGCCTGAGAACAAAGGTGTGAACAAGGTGTGAACGTGCTGTGCACGAGAATAAGAAGCACGAACATGCTGTGCATGAAGTGAGGGGAAGGCTCAGAAGAGCGAAGGCAGTGTGAAGGTGTGCAAGGATGTGCAAAGGTGTGCAAGAGTGTGCAGGAATGCGCACGAATGAATAGTAAAGGAAGAAATGAAAGGAAAAGAAGAGAAAATAGGTAGGCTGACCGGTGTTCACGACACCGTCCTTTGGGGATTCATTCCCAGTCTCGTTGCTCCGATGTCCAACCTTGAAACAATCATATTTTCGGGTCGCACACGAAGCTTCCGTTACTTCTACGACCTCCCTCCCAGCTTGCTCATGTCAAATCCTCACTCTTCTCCATTCCCCGCCTCCCTCACAGGTGTTCTCTTTTCTAGCCCGACCTTTGCAGTCACGCTGGGTGACTTGAAGCTCCTTTCCCTCATGGTACCCCAGCTGGAACGCCTCCAAGTCACCGTCTTCCTCAGTGCCGGAGGGTCCACCCCATCCCCGGCCCCCTCTTCCCCTCGTTGAAATGGTTGTCAATTGGAGGGTTCCGTAGGCAGGCCAATGATATTGAGCAGCCTTCTTCTACATCTCTTACCACACTACTCTCTGCTCTTTCGGTTGAATCAGGGCTGCCTAATCTCGCACGGTTGGACATCCTGACTGATATGCAGCTCCCTGGGACATTCCTCGACCTTCATGGGTCCGCGAGAGGCTAGCCCCGCACAACATCGCTATAACCTTGTCTGTAGGTGAACGTCTTGGGCCTTAGGTGTCTCCGTTCCATGCAACAATGATATACTTTTCTTGTATTCTACGGTACAATAAAGACCATGCAATTGACAGTTAATCATCTACCTCTCTCCGCGCCCGACACTGAGTTTCCATCGTTTGCCGAGACGTCCATCATGGACTCATCTGCACTTCTTTCGGTCGCAACGCTCCGGCCATAGGGAATATAACTGCGGCGCAGAGACGAAATACTCGGATGTTTAACCTTCTTCCGCGGTTCCTTCTTTCTTGAGTCGAGCCAAGACGCTCTCTTTATTCGTGAATCCTAGGAACAGTCAGTTCAATATCTGATCATGGTAGGAAGGAGTTCAGCATACCTCTCTGAATGTGCTGTTGAGCATCGTGAGTGCACGTAGGCAAAAAACGAGACGGTAGTGCCCGGGATCTCTTGTTGGATATGCGACAAAGGATCCCACCGCTTCAACGATATCGCCCTCCTTGAAACCCGAAGGGCACATCGGTACGTAGCTAGACCATTGTAAAACACCGTACTATTGGAAAGGAAGTAGGGTACCCACTGAAACGATCCATTTCCATCGTCGACCTTCCGAGAGTACTGGACGATGTTGTCCTCGATGCGAATGAACTTCGTATCTCGCAATTCTTCGAGAACATGATCAGGGTCAATATCGGGGGTGAAGGGAATGTGAGGTAGCCCCGGGGCATATCGCCGCTCAGTGAGATATCGAGCATGTAGATCCAGACAGGAGTGACCCTCGTATTGACCAAAGTTCATGTCGTCAAGCGCCGAGACCTCGGGGGATCCCTCAAACTGCCCCAACACACTCGATACGACTTCCTCCTGAGCTCTAAACCCATGCGAACCTAACCCAGTCAGGCGGACAAACTGTCGAAGGTACCGCACATGGTCAGGATCGGAAGCCCGCCTGCGCACTTTGTCAGCTGTAGGAAAGAAATAGGAACTCAAAGCGCTCACAAAGGTCCATGGATCGGGGGCAAGGTCTTCGAACATATAATCCCCGGTACAGTCACCGTCACTTCCTCCATCTCCTCGCCAACCGTTCTCGTCAGCCGGAGGCTTGGGGGCTCAGCGTACTGGGTAATAGAGCAGGAAGACGCAATCTAGAAGATGTCGTAAGTACGACGCTACTAGCCTTAAACACATATTACTCACTTGGAGGGTTTGCAAGGTATCAGCTATCTGGCGGTTGCGCTGGATATAGGAGTCCAGCCACAATCCTGGAGAGACAGTCAGGACGGAAAGCCAAGATAAACTGGTCGAACTTACGTGCTCCATCGGCGTCGTATCGATAGTTCATAGCGACGGTGGTTCAAGGCAAGTTCAAGGAGTGTCGAGCGAAGCGTTTCCGCCAAGTTGTACTTACATCGCCGCCTTTTAAGTCCCCACTGCCAGAGGAGGGTTCATGGTTGATGCACAAGTTGGGCCTTGCGATATGGCACACGATCGGTTACATATTTGGCTCCGCTCGGCAATTGTTCGGCTGCCCTGATTTTCAACCCCATGAGTCATCGTCTTAAATTGATTACCGGGAACGGGCGCTTGTTTTACAGACCGGGCACCTACGCATGCTTTCCTCGCTGACAATCCTAACGCAAACGGCTCTGTATTATATTGAGTGTATCCATGGGCCGCGATGGTGAGTGGCAGAACTTACCATGGCTGACTCGCCTTACGATCGGGGCGGCACATTTTTGGGGAGTTGAATTGCAGCCAATACCACGATTTTTCATGCCATGACTCGTCTAACGATCGACGCGGCAAATCTCTCAGGAGCGACTCTTTCCATCTATAAAAGCGCACCCGCTCACAGGTGTCGATTTTCATCCTAACCTTCCTATCTTCTGCCACTTGCCCAAGATATCGCCCCGTAAAACGACTATGTCTGCCAATCGCTCTCGTTCTCTTTCCACCTCATCAAGGTAAGTGTCTAGTCAGAAACTTGGCCCGCTGTGTGGACTTACACTGTTTCTTATAGGTCTAATGACGACCAGGATCCGCAGCGCCGATCGCCCGAAAGACGTGAAAGTCGTTCTCGTCGTTACTCAATCGAGGGCACTGAAGGTCGCCAGCGTATCAAAAAATGGCTCGAATCCAAGCAAAGGCGCGAAGGGGACGAAGAATTCTCCATTGTGACTTCTGGAGATGAAATGTGAGTACCGTTCCGCCTCATGGTACGTTCTGACTTACAACTGCTTTGTAGCCCCCAAGAGGATCCAGATGACCCTTCGTACCGAGGCAGGGCACCGGTCCGATCCCGAATTGCCACCGTTCAGGCGATGCGTGATGGGACTTCCCCGGCTCAAGTCCGACGGTCTGCCAGGTCAGTCCCGAACGTTATCCCACCACATCCTTCTCTCACCTTCCACCACAGGCTCGCCGTATCTTGCGATTCAGTCGAGCGTAACCGCCCGTTTGAATCTGAAGAGGGCGATAAGATTGACCAGGATGGCGCCCACTCTGAGGGACGTCCTCTCCCCGACCCAGGCACCACCCCGCCGCCCCAGTCTTCACTCCTTCGCACCCCTTCAAGGTATGGTCTTCCTTGGACGATCAAATGACCCGTTTTACTTATATCCGGTTGAATAGGTCTAAACACACTAGGCGTTCCAAATCAGCGGCCGTGGTGTCGTCAGACAGTGACGAATACCTACCCAATCCGTCCTCGTCCTCGAAGCGAAAGAAAGGGCTGAGTCCGTCTAGTGACAAGAGGTGAGTATACAACCTTCATATGAAACCTATTCACCTTTGACGCCGTGTTCCCAGAACCAAAAAGCCTCGTCACCATGCCAGGCGCTCACCTACTCCCGTTCTCTCAACGGATGTCGAGTAAGTCTTGGAATTGGCTGAGCGATGTTCAACCACACTTACGAGTACCTTCCTTAGCCTCCCATCTATGGCCGACATCATCACCGATGCCATAACTTCCAGGAAACGCAAGCAGTCGTCCCAAGCCGACCTCGCCAGGCTGCACTACTCCACGAACAGCGCAGACCGCCTCTCTTTGTTCGTCGATGACGAAGCTGTGGAAGAGGATGACAATCCAGTTAGCTGTGAAGATGAGAAGATGAAAGATCTGGACGAGTACGACTATGAGGATTCTTTCATGTGAGTAGTACTCTTTCTACTGGTGACCGAATTGCCCTGACGTACTGCTCCCAGTGACGATGATAGGATTGTCGATTCCGACGATTCCACCCGCCACCGCGCCAATGGACGACGAGACCGCTATCGCAGTCCGTCTATCCATCACCGCCCTTCTGCCAATCACCGACGCACATCTCCTTGTCGCCACGAATACCGTTCCAATGTGGAAGAAGACACCAGTCGTTACCGTCGCACCCGCCCTTCCCATCGCGACCGAGAAGGAGACTCCCGATATCGTCGCTCCGACGAACGCCGCCAACGCCATCGCTACCCAGAAGACCGTCAGCGATACCTCTCCGCTGATGACTCGGCCGAAGAAGTCAGAAACCATCGCTCCCACCGTGAGCGTGGTCATCGCCAAGACAGAAAAAACCATCGTTCCTATCGCCACCGCTCATCTTCCATAGAGCCAGAAGTTGAAAGGCGAGACCGTCGTACCTCTGTTCGACGCCAACGGGACCCCTCCTCCTCTGACCGTGATGGAGTTCACCCTTCTTCCTCTCGTCGACATGAACTTCAACGTCGCCGGTCTCCGGTACGCAGCAGAGAAGAGCCTCCTCGCCAGAACCTTGGATATCATTCCCAGGAGAAGTCGACCACGAAGAAGAAGCTTCCGGGCAAGGCTCGCCATCGGTCCCCCTCTTCCGATCCCGTTGAAATCGTGCGTTCGATTCCCCGACGTTCGAAGGAATCGTCCCAGAGAAGCGCTTCACCAAGGACAAGTCTCCGACACCGAAAAGGCAGTCTACCTTAACTCTACGTGGGCGTAGACCGGTCATTAAAGGGTAAGTTCTACTCTCTTCTACGATATATGCTCATGACTGACTTGATTAGATTGGTCTACGAAATTACGTCTGGAAGCTCAAGCGAGAACGAGTGAGTATCTACCATCGTTTGGACTGCTTTTTGCTAATAGTTTCTTTCAGGAGTCGTTTGAATCAACGTCAACCAAAACCTGTCGCCTCAAATGCCCGTCAACCTAAACCTGACGCTTCAAAGCCCCAAGCTCGTGAGAAGACGAGCGAGAGGCTCCGCACCCCGTCTCCTCGTGTCTCTAACGTAGAATCGAAGGCGCCCACGAGGCCCCGACCTCGTCCTCTTCCCGTCAAAAAGCCTAAGGTCCTGGACAGCGCAGACAAGACCGAAACGAAGCCTAAAGGCAGGACGAACAGGGAGCGCTCTCCGCACCCCGTCAAGGGAGCTACTGATGCTGAGATGACCAAGGATGAGTGAGTACATACCCTACTGTTCGTGACGCTTTTCAGCTCAACTACGATGATTCGCAGTCAAATCACTGCCTCTGAACGCACCAAGGTGGATAAGACCGACGCGAAGGGCAACGGCAAGGCGAAGATGGAGACTCCACCGCCGAACGATGCAGGCCGTGGGGATGATGCTGAGATGAGCAACGATGAGTGAGTACCCTACTTCTCGTGACGGTTTCAACTCACTCACGATGATTCGCAGACCCACCAAGGTGGATAAGAATGATGCGAAGGGCAAGGGGAAGGCGAGGATGGAACGTAGTCCAACCCCACCACCGACCGGCGCAGGACGTGATGATAGACGTAGTGATGCTGAGTTAGACGACGACGCGTGAGTACATACTCTAGCTTTAGTGGCATGTCCCAACTCACCGACGATATCCACAGTGAGCTCTCCCCGTACGAACGCGCCGAAATGAAGAAAGCAATGGCGGAGAGTCGTAAAGAAGCTTTACTCGCCCAAGATCGCAGTCCTGGTGAATCAAGTCGTAATCAGCTTCCCGCCAGCGACATTGCTTCGACTCCGGCAAATCGCGACGCTCAAGTCACTAACTCGGCCGGCCAAAACACTACAGCTGGCCTAACTATGGGAGAACTCATCTCTCAGGTCACTGCCACGTCGAGTCAAAATGCTTCGTCTTCCTCCTCCAGCAACGGTCCGGCTCCGTCGACTTCAGGTTATGTGGACGATGAGAACACCGTTCGTTACTGCCATGACCTCCCCGGCGTTGACGAAACGTTCGACCTCAAGATCCAAGATCCTGTTCTTGCCAAAGTATATCCTTCCCTACCGAATTTGCAGTGAGTACCGTCATCTCTATCGCTCTACATGCTCTCAATCGTAACTATTTAGACGAGGTCTGTTAAATGCTTGGGGTGAGGCTGAAGGGAAGGGGAATATCAACTTCTCCGCTTGGGCAGATTGGATCCCACACATGAATGCTACGTACGTCGCCTCCTTCCTATCGTTGAGCTGACGCTGACCTCATTCTAGGAACGCTCTGCGCGCCGTGAACTTCACCGAAGAACAGACGTTCCGTAACCCTGCATAAGCATCCCCCGTCGACGTTGCCATGCGCAACAACTCGGTTGGCAACAACGAGCGCTTCAACTTCTACTGCGCTACGAATCCTCCAGTCCCGCTTATCGCCACCAGTTGTGGGTGGCTTGATCGATCCCAGTTGGTTGCCGCCAGCAATATCGGCGTCCGACAGAAGTACATCACCTTCATCCCTCATACTCAGGAGTGGGAGCGGACCATCGGATTCATTGCCACCGCCTCTGGACAGTTCAACCTCCACGGTCAATACAATCGCAACGCTTTGCAGGTCTCCACACGCGCGAATGTCAACCGTGCTCCTGGTAACAGCCCTGGAGGTAAGTCCATTCTTGCGTTTGAACGACTATGATATTGACAGCAGAGTAGCCTCTTCGCAATCTAAAACCAGCACTCCTAAGCGCACTGCCCCCGCCAACATGTTTAACTCGAAGAGCGCAGGCTCGAGTCGAGCGGCCGCCGATCAGTTCTCCCTTGCTCCTGATGCCACTGGTGAGATTTTCCAGTGTCACTATGCACTATAACATACTCACGGCGATACAGTTCCCGTATACGATGCTCGCTGTGCTGGTGATATTGACTTCCACGTCGCCTTGCCCAATCTCGCTCATGCCTTCCCGATTTATACGGGGGGAGAGATTCCATACGGATCCTTTATTATGGTGGGTTACACTATGACGATCTATCGAGCGAACAACGGCAACATGACTCTGGGATGTAACCTCCAGTGGGTCATCATCATCGGTAGTCCTTGAATTCAAAAGCTGTCGACTTGTTACTATGTTTTCTTATTCTCTTAGCTGTCATCTTCCATTCGCCACATTGAAAGCTGGACTTTCTACTTCTACTCATTTACGCTAGGTAGCAGCTCTCTTACCTATTGTACCACCTAGCTTAATGTGAATGTGTCGTGGCGTTATACTGCCGTGCTTGAGATGGAAAGAAGTCAATTGTTCCAGTACCGAGGTACGTGCCTTTGTGTTCGAGTCTCAACAAGTTGGAGAGCCAAGCCAGCCGTGTACCCCACTCTCCTTTAGGAAGGAGTCTCCTATTTCAGCCACCTTCACCCCTACCAAGTCTCATTGTGTTTCGCCTCTTTCCCCTCATCTCTCGCCCTTTCCATGCTTCTCCTCTTATTTTCGCCACACGTTCCCCGGCATGCATCGCCCAGTTCAAAATCACTCCCTCTGCCGTGCACGATTCGACCGGACTGTCTTTCACTCTCGCCGCCACCGACCTCCTACTAATCGCCAAACCCATTCCTCAACTAATGAACATGACCGAGCACAGCTGACTGAACTACGTAGACCCCGTTCTCAACCTGATAACCCTGCGCGATTGTACGGCTCAGAATCTTCCAATAGCCAACAAGATACTTGCAAGTACGTTGTCTACGCTTGCTCATCCTTCCTGTTCACTTATACTCTCACCAGCGTTCGATCTCCTTCTTCCAATGCTTCATCGAACAGCTCTTCTGAGATTACCTCCGATCTTCCTCGCAATCCCGACGCTCGATCCTGGGGTGCAACGGCTACAGCATCTGCCAGTTCTTCTCCGTCTGATAGTCCTCCGCCATTGGTAGAAATGACACCCCCTCCTTCTCCAAACCCTCTCCTACGCCCGGTCTTTCGCAGCGACTTAAATCTGAGCCCCAACACGTTCGGTTTCACCCTCTTTCGTTCTCACCACCTTACTCACCCTCTCTCTTAGCTATACTCACTGGATCCCGTGGTGCGACGCCCTGGGACCTCAAGAAGGGCAGGACGATTTGGAGCATAGGTGTGTCTCTTGTTTCGTAACTCTTACTCTGTCTTACAGTCTACAGACCGCCACCCTACTCTGCAGCCTCCCACTCGACGACCTGTGCCTCTCAGCCCGAGGCGACCTCTACTCCGAACGACGCAAATATTTGGTACATGTCTTCTTTCTCTTAACAATGAATACTAACCCGACAATCATGCGTTCAGGACACTACGCTTGCCCGACGGTGCTCACCTGGAAATACGTTATCAACCTACCCACTAACTACACTGCGTCCTTCATCTCAGAACCACGTTCTCCGGTTAGATCTCGACTGGGGACTGCACAGTATGTGAGAGTAGACGAACCTGGTGTTTAGTTCTTGTGTAGCCACCAACTTACCTGTTCCTTCAATGTGACTTCCGTTTTCAATACCTTTTCTCTGTCCAAAGCCGAAGCCGATAGACAGTATCATGACGGGAGTCCGCCATATCTCCATACGCATCTCCGCTGAATGCAGCCAAGCAAGAAGGAGGAGCAAAAAGTTTATCTATTTAGTTATACATCTACAATGTTGGAAGAGTACTGAAAAGAGCGCGTTCCGCAAGGGACACTCGTCCTAGGTTGTTACCGTGCATCCAGTGATCTGTTCCGTCGCAATAGACCTCAATCAAGGTTTCCGCAGTGACGATATCACCAGCACTTAGCTCCAATTGACACCCCAATCGCCATTCAGTTTTCGGCCAAAACTGAGACGAAGATCGGAACATGTCGAACGGAAGGACGGCGGTAATGGGGTCGATGAGGGTCCTCGTGCGGTGCACGCATGTTTCCCCAACAACGTGAGGGCTTGTGTCAGACAGAGGCGGACAACCCTCAACAAACGAAAATCCACGACGTATATACTTTTCTTGGTCTTGCTGTCGCCTGGGTTGCACAAGCACCATCTTGTCGGTGACATTTCGAACGCCTAGCAAACTCTGTTTTCAGTGCGCGAAAAGGAGGAGACTCAAGAATACACACCTATAGATCGCTCAGTGAGACTCGGATAGCAACTGTACACCGCATTGGCAGAGATGAAGTTCATGACAAATGTTGAATGAGCTGAGAATACGGGTGCAAGGGGCGAAGAGGAAGTGGACACAATGACATGGATGATCGATCCTTTGACTGAGTGACGCAGTGTGCGAACGGCTTCAATGCAATTGTGGCCAGGCACGTCGTCGATGATGAGGGGGTGAACGGGTGTGTCGGGTACTGGGTCATAGCCTTTGGTGAATAGGAAAGAGCATATTTCGTCCGCCTCCTGATTCGGGCAGAAGAAATCCAAGTTATTTGGGATCAACCCTGTGGGATGAACCAGTTCCAGAGCCAGAGACCCCGAGATAACAGTATTGGTTCTGTCAAGGATGAGGAGGACCGTATAGAGGGGGAGGTCGTAGGGTTCAATGAGGATGGTGAGGCGATGTCTTAGACATTTTAGAGCGTACACCCGAAAGGGCAGTGATACATTGCAGAAAGATACCACATCGGACAGGGAGAGAAACCCAAAAACGTGGATCTTCAGTTCGTTCGGCAGCTTCAACCACCCAGTGATGAACTGGTATTGACGACGTGTTTGGGCTTCGGGAATTCGATGCTCACTTGCTCCCTCATGGCAAGTGAGAGGGGCTACACTGTCAGACGTGTCGGAAGACGAAGAAGGGTCACTGTTTGGAATATAAGACAATCGCGCAGGCTTATCATCTCGAGACAATGTACCGTGAAGCATCGTGAGGGACCACCGGAGAACTATATCCGTGCGATTGGGTATGGACATCGAGTGGAGAAGTGGGACTAGACAGATGTATCAATGTGGTGGCTGCAATCAAAAGGATTGCGGGCGAACCGGGCGCGACAGGAGAAGTTGTTTTGGTCAGGCCGATGCATATTAACAGATGAGAAGCAAATGATGAAGAAAGAGGCAAACAGAAGCGATTATTTGAGAGGAGAGAACCGAATCATACTGAGACTTGAAGGAGGAGTAGAGGAGCGTTGAACCTAGAAAAGGGGCGAACACCCCGATCAATTGATTATATAATGCTTTGGTCTCGAAATTTGCTCTGCCTCCTCGCTTCATACCACCGCCGGCGCTCCTTTCATACCTACCTCAATGCCAGCGCTATTAAACCCACCTTCCGCGTTCTACGCGGCATCAACTGTGACCTCCGCCAGTATGGCGGCATCTATAGTGAGGTCGACGACCTCGTTAGGCGTCGCCTATCAGACCAGCTTTGATAGAACTCCTCGTTCGCGTGCTCTCATAGGGGGCGGACGCCGGAGCGGTACTGTAACCTTGCAAGAGCTTGAAGGAATCCTTGATCCTGAGGGGGAATTTTTGGATATCAAACATGCAGAGTACGTTCTGAAGAGCTATCTCCCTATTACTAAGATCAATAGAGAAGCCGAACGACTGAGAGACAACCTCGTTTGCAAGCTGCCCCTCACAGTCCTCTGTCAGAAGTTGGGTGTACAGGAACTACGAGATCTGTGCCTGCTCCATGCCGATTTGCCCAAAGTGACTACTCGACATGTGCGGGACGCGGTCATCGACCTTCTGCTGCGACACAAGTGCACAGAACAATGCGAGGTGTCCTACTCAGTTCTCGCACCTTTGACCTTGAAAGCCAGACCCAACGCATACGCAGGCTTATTGGAGATAGATTCGCCTGTATTTGCTGAGTGTATCAAAATCCTTCCTCACGAGGCCCTGCGTCCATTTCTAACAGAAGAACAAGTAGGTTCAACCCAGGTGGGCTTCAAGGTGAAGCGAGTGTTGCGGTCCGGTGCTGTAGCTATGGACCCTGGCGTCTTCACCCTCAAGAACATTCCCCTAACAATATTGGCGAAGTACATGCCCATTCAAGCTATGCGGTCGATAGGAGCCCATCATGGGTTGAATATCCCAGGAAGTTGGGTCAGAGAAAAATGTATCCAGGCTCTACAGCAGCACAGGTGCGAGCGGTGCGTGTCGCTGCACTTCGTTTTGGCGCCTGTTAATCGAACTAAACCCTGTGCACCTTCTCATACTGGTTCTTGGGTAGACATGTCAGACGAACCGATCCTGTGGGATGCTGAAGTATCGGTTCCAACAGACGTCTACCCTCCGAAGCCTATTACAATCCACGACATCGCGACAGCCATGAAAGGATATTGTGCCGAATTGACCCCAGAAGCGATCGAGGAGTCGGGATGCTGCGTGTGCGCACAATTAACCAAGCGAAGTAGTCTGATACCCTTCAGCGAGGCGAATTACACTGATCTCAGTTTCCTTGAGCAACACGGCTGCACACGTCAAGAACGCAATTCACTCAAAGACCCGATTCTTGAGATAGAAGGCCCAATCATCGACAGATCCCTTAGCGAGATATGCCCTGCATGCCATGAGTCACTCAAGCGGGGTAAGCGGCCGAAGATGGCGCTCGCGAACTCGCTTTGGCTGGGCCACGTCCCCGACTGTCTGAAGGACCTTACCCTCGCGGAGTGCGCGCTTATATCACGAGTGAGATACAACCGGTGTGTCGTTCGAGTCTCTCAAGGCCATGCGAAGATGGTGGCTAACGTGATTTCCTTTGAACACCCATCGAAGAAGATCTACGAGCGACTACCCATGGATAAAGATGAACTGTCTGAAGTCCTATCCATCACCTACACAGGTGTAGAACCTCCAAGCGACGGAGACCTAAGGCGAACACCAGTACTCGTTCGCCGAGATAAAGTACGGGCCGCCTTGGAATGGTTAAAGCTTAACAATAAAGAATATACAGATCTTTCCATCGACTATGAAACCCTGGAGACGTATGACCTTGAAAAAGTCCCCATTGGAATACTAAGGAGAGATATTGTGCGCGGCGAGGGTAATGTCCTTGCTTCGGAGAAGAGCGTATTCGATACCGAAGTCGAACAGGGAACTTCGGAAGGGCCTTGCCCCTTCTCGGTGAGTGGTCTAACAGGAGAGCGGCACGGGAAGATGACGACAAGCCAAAGGAAGGTTGCCGCACTCCAACACTTGAAGAATGGGGGGAAGTCGCTCGCAGTTGGACATGCTTCAAAGCCCGAGTCGATCTACAACAACCCGAGCCTCTATCCACAAATGTATCCGTGGCTCTTCCCTTATGGCTATGGCGGGATCGACCAAGACGCGCACTCTTCCCTGATCTCACGAGAAAATCACATCGAGTGGCTCGTGATGTACTACGATAAACGATTCCAAGTCGAATCAGGTTTTCTTATAGTTGCTTTAAACCACAGATTAATACAACAAAGTTCTACAGGAAGCTTTATTGCGATGAAACGCGGGAACTTCGGCCGTGCTGCTGAAGCGATTGACAAGATAGACGCTGGAGTGCTCTTGACTATATCGGAACGACTCAAAAATGGCGGCCGCTTTTTCCCCCTAACCCCTGAAGAAAGGAAGTGTGCAGTACTCATGGACCAGGTAGACGTGGTCGGTGGACATATCGATGGATCTCTCGCTCGAAAAAAATACCAACGTGGGGAGATATGGTCTCTAATCAATTTTATGAATGCTCCAGCTTGGTTTATCACTATTTCACCTGCAGACTCTAAGCACCCTTTGTGCGTACACTGGGCATCTCGGGACATTGAATTCAAGCCCGAGATCAAGTCTTACAGTGAACGGCAACACCTTATCACAAGAAACCCAGTGGCATGTGCTAGATTCTTTCATCACCTTGTCCAATTGTTTATCAAGCACATCTGTGGTTGGAAAGATGACGGCCCTGAACACGGTTTATTCGGCAAGCCATCCGGTTACTACAGCACAGTGGAGGAACAAGGAAGGAAGACGCTTCATCTGCATTTTCTGCTATGGCTACAGAGTCAATTGCCCCTTCACGTCGTCCGCGAACGTCTTATGTCCGAAGATTCCGAGTTTATGCGAGAGCTCACCGAGTATATCGAAAGCGCATTCATAGGCCAGTTCATGACAGGCTCCAAAGACGAAGTCGATGCGCGAGTTCCCCGTGTTCCTGAATTCGAAGAGAAGGGCATCCATACCATCCTAGTGGACAACAAAAATGTTCCGGAAGGCTATAAAGACCCTACCCTAACTCTCCCAGAGGCTCCTCCAAACGAATTCTGTGCCGATCCAGAAGCATGCCGGTGCCAGGACTGCAATTCCGTGTTGGCGTGGTACGAACGCTTCAAAATGACCGTTGACGACATTCTCATTCGGTCCAACGTACATTCTTGTTTTGGGAGAAAGGATAACAAAGGCGGCAAAGGCGGAAAGAAGAAGGATGAGATCAAGGTCCCGAAGGCGCACGCAACAGGCAAAGGGTGCATCAACAAGGACGGTGTATGTACAGCGCGTTTCCCGAGAGAGGTTTTCATGGCGACCGTCGTAGATCCTAAAACAGGTCATTTAAATATCAAGAAGCAGGAATCAAGCATAAACGATGTGAGCCCTACCGTAACGGCAACGAATAGATGCAATACCGATGCCCGGTGCCTCCTGTCTGGGACATCTGTGAAGGCCGTGGTAGGGTACGTTACAGACTACATTACGAAAGGATGGCTTAAAACTCACCAAATATTCGCCGCCATGTACGAGTCGTACTCCAAGAATGAAAGTGTCCTAGACAAGTCAAAAGAGACTAAGCCTGGAAACGGAGCTAGGCAGATGATAATGAAAGTAGTCAATTCTTTGAGCTCGAAAATGGAGATTGGAGCCCCAATGGCGGCTCTTTACCTTCTGAAAAATCCCGATCACTATACCAGTCATCAGTTTGTGCCTTTCTACTGGAAAAATTACATGAGTTACGTCCAGGGGCAATGGAAAGAACTAATGGACTTGGCAGAACCAGATGAAAATGACGGACCAACGGGGCCAGAAGACGTAGGAATATCGAGGACGAACCTTCCTCTAGGTGCTGCTGCTGTTGAGGAAACGAAACGAGCGGTGGTTGATGAGCTTGGATGGGCACTTGATGACGACACGCGCGACGTGAAGGAGGAGGAGACAGAAGAGGATGTGATCATGATGCGCAGTCAGGCGCCAGACCCTTTGGACGTAAAATTTGAAGAGGATGGTAATCCGCACGATGGAGATGGAGATGGAGACGCACCTAGTGACGATATGTTCCCTCCACAGCATTCAGGTGACCAGTCGGAGACAGTTCGCATCTCTCGTTCAAACGGGCGCTACACGGCAAAGTCTAACACAGACGACTATCGCTACCGACCTGCACAAATGGAGCATATCAGTCTCTACGAGTGGGTCCAGTGTTCCATAAAACACCCACTACGAGCGTCGCGAAACCCCCGGCGAGACTTGCGATGGGTCCGCTTTCTCGAAGACCATCCTCAATCCGATTCGCATGCCGTCGCGCTCGACCCTGAGCGGCGCACTCGGTTTGTTCCCCATTTCATCGGCCCTTCGTTACCTCGTCGCGATGCGGGTGACAAAGAGGAATATTGTTGCGCCATGTTGACGTTGTTCAAACCATGGCGCACTGGAATTGACCTGCGATCTGCGGATTTCACATGGGAAGAGACCTTTGATCAGTTCGAGTTCACGGAAAGACAAAAAGAATTGATGAACAACTTCAACATGAGATACGAATGTTACGACGCGAGAGATGACTTCGGCGCTTTGATAAAGGCTGCTGGTGGTGCTCTCGGCGGTGGAGAACAAGGTGACGAAACCGACGAAGACGAGGACGATGTCTACGCGGATAATGGTGAGAACGAGGAAGACAATGATTCGGCCTTCATTCAAATGGGTTGGCAGATGGAGAACTTACAGGTAAGTAACACAGAGATGAACGTTGCACTCAAACAAGCCGGTTGGAAAAGCGAGGGGAAGCCGAGTGGGAAGCCTCTGGGACTCCCACGTATAGCTATCGACTCAGGGTTACGGTCTGCCGCATGGAATAACATCATAAAGGTTGAGAAAATGAGGGCTTGGAGGCGCAAAATTGGCTTAATGGGGTCTGGAAAACAAGAGGACGTCAGCCACAGTCCAACTCACTCCGAAGGGGGCGAGATTAAAAACGACGCCTACGTCGTTCCGGGCTCCTACATCTCGAAGGACTTCAAACCTCTCCAGGAGAAATGGTCCGACGTTATGACCCGAGTGATCGCGGAATTCAAACTGAACGAGGGGCAAGAAAAAGCCTTCAGGATCGTCGCCAACCACTCGTGCTGTATCGTCCCGGAACAGCTTCTGATGCACTTAGGGGGAATGGGAGGGACGGGAAAGTCCACCGTTATCAGAGCACTGTGCAAGTTCTTCGAAGAACGAAAAGAGTCTTACCGGTTCGTTCTCCTGGGGCCAACAGGAACCTCGGCTGCTCTTATTGGAGGCTCTACATACCACTCTTTCTTGGGTATTAATACAAAGAAATCTACAGGAGGGTCAGCTGCAATAGTTGAAGAAGTACGCGAGAGACTCACAGGGGTTGGCTATGTGCTGATTGATGAGCACTCAATGCTGGATTGCCGAGCTTTGTGCGCCATAAGCGCCCGGTGCTGCGAAGCGGTAGGCGCTTTTGAGAAACCGTTTGGAGGATTGAGCGTCATCCTTTCGGGTGACTTCGCTCAACTTCCCCCAGTAATCGGCCAATCGCTGTATAGTCGAAATGTGGAGATGAATCAGACAGCCAGACAGAAAATATGGGAGCAAGAAAATACCATTGGGAAGCATATTTGGCTCCAGTTCACGACGGCCGTCATTCTGACAGAGAATATGAGACAAATCGCAAATGACCCGACAGAAGTCGCCTTCCGAAAAGCACTTAGGAACCTCCGGTGGAGAGATTGCGATGAGGATGATATAGCACTAATCAGGAGTAGGATTGCAGGAAGGACGCCAGGTCTATCAGTTAGCGAGGACGGCTTCAAGGATGTGTCTATCATTACCGCGCGTAATAAAGATAAAGACCAGATAAACTGGAAGAATAGCGCAAGGTTCGCGACAGAGGCTGGTGAGACGCTAGAAGATTTCTACTCAATCGACAGTTGCAGTAGCGCAGAACCAAAAAGGACTAACCCGAAAAAGCCCCGACGGCTGTACTGCACGGCGAGATCTATCTCGAGGTCGATGCAGGTTGCGCTTTGGGGCCAACCGCCTTCCACGAGTGAGCAGATACCGGGTAAGCTCAGTATCTGTAGGGGTATGCCAGTCTTGATTCGCTACAATGAAGCGACAGAGCTATGCATCACAAGGGGTCAAGAAGCCCGAATAGTAGGATGGACGGCTCACAAAATACCTAAGTGGCAAGGTAGAAAATGCCTAGAAACGCTCTACGTTGAGCTAATCAATCCACCGCACACCGTTAACCTTCCGCACCTCCCGAAAAACGTGGTTCCACTCACCCGAAACTCGGAGTCCATTGAAGCTCAGCTTCCCAGTGATGAGTACTTCTGCATTTCCCGTTCCCAGATACCAATCCTCCCAAACTTCTCTATGACCGACTATTCATCTCAGGGGAAAACAAGGGAGTGGAATGTCGTCGACCTGGCCGAATGTCGGTCGTTTCAAGGGGCGTACACATGCCTTTCTCGGGGTACAAGCCTTTCGCGGACACTCATTATTCGTGACTTCCCGGATACGCTTCTCACAGGTGGTTTAGATGGCGCTCTGAGGCAAGAATTTCGTGAATTGGACTACCTCACACAAATTACAGACCTACGGTACCGTGGTATACTTCCTGAAGGGATAGTCCAAGTTACACGCTGGGACACAATCCGTGCCTATCGCCTTTGGAAAAAGACAGCTGGGTTAGATGTAAAGGACGCCCCGGCGCTGGACGAAAGCGACGACGTGGCGCCACCTGAAGAGAAGATTACATACGAGATTAATACCATAGCAGCGACTGGTAAGCGAAAAGAGAGAGAACTCACCGAGAAGAGTCGGCCAAGTAAAAAGCGCAAGGTCCGTTCTGAGATTCCCATTATTGCTAACGCCGCCTGGATATCACCACCTGGCTCGGTGTGGGACGGGGAAGACTGGAGTTGTGCCTACGATACGTGGACCTTCATTCTCCACTGCGTCTGGATGAGCGACAGAGTTAAGTGGTCGCGAGTCTTGAAAGGGTACAGCACGGTAATAAATGCGATGATTGAAGGGTTTGAGGGGATGCCGCAAAAGGACCCAGAGACAGAGCTATGCGAAGTTAGGGATACATGGCGAAAGGTTCTGCGTGAGACTTACCCCATAGATTACAGCAGCGTCCATGGCGCTGACATCGTTTCTATGAGCGAGCACCTATTGGGATCGCCGTACCAAGGCAATAGGGTGAAGATTGTCTGTAGTCAGTGTGGCGACACCTCGACTCAATACACAGACGTACCTGCGACAATCTCGGCCTTTAACGCAGTGAGAGAGGCCATGTCCATACAAGACTACTTGCGCAGTGGCCGTCGCAATGCGCGGCTTGTTACGAGTCCGTATTCAGGTTTTGACTCTAATCGACAACAATCTAACTCATTTTTGGTGTAAAGCATTTCATAGCTTAGGAATATAGATAGCTGATTGCACATTCTTGTTCCCTTTATGCTTAAGGTCACCTAGTGCAAATATTATACCCTCATACTCTGCTTGCCCACCATTGACCATGCCATCATGGTACCAGACTTGGTCTCCTTTGATTATCCGAGAAGTAAAATGTGATCCTCCATAGTATATAATGCCTGCCAATATATACTCTTGTACCTCTCCACCTTCAGTTGGTATCTTGAGCAAAGTTGATATTTGCATGTGCTCATGTCTATCAAACGCTACCCATACTATGTGACTTGCATTGCTTAATAGCCTGATTCTAGATGTAAGCTGTCTATTGCAAATTTGGCACTGCAAGTCTTCCTGAACATTAGCAAATAAATGTGGAGTTAGCCATGTCTGGATAGATGAACCTTCATCATCTGCATTAAGTTGAAGGTTTGCTGTATGCATATAACCCCGTCTTCTATCAGGTTCAGCACAATGATCACAAAGTTGGGGTATCTTGTATACTGGGTTTTCAAATACAAACATAGAGTCGATTAGATTGATAACACTGGTATAGTTTCCCAGATGAAACAAATCTGGAGATAAGTGTGCCATACTCTGTCTCCAATTCTCACATGCTGCTTCAAGTGTACCTCTTTTGGTGCGATATTCCTCAAATCCTATTGCTAATGCCTCAGTAGTCTCTGGAATCTGTACCGATGCAAAATAAGCAGACCATTGCTGAGGATTAGTGATCCATATAGCATACAAAATGCAAAGCATTGAGTCATAAGCACAACTATTATTTTGCCACTGTGATCCAGGAAGAGAGATATCTTGAATAGTGGTAGGCTGAGTCTGCATGTCTATCATATCAACATCATTTACAAAATCTCTACCTGTATCATCAAGTTTTAGCTTTTTGAATCTATCTTCATCACTAATATCATTGGGCATAGACTTACGCTTAAGACTATTTGAGCCTACTGCAGGTACAAATGCCTTAAAAGGATCCAAATTTTTGGAGCTAGCTACATTCTTTGTGCGTTTTTGATCTTCTTTTACAATTTGCCACTCTAAGTGCGGGTTGTCATCTACAGCCCAGGGCTTGTCATTATTCCACCTTAGAGATTTATGGATACTTTTAGGCACATAACACTCGCCTTTCCACTTGCGGAATGATGCAATCAATTCTTTTCTGTGGATGCCAAAAATCTCAACAGGCAGTAAACCCTTATACCGCATATCAGTTATCTCATGAAGTAAGGCCAACTCTCTGAACTCTTGGCGCTGCCTGCCTGATATCCCATTCATAACAATACTTGGTGAAAAATCTCGTAGCAATAATGTCCCTTCTGCTGATGTTCCACGCGATAATGCTGTATACATTGAGTGATGTGTTCTGCAAGCTTGGAGATCAACTACGTTAAATTCTCTTGTCTTTCCTTGAGAAGCAAAGTCAGTCATTGCAAAATTGGGTAACATATCGACTTGGGTACGGTCAATCAAAACTTTTGTGCCACCCCGCAGTGAACAGACAAGTTGGTGTGTAGTTGTTGGTAGTATAGGAACAACATTTTCTGGTAATCCTCTCAGATTGATTTTTGATGGTGGATTGACCAATTCCACAAAGACAGTTTCAAGAACAGATTGACCTTTAGAGCCTACTGTAGACTGCCAGCTATGAATGAAACCTTCTTGCCCATTTGTAATTCCTAGCTCAGTTGCACTATTATTACGTATCAAAACAGGCAGGCCGATGCATATACCCAATCTTCCAGGTACATGTTTGTCAGTAGTAGAGGGAATCTGATACCATAAGTCTCTTTGCATAGCTTCATTGATAATATGTGCAGTGCTCTTGCCTTTGAGTCTACACCTAGTTGATTCACCAGACTCTATAGATATATGATCTTCTGAATAGAAATACACAAGCTCCTGATTTGATTCAGTTGCAAATCGTTTTGATCCAATATCATTCATTGTATCTTTCAGAAGGTTACGAGTAGTGATAACTGAGACATTTCTAAATTCAGGACTACAGATTGAAGATCGACCACTTAAAATTGATGAAATACGTGAGCGCAAGAACTTGATATCATCCCATGTGCATGCTTTATACCGCATATTCTCTAACATTGTACGAAAAGCCTCATCACCTGGCTTTACCTGCCGCATGTTTTCTGTAAGCATAACTACAGTGGTAAACTCGTGCCATATGCATTGGCCAATTAACTCCTTTTGCTTATTCGGATTAGTAGAAGAATACTCGATGCGTCCATACAAAGATGCTGCCTCGCCTCCTACTACAGGAGGCAATTGAGCAAAATCACCAACTAAAATCATGTTAAGTCCACCAAAGCTTTCATCTGGATTATTAAGAGTGTGGCATAAACGTTCACTAATACGGTAAATATCACGACAACTGAGCATAGAGACTTCATCAAAAAATATGTACTCAACGCCAGTTAGTCGATCTTTGATAGATGCTAAGTTGGTCTTGCTAGTTTTATCATTTATGCCAAATGCTGTATGATAGGTCATACCACCTAGTAAAGCTGCAGCACTCCCAGTAGGTGCAACAACTATAAGTTTATAAGACTCTTTGCGTAGTCTAAAGAAGAACGATAATGCTTTTAAAACCTGTGATTTGCCAGTCCCACCCATTCCTCCAATATACATGTGTAGCACCTCAGAATATGGATCAGCTGCATGATTAGCTACAATGCGAAAAGCTTTCTCTTGTTCGTAATTGAGACTAAATTGATTTATACTTTCATTGACAAATGTCTGATGCTCTTCTTCATTGAGTGAAAAACTTTTCAGTAAGTATGACTTATCTGCAATGAACACATTGCCATCTAGTTTGCACCTTTTCTGAAGGTCTTTTTTACTTTCACAAGTTGTAGGCATTTGCGTAGCTCGAGCATCCATAATCTCTACTCGTTTATTCTGCACAAGTGCTTTCCAATGCGAAGGTGGCATCTTAGATGGATGGTTTGTTCTAATTTGTGCCTTATCCTTAGCAACTGCTTGGTCCCACCCAATATCTTGTAACACAGAAGTCATATCTTGTACCTTCTTCAGTCTCTCAAGTTCAGCAGGGCTAAGCACTCCATTTGCAATAGCTTCAAGGTCAAGGCCTTCTTGTGCAGCTGTCCATTCAGAGGCTAATACTCCATCTTCACATTGCTCAAAGTCAATTCCAGATAGATGTCCATCGTAAATTCCACTTGACTGATGCATCTGTGCTCTGTAATCATCTCTTGCATCTAAGCACTCATATTTAAGGTTGATATTTGCCATAATCTGAATGTAGCATTCAGGAAAGCTGTAGTTACTGAAGGCTTCATGCCATCCACTATATCCAGCACGCAGATCGATACCACTTCTCCAGGGCTTAAAAAGGCTCAGCATAGCTACTGCATAGTCACCTTGGTCACCGACATCACATCTCGGTAATGGTGGCCCCAAAATGTTAGGTACAATGTGATTGACCAATCCGCAATTCATTCTTAGAGCATGTGTTTCTGAAAGAGGGTGTTCATTCATAAATCTATACGTGTTTTTAGTCAACTTCTTTTCATCACCTTTTGGTATAGCAATTGAAGTACAACGTTGAATGAATTCATACACACACAAGTTCTCTGCTTCAGATGGGCGATAGATGTAGTCATGTACAAATGAGAGGCCAATGTATTTTCCATCTTTCTTCATGATCATGATTTTGTCAAATTCATCTTCTTCTGCCTCTATCGGAAAAGCCCTTCTAGCCTCAAACATATACTGCTTCCAATACATGGGTTTGAATGTGTGGCTAGTGTAATGATCAGGATTCTCCAGCAAATATAGAGATATCATTGGAGCACCTAGTTCCATCTTTGCAGAAATTGAATTGACCATTCTGGTCATCAAACGCCTCGCTTTTTCTTTTGCTTTCATGTCACCAACCAGTATATCTGAGCTTTTGGATATAATCGATTGAATAGCATCGTATAGAACATGTGTTTTCAATCCTTGCTTGGTAATGTAATCAGTAACATATACAATGACTGCCTTAACCGCAGTACCAGACATTAAGCTAGTTACATCGGTATTGCACCCCAACACAAATGTGACTACTCGATTAACATAATTGACCCAGGCTTCACCTTTCTTCATAATGAGTGCTCCTGTTGTTGGATCGACTTTGGTCTCTGCATGTAAAGGTCTAGGAAAGCGCGCTCTACATCTTTTAAATATATTATCAGTACAGGCTCGATACACCATTTTCTTGCTTGTAGTTCCATCTAGGTTGATGTACCGCTGACATGAATGCAGATTTGATCGTAGAAACACTGTATCAAATCTGTATAGAAAATACGACCACCATCCTTGCTTTGATTTACAGAATCTACAGTCGCATACATCATTTTGGTCAGGCATAGTACTTTCACATTTTCCAGAAGGTGGAGGAATTGGAAGAGTTTCAACTTCATCATATGGTGCGCTTTGTTCTGCCGTATCAGCACGTGCAGTAACCTCAGATTGCGAACCAGTTGCAAACTCTCCACAGTGCGTCGACTCGAGCCATTCTACAACTGCTTTTTGCCAGACCAAATCATTCATAATTTTATCTCTCATTTTCTGTGGGCTTAGGTTGCCTTTAAGCCAAATAAGCATATGCAAGTGCAATGTTAATCGCCCCTGTTGCTCAACAGTTCCGTAGTATGCAGAAACGTCTCCAAATAAGCCTCGGCCATCTATATTGACCCCCATAAGATCCTGGATAAATATTAAAACCATATAATGAAAGAATCGTGCAGCGGCAACCGGATTTTTGCAGACTTTTAGCAATCTCTCTTTTTCTGGACCAATGTCTGGAGTGAATTTGACATTATCAGAGGCAAAATAGATGCACAAAGGATGTTTAGTATCAACAGGCGCCATAGTAAAATACCAAGATGGACTACCATGACTAGCCACTAAAGACCAAGCCTCATTGCGCATTCCTTTTTTAGCTGTTATAGAACCCTTCACGTTTGACATTATGCAATCAAGATCAGAAACGACCTTCTTGCATTGCTTTTCCATATCGGTTTCAGCTTTGACAATTTCACCATTAGCCATATGTGTCGCCAGGGATTGAAGAACAGTCATATCTACAGAGAGTAAGCGACTGGTTATTTCATCAAAGTTTGCTCGATTGGTCGCAACCCTTCCAGATGTTGAAACAGCCCCCATCTGTTCATGGCTGAAGGCAATGAAAGGGAAGTTGGGATCGACTTGAAAGCGTTTGTCATGGTACATGAGAAGACGACGCTTATGCATTTTACTTGACAACCCTTCAACAGATCCTACGCCTCCAAGGCCATACGGGAATAGCCAGGGAAACATTTGGGGATAAAGTTGGGGGTTACTCCAAATCGAAACCAAGTCAAGGCGCCCAACATTGAGAAATCTTCCTTCATTATTCAAATGGTGAACAGCCCTTGCTTTCAGCTTTCTAACAGAGACAGTTTCAATATCCTGCGCTGTAATGCCATGTACTGTAAATGGACATTCTCCTTCTTCGGTACCATCTTCATCATCCATGTCATGTATACTTGTACTCTCTGCAAGCTTGTTCCCAATTTTCTGAATATACTCAACAGTTACAGGAGGCACATCTTCAGGATAAGAGTCAAGGTTTTTCTGTGAAATGTCAATATTTGCATAATCAGAATGATTGAGCTTCAACCATTTCAATGCCTGAGCAACATGGTTTCTTCTCACAAGAAAAGGTGTTCGCTTATAAGTCGCATGATCAGGCTTGGTTGGCCCTGTAAATAGAATTGCCAAAACTTCCTCGATATCCTCTCTCGGAGGTGGAAGCCTTTCATATATCTGGGGCATAGGTGACTCAAAGGCAACAAAGTTGGCCTTCATTTTTCGCATGCCTGTTGATACTTTTGCCCAGCAAACTGTATGGCGAACTTTAGCAATAAGGAGTCTTTCAACATATCGTAACTCGGACAATTCCCTGGGAATATTACCAAGCCACAGGCCATTAGCCAATGCGTACTTTGGAATATCGCCTTTGCGAAGGGAAGCTCGGCAGTCATCACATACTTTATCACAGGTATCATCAATCACAGGTGCATTGTACTCTTTTGCAGTATCCTTTTCAGACTTTCTTTCTCTTTTAGCACAGCCATCACGGATTAAAACATTCAAATGACCTTGGATAGCCTTTAGCTTGCTTAGTTGCTTCAGCGGAACCAACATTCCGCAAACTGCACACCCTGCTTCTTCGAACTGGGATGGATCAAATTTAGTGCAGGCTCGGGCAATGATTTCCATTTCAACATCAGGTGTAAGTGGTGGCGGGGGGAAGGATGTATTTCCAATATCTTCATGCAAGAATTCTAACGATTTCTTCTCTGATGTAGGTTCAAAAGCTTTCAATTTGTTTTGTGCACGGTGACTTCTATTACGCGCATTCGACTGCATCTGCTTTCCCGGTACAATTTCTAACTCTGCTGCGCAATCAACACACATATTACATTGATGAGTGCTAAGAGCAGCATCAACATCTGCTCTCTTGGCACGTGCAGGAAGTACTACACCATGATGTAGCAAAACATCCCTAGCAGTAGTAATACTTAGAAGTTGGGCGAGTATCCCTAGCGGTAACCTCGCATGCATGATGTTCTGCGCACTATCAAAGAGTGTCTTTTTAACAGCCACAGGCCCATATGATACAAACTTCAACAAGTACCCAGGAAAATCAGCAGAGCGATGCGGAGTAATAATATATTGATCAAGCGTGGGCGCAAATGGTATAGCCTTTGAAAGGGCACCACCAACAGGACTAAGTGTACTGCGGGGTGTCTTGCTGGCCATAGCATTAGTCCCCGCTCGGGGCGCGTCGCACTCAGCAATAGACTTAGGCCCCATTCGGGGCACATGACACTCACGCATCAAGCCAATCCCCGCTCGGGGCACTTCACACTCAGCACTGAAGCCAGACCCTGCTCGGGGCACTTCGCATACAGCAGTAGAATTAGACCCCAATTGGGGCACGGCACACTCAGCAATAGAATTAGACCCCACCCGGGGCGCGTCGCACTTAGCAATAGAATTAGACCCCACCTGGTGCGCGTCGCACTCAGCGATAGAATTAGACCCCACTCGGGGCATGTCGCACTGAGCAATAGAAATAGACCCCATTCGGGGCACATCGCACTTAGCAATAGAAATAGACCCCGTTCGGGGCACGTCGCGCTCAACAATCAAACCAGACCCCGCTTGGGGCACGTCGCGCTCAGCAATCGAGCCAGACCCTGCTCGGGGTATGTCACACTCAGCAACAGGATCATACCCCACTCGGGGCACAGTGATAGACCCCACACGGGGCACGTTGCACTCGGCAACGGAGTTAGACCCTGCTCGGGGCATGTCACACTCAGCAATTGAGCCAGACCCCGCTCGGGGCACATCACACTCAGTAACGGAGTCAAACCCTGCTCGGGGCACAGTGATAGATCCTACTCGGTGTGGCAAACAAGGACAGGATGGCAGAGATGACGAGCACGTGCCGGAAAGTAAATCCGATGAGTGAGAGAAAACATTAGAGAGTATGTCTGGTGAGCAAACATTGGAGAGCGCACCTGGAGAATGAGCTGTGGCGAGCAGTTGGGCTGCCAAGCGAGTATCAGATGCGCAAGTACTGGAGAGCAGGTCCAGTGAGCAAGTGTTGGAGTATAGGTCCGGTAAGCGAGCAGTGGAGAGCAGTGGAGAGACCGAGCGAGAGTCAGAGCATGAGCGAGTGTCAGAGCACGAAGTCAATGAGCATGGTAGATCCGGCAAGTGAGTACTACAGAGCGAGCAAGCATCCGGGGTCGGTGGGGCCGAAAGACAAGAGTCAGAGCACAAGTTCAACGAGTTTGGGATTGGGGGTGTATCTGCCAAGTGAGCGCTGCGGAGAAGAACGGTCGAGCGAGCATTGGAGGGCGGTGTTGAGGCGCTGGTGATCGCGGGCAGAGCTGGCGGGAAAGCATCGTAAACCGGGAACGGGGCACGACTGTCGGAGGTCAGGGTCGGCAGGAGAGCAAGGGAGGGGCACATTGACGAGGTCTCGAGGGTGGAAAGGTGAGCAGACACCACTGGTAAAGTCTTTGAGCTAGATTGGGCCAGGGAAGGAGCGTCGGCAGGGGGTGTTGGTTTGGATGAGCAGGATGGGAGCAAGGTAGACGGGCGAGGACTAGAAGCCTGTGTAATCGCGTGAGGGGCTCGTAACATCAATGCGAATGAGATTTGAGGTCGTACCGGAGAGCGTAGTAGCGTATTTATTGAAGTGTATGCAAACGGGGGCCTTCCGATGAGGCCGGATGATAGACTGCAGTGGGCAGGCGCGCCAATTGCCAACGGATCTCCACCATAACAGTGGAGAAAGAAGCCCGAAAGTGATCTAGATAAAGTAAAGTTCATGTTGGTGGGATGTGTTGTGAGGTGCGGTCAAGTTGCGAAGACGACGGTCTGCGACGATGGTGGGGAGAGGCAAGCTGTGAAGGCGATGACGAAGCATTCCGGCGCCCGCCGGCACTCCGGCGGTGTCGGGTGATGTCCGTCAATCGCGGTTCCCCTCGTTGCTGAGATCGCGTTTATTTCAAGATTCGATGGCCCTAGTAATTTAGGATTGATTCATAGTTCATACAATAGATACATTTTTCTCCAGGCCACAGGAGACTGACTACATAGGGTGAAGAAGAGTCAAGGAAGAGCTACTAACAAGTGCGACGAGGCAATAGCAAAAATCTCTTGCCACCATCACCGTCCCTCCGCACCGCAATCGACGCGGCCCGTCATCGTACACCCCCGTCCAGTCCAGCCTCTTCCTGTCATCCCTCGCTCGCCACATCCCCCCACCGGAATGCGCCTAACCCCCGGGGCCACCCTCGCCTTACTCATCCTCCCTTCCAGGAACCGCGCGCTAAACGGTAATACCAAGAAAAGCGCGCCAGTGTGCTGCGAGGGGAGGGTAGCGGTGGAGGAAGACCCGTGAAGTCGTACCAGCCATTCGATTTGGAGGGACGGCAGCAAACGACGGATTCTGGCGGCGGTTGACTGAGATGCTGTAATTGTGGAGCGTCGTTGGACACGGGTGTGGTGATGGTGGTGGTGTACTTATAGTAACGCGGTGGAGATGTTGGTGCTGGGGCGCCATTCGACATGGCTCCGGCGGAGGCGCAAAGGTGTCACGTAGTCGAGGGCACAGCGGAGGTGGCGGTGGACGGCGACTCAGCGGTTCGAGGCCGAGGGACGAGTGCGACGTTGTGGGGACTAGCGGGGTTCTGGCGTTGGAGGAATAGACGTCGCTGCTAAGGTAGGGCGAGGGCAAGGCGCCGTACGACGCTGTCGCGGGGGTTGTACCAGCGTAGGGGAGCGACCATCCCGGGCGCTCGCGCATGGCCTTGACCTTAGCTCAGATCCGCCCCACTTTAACACTACTCGACTCTGCTGCTACAATTTCCGGTCCGCGCCCGATACCACCTCCACTGCGCGGGCGGCGATACGGCTGGCGTAGCTCGTGCACAAAAGGACGCAGCGGATGAGGAGCTGGAGGAAAGTGGTCGATCTCAAATTTGAAGAAGATGCCGGGGCCGTGGTAGCGACGAAGTTCTTATCTGTGGCTTCGAAGGAGTTGTCGAAAGGCTGGACGGTCTCTGGGAAGTAGGGGCCGAAGGACAACTCTGATATCACATGGGACAGGTTCATTCCTGGGAGGACACGTTAACGGTACAGCGTTATCAGTGAACGGGGAGACGAACCGTTGTCGCCCATGCTCGGCACTCTCAAATAAGGCGGTTGAATGGTTGCATCGTTGCGAGCGAGAGGCGGCGGCGGCGGGTAGAAACTGCTTGGTGTCGTGGACGCGATTTGGAGGCAGTGGTGGGCGAGGAGAAGAAGCTTAACGTGGTTGGACGCTGATTGGAGGTAGCGGTGGCGAGCAGAGATCCCTCGGCGACGTTGAAACGCGAGCTGGAGACAATAGGGTGGAAGAGATGGATGTTCGGCATCGTAAACGCGAGCTGGAGGCAGCGATGGGCAAGGACAGGCTTCCCGGCGTTGATGAACGCGAGCCAAAGGTAATGGGGTGCGACGGTCGAATGCTCGCTTCCTTGCACTGGAGGGGGCGGCGACGGCGAGTCAAGACTACTCGGTGACGCTGGACGCGAGCTGGAGGCCGCGGTGAGCACGGAGAGGGCCTCGTCGAGCACAGCCGGGACCTACATGCAAGGTCAGCCGTGCGATGGGGACAGCACTTAACACACGTTCGGCTTACCTTGTGCTGTCGAACGGGGAGACTTTGAGTGAGGGGGGTGGGGCATAGCGGTCCACGGTCGAGGTGTGTCATTGGACACGGCGACGTAGACACGGGTCGGAAAGCGGCTCGGCGCTGTTTGAGGCAGGCCACGGGTGAGGCGATGAGCAGCCCCACGTTCAGCTGCGGTGCACGCCGGGCCTGGCAAGCCGAGGCCGACGACGTGCAAGCACCGTCAGTGAATGTCGTCCCATCACGCCTGTAACAGACGTGCTTGGAGTGAGAGGGCTGGCAATGTCGAAGGCGGCGAGGGTGTTCCGAGGCTCGAAAAGGTTTGGGCCCGGTGTGAGTGTGGGGGAGGCGCGGACACGCGACGCCGGACACTGGTATGGGCTAATTCGATGGTGGTGGGTGATTTGGTGCTGGCGGTCTAGTTGAGCGATGTCGACCTGCGAGGCAATGAGGAACGTAGTAGAAGTGCATTGTGGGTCCGGCTTACCTGGTCGGTCATGAGCATTGAGCAGGAGGGACGAAAGCGGGGCAAGGTGGATCGTGTGATTGGCCCGTGTGCTGCACGTGATCCGCTTCCGTTCAGTCATGTGCTATATTGCAGATTCCCGACGTCGGAAATCTGCAAGATGGCACTCACCAGGCACCTCGACTCGTTTTCGCCTCCACAGCGGTCCCCCGAGCAACGAGCATAGCAGCAAAAGCGACGACAGCGGTCTGTCACTCTGTGGTCGTCACCATGAGGGTGGCTATGAGCCTATGGCGTATGTGCACTCACCGCTGTTCACGCGTTGCAGATGGCGCGGTAGAGTCTACGGCCGGCGACTGCGAATCATAAGTGAGTCCAGTGTCCATAAAGCGAGATGTACTCACCTCCATGGTATAGATGACCGGGCGCGAGAGGGGAGCGCGCCCCAGCGCTATTGAAGTGAAGCTACACCGCCGTGAGGCAAGCGGACGGTAGCATGAACAACATCCACAACCATTCGATCGCTAAAGCCGGGGAGCCATACGCTCGTAGCGTTCAACCTAACTCTCCCGGATCCTGGTTTGGTTTTCGACCACTTACTCATGGCCCGAGATGTAAGCACGGTTCGGTTACCATATGGCTATTATGAGAATGGGGTCGCTAATGATCACGTTCGTAGCGCGTCGATCACAAAGGAGGCCATTCTGCGCTGAATTTCGCCTTCGCCTCTCTTGTTACCCACTCGCTCTTCATGACGAACACCTCCGAACTCTGGCTCAACGAGACAAGCTCCTCCTTGGATCGCAGTCTCCTCTACGGAAATAGTGGGTCTCCTCGCTCCTTCATAACCTCCCGCCTGGCGTGCTGACTTGGGTTTGACTCCCAGACGCTGATGAGGGTCAAGCAGATCCGTGACCCGATGAGCATGGGTCGTGGACTCACCCACCCCGACGCGTTCATGGTATGCCATTCCGCCAGCATCGGATGCCCTTCTCATCCTCTTCAACCCGAACCACAACTATATTTCCGGACAACTTCTGGTTCAAACGGCAAGTTCTCAGACGACGACTTTGCCCGCATCATCCAGGACGCCACAGAGGACCCTGCTGGTCAATATCGCGCATGTGGGACCGCTGCTATCTTCAAGCCCATTACGATGCGGCTGTTCTCCACCACGTCTCCTCCAAAGTCCGCGCCGACACCGTTGCCGCTGCTACCTCGTTCCCAACCCCTGGCCGTTGGATTGGAAGCAACGACGTACCGCTGCCGCCGCTCAACGTCGATCCCCTCTTCGACTTACACCACATCCCGCTATTTGCAGCCGCCATCCTCCCCAAGAGACGTCGTCAGATGTTTGCTGGACATATTATGTAGTGCACCCCGTAGATAGCCATCTTTAATGTATGAACTTTCAGACTTGACATCAGAAAGGAGAGCGCTCACCAGAGGAGTAAGTAAGTACAAGAGGCGCCCCGACCTCGCCGACGTCCCGGAAGAGGGTATCCCGTCGGTGGAGTTGATGGAGGCCCTCGTCAAGGCCTACCTCACGGACGCCTACAAGCAGAAGCTGAGCGCCGACCCCGACGACGCAAAGCAGCGCCGGTTCCTAGGCTGGACTATCCACGACCACCCCCGGAAGGAGAAGACCCAGCGCCAGGACCGACTGGAGAAGGAGTTCGTCGAGCGCCAGGAGCTCGAGGACTGCCTTATCTTCCCCATCCCTCCTGACGCCAACCTCATCGACCACGACAAGCTCCAGCGTAAGATCATCGGCTCACCGCCGGTCTGGGGGCTCGTCTCGAACATAACCCAGAGCCAGTACATCCACGCCCGCTCGCGAGACGTCTGGAACGACAAGGACCAATCGACCTTCACCACCGACCTCCCCATACGCAGGATGGTCCACCCCGTCATCCTCTGGGGGATAGAGTCTATCAAGGGCCGGAAGGGGTACAGGGTGATCATCGTCGACGGCACCAAGGACGCCTTCACCCTCAGCTTCGAGAAGAAAGGAAAGGTCTACCAACTGCTGGCAGAGTACCGCGACAACCTGAGCCCGAAGAAGCACACGAACACCGAGGAGGAGTCCATCCGAGCCTCCTTCGACATCCTCCGCGACTCCCTCGACGTGCGCACCACCTACGACGAGAAATCCGGCAAGACCCAGTGGGCGCTGAAGTGGCGCTTCCCCACCCACGATCCCGAAGGCGAACGCCTCTGGATCGCCTGCGTCGGCGCCCTCCAAGTCAAAACCGACGTCGGCAACGCGAACATGACACCCGCCCCCCTCGTCTGGTGCGCCATCTGCCACGGCAACGACCACACCGACCCGTTCTGCCCATTCCCCAAGCTCTCGAACTGGCAAGAACCGCCCAAAGAGGAGTCCACCCGTAAGTCCGGGGGCTTCGGATCCAACACGGTCCAGCGCTTCAAAGCGTTTCAACAAGGTCGTGGGCGGTCGTCGTTAAGTCATATCCATACATACCTCTCGTCTCGTACCCTGTACCCCCGCATTGAATTACATCTGCCTATGCCTCTCCCCCATATACCTAAGTAAGACTGAGAGCGACTACGAGAGCCAGACCATACCACAAATGAAGATGAGGCTGAAACGGACCTCTGCCGTGTGCTGCAATCGATACACACATAAGTGTGCACAGACCTGAGGCGACTGAAAGTGAGAGCACGGCTCGGATAGCAGTCTCGCTGTAAGTCGTTAAACACAAACCCTGCTCCAGTACCAACACAAATATGTCACAAACGAATAACATGAATAACCGGTACCACGCATTACGGCCAACGGACGACGGAGACCCCGAGGGAGAAGGGGCCGAACGATCTTACGCCAATCTCGGCTCCAATGAGCCCCGAGGGGACAATGGACGGCTAGAACGGACGACCGGGGGGCCTGAGGAACACACCACAGGCGGAACCGGCACACCCCGAGAAGCGGAGGATGGGGAGGGATTAGACGCCCACCCACCAGCCAATCACGCAGCCGCAATAAGCGAGCTGCGTAACGAGCTTGAGGAAGCTCTCGGGGAAGAGGCGGGAGGGAGACCGCAAGAGGACGATTGGGATTTTCTCGATATCCTCGAGGGTCTGCCCCTACCTCCAGATGGGGGAACCGACACACAGGAGTCGGCCCCCGAATTAGGCGCCTACAACCCGCACACAGCGCCGAAAGACCGCACCAAGACGAAGAACTCACGCGCGGCCCTGCGAATAGCCTCACTAAATGTTCGCGGTGCGGGCTCAGGCAGATCGAGAAGAAAATGGAAGGATATCAACGACCTCGTTAAGTATAAAAGCCTCAGCATCTTGGCTGTGCAGGAGACTCACCTAACGGAAGAACACTTAGAGACGCTCAACGAGCGATACAAAGCCTTGCGCATCATCAGTAGCCCTGACCCCGACAACCCGAGCGGCAAGGGCGGGGTGGCAATCATCCTGAACCGCAACAACACATGCTGGCAGGAAGTGGACATTGAGCACACAGTCCCTGGACGGGCGCTAACGGTCACAGTGAATTGGGGCCACACGTCGAAGCTTCGGATCACAGCTGTCTATGCGCCATCGGGCGACCCAATTGCGAACGCAAACTTCTGGACCTCGCTGAAAGAAAAATGGGACGAGGAACCGGGCAACCGGCCAGACGTTCTACTGGGAGACATGAACATGGTAGAATCCGGGCTCGACAGACTACCGGCAAAAGCAGACACGGAAGCCGTAGTAGACGCGTTCAGCGACCTGAAAACTAGCTGCAACCTGATAGACGGGTGGATGCACTCCCACCTATCGGACAAACCTGAGTATACATACCGCACGCAGAAGAGAGGCTCCAGCAACACGAGATCTCGAATAGATAGAATATATCTGAAAGAAAACATCTACGATCTGAGCTACGAATGGAACATTGTAGACTCTGGTATCGACAAACTGGACCACTACCTGGTCACAGCATACATCGCAACGAGGGATACACCCTTCGTTGGGAAGGGTCGGAGTACAATAGGCGACTTTGTCCTCGAATACAAAGAAGTCCAGGACCTGTTCCGAAAAAGAACACTCGAACTCGGGCGCGAAATTGAAGAGCTGTTCGGTGCAAGAACGGACACAAATAACCCCCAAACAGTGTGGAAGAAGTACAAGGAGGATCTCCTCACAATAGCGCGCGATTTCTCGCGTAAAAGAACAACGAGAATCGACCAGGAAATACGAATGTGGGAAGAGCGTAAGGCGAAGATTCTGGCCGTGAACGACCTGGGCGAGAAAGACGAGGAGCTCGCCGCACTCGACGAAGTAGAGAATAACATCACAAACCTGTTGGTGGCTAAGACACTCCGACAACGTACCAAAATGGATGCTCGACACCACCTCACGGCCGAGACAAACTCCAAGTACGATTACATCATGCATAGAGAGAAAAAGCCAAGGGACACGATCCCAAGACTGCGAAAACCGGGCATCGAACCCCCACAATATGTCACATCCACGAACGAAATGCTCAAAATTGCCACTGAGCACCACAACGGCATACAAAGCGAGTACGAACACACTCTAACACCCCAAGATAGAGAACAGGCCAGGGAAGCCGCACTGAACAACCTGACACCGCGCCTGAGTAACCGAGAAAGGACCAGGATGGGCCGGAGGATACGAGGCAAGGAAGTACGCAGAGCCACGATGGACATAGCAAACGGGAAAGCCTCAGGGCTAGACGGGATCCCCATCGAGGTCTGGAAATGGCTAATACGAGACCACGAGTCCGAACAAAAGAAGATAGAAAGTGGGGCACCGGGAGAACAGACGGCGAGCCTCACGAAAGTACTCACGACCGTGCTGAACGACATTACGAACCACGGCGTAGCCGAGGGCACCGATTTTGCAGAGGGGTGGATGTGCCCCCTCTACAAAAAGAAGGACAGAGCAGAAATAGCTAATTACTGCCCTATCACAGTGCTGAACTCAGACTATAAAATCCTGACCAAAATCCTAACCGAGCGCCTTTCTAAGGTAGCGAGTAAGTTAATCCACCCCGATCAAGCGGGGTTCATCCGAGGGAGGTCGATTTTCGACCAAACCGAGCTCATCCGACTGGTGATGGAAGGGAGCGACGAAACCAAAGGCGCAATCGTCTGTCTAGACCAAGAAAAGGCCTACGACAAGATCGATCACGAGTTCCTATGGGCCACTCTCAGAAAGTTCGGGTGCCCAGACTCGTTCATAAAAACCATAGAACACCTATACTCCGATGCGAAGACGTCGGTCCTACTAAATGGTGTACTCGGCACGAGATACAGCATCACACGAGGGGTACGCCAGGGCGACCCACTCTCGTGCCTCCTGTTCGATTTAGCGATTGAATCCCTGGCAGCGGCACTGCGAAACTCGACCCTAAGCGGATTAAAATACGACGGGGTGGAGGGAAGAATATTATCTCAACTATTCGCAGACGATACTACAGTCTTCCTGAGTCACGAGGATAGCTTCAGCGCCCTCCTCAAGATCCTCGAGAACTGGTGCAAAGCATCGGGGGCGAAGTTCAACATTAACAAAACAGTCGTCATACCACTAGGAGATGAAACCTACAGAGGTCGCCTACGGCGCCGGCGGCGCATACGCCCGAGATCCTCGAGGATACCAACAGATATCCACATCGCCCAGGAGGGCGAACCGGTGCGCATACTGGGCGCCTACTACGGCCATAACATCTCGGAGAAAGAGGTGTGGAAACCTGTACTGGATAAAATAGATACCACCCTCGCCAGGTGGGCCCGGAACTATCCCACCATACGAGGACTAACACTGGGGAACAATACCATGGTGGGAGGCTACACCCAGTACCTCACACGGGTACAAGGGATGCCCCCCGATATCTCAGGGGAAATAAAAAAGAAAACAGACAACTTTGTATTTGCAAAGCACGGGGAGCGCAAGGCAAATGCGGTATCACTATCCACGCTCTACCGAAGGAAGGACGACGGCGGCATGGGCCTCCTGGACCTCGACACGAGGAACGAAGCCATAGACGCCAAACGCCTCCAAACATACCTTCTCCCGCCTCCCCTACGCCCGGTCTGGTGTTATCTGGCGGACCGCCAACTCGCGAAAGCGGCGGTCAAAAAATACCGCAATGTCGGCTACGACGCTCTCATAAATCCATTCACACAAACGTGGCGAGTCAACCTGTCAGCCAACGGCCTCTCTCCAGGACTCAAACGCATGATGAGAGTCGCCTACAAATACAACACCAAGTTAGTAGCCACAAAGGTGCCTAGCGAAATCAAGAAAAATATGCCTATATGGTATCACGCTGGTGCTAAAGAAAAGCTTGTCTCCATATACGGTGACAGCTGGGGCCAGTGCCAAAGAGACACACATAAGATCCGATTGGTAAACGAGATGATCGCACACGCAGAGGGCCTATCTAATGCAGGCTGCTCCCTCCGCAAGAACTGTAAGTGCACCTCATGCAAAGGGGAGAGGAACCGTGGGTGCGAGAACCCCACGAAATGCCGAAGAAATGCCCTAAAAAAACTAGAGAACCTCAACCCGAATGGGACCCAAGAATTCCCGACCCAGAGACCACAGAGGCCAACCCGGATCTCCCACCTCCCGATACGGAGTACAAAAAGGTAGACGACCCAGTCCACACACCAACACACCCGCACGACCTCGTCCGAATATTTACAGACCCCACAAGCATGGCGGCATGGGCGCCTACCCAGGCGCCTACCGAACCACAAGCCGGACCTGATGGTACGCCGAACGAACCAGTCGAGGTATACACCGACGGGTCGTGCCACGACAACGGCACCGCGAGTGCCAGGTGCGGCAGCGGTCTGTGGTATGGACCGGGGGATGAGAGGAACACCGCAATCCGAATCGGTCCGCCGCTACCATTAACAAACAATACAGGCGAGATGGTAGCAGCACTCACTGCTATACAACAAAACAGAACAACACCCAGGCTGCAGATAGCCAGTGACTCCCAGTACACAATAGACGCCATATCAAAAAGTGCACCCACCTGGCTAGACAACGGCTTCGAAGGAGTAGCAAATGCGGAGATCGTGAGTGCGGTAATCGGTGAGCTAATAAACACGAAGACACCGGTATACCTGAGAAAAGTAAAAGGACACAGCGGAGACGAAGGAAACGACGGCGCTGACCTCTTAGCAAACGAGGGTGCAAGGAAAGACACGCCAGACGTGATCGACCTATCCGCGGGCACCTACCTAAAGAGCCTGGGGGCCAGAGCGAACGCACTCACCCAAGCGCGAGCGTACAGACTAATCCGCGCACGCAAGGAGAAGGATGAGCGGAGAAGAACAGCAGCGATGGTGGAAAGAGCCAAAGCTGCTGCTCTGCAAGTGACGGGGGTCGAGCCCCAGACGAAGTCAATCTGGTCGTCACTACGAAAACGGAAAAAAGGAACACTCACCCAAAAGTTTAGCGCCTTCGCCTGGAAGGCCCTTCATGAAGGCCACAAGGTCGGGAAGTACTGGAAGTACATAGACGAAGATAGGTATCGATGTCAGCCGTGTAACAGTAACATCGAAAGCCTTGAACACATCCTACAGGAATGTCGAGTCTCAGGGCAGGAAACCGTATGGAACCTAGCCCGTGAAGCCTGGGCCAAAACTGGGCTGGAATGGACAGAAGCGACACTCGAGCTCGTCCTGGGTATAGGCACCGTCGAGATCAAGAACAGAAATGGCAAAGTCAGCGACGGTAGAACAAGACTATTTAAGATTTTAATAACGGAGTCTGCCTACCTGATCTGGCTGCTAAGATGCGAGTGGAGGATAGGGCGTGAACAAAACACCCTCCAAATCCACACCAAAAAAGAAATCGAGGCGAGATGGAAGACCGCGATTACACGCCGGCTTCGCCTCGACTGGGCGCTCACAAACAAGTTTACTTTCGGTAAGAAAGCATTACGCACGGCCGAGGTAGAGCGCACCTGGAATGGTCTAGTCGCCGACAATAAACGTGATTCCCTGCGAGACGACCTCGTGGGAGAGGGGGTTTTAGTGGGTAGTGCTCGACAGAGGCGCCCGCCCGGGAGAAACAGATAGCGGCCACACGCAAGTGTATCTACTATCGGTTGAAACTCTGGCTGGCATCTCTGGAAAGTGAGTCCCACACCGCGTGCCTATGAGCACCAGTGCGTAACGCATTTCCTCCTTGGACTAATCTCATTCTAGGGTCTATCCCTACACTGTTCTACGACGTCGATGGGCACACTAGGTTGCTGCCACGGAGACTGAGAACCCTCCAAAAAAAAAAAAAAAAAAAAAAAGTAAGTACAAGAGAGCAGAGAGCACCAACGTTGCAAGCCCAGAACGGCATTGTTGACTCGGAAGCCATCGCGACGGATGCTGTTGACTGAGGGGTCAATGTGGTGGGCCGTGGTGGGGTTTATGCTTGAAGGTTGTCTTGCTGAGTCGGCACTGTACAGTGTACTTAGATTAGATTTTGCAGGCGGAATCCCAAAGTCGATTTTGAGCATCTCGCCCAAGTCCAAAGGACTCCGAAGCTGACTAATGCCATCACGCCCGGATCAGTGGCTGTGGGCCACCTCCCAATGTCGATTTTGAGCGTCTCGCCAAGTGCAAGGGAGCCTAAGCTGACTAATTCAATCACGCGCAAATCACGTGACTTTCCCAAAGTCAGTGATGCGCGTCTCGCAAAAATCGAGAGGAACAGAACGATTCCTTCGTTATACTACGGACTCGTAACCTTGACGAGAGGTTGCGGCCCATTACAACTTGCACATGTTCAGGAGAGGTCTTCGTCAAGCATCGACACTCAGAAGTGATAGGGTTCGAAGTCGTCGACGCAGGGGACTTGCTGTTGAATGACCGTGTAGACGTCGGAGGCTGGGGTTCCTACAGACTGGCAGGTATGATATACTTCGGAATGAGCCACTTTATCAGTAGAGCCATTACAAGAGATAACAAAGTATACGTACATGATGGTATGGATGGTTGTAACAGTACATTTGAGGGTGTTCTGAACCATGGGTTCGACATCGCGGAACTAGCCCGTTGCGGCGAAAAGACTGCATCCATTGCCGTGTACGTTCTGGCGGATCGACTGGGGGCGGGCGCACAACTCCGCAATTCTGACACGGAGTCAGACACTTGAACGGCCGGCGGTCGACGAAGGGGGTGGACGAAAAGTGAAGGACCTTTGCGAGTTGGTGGTCGAGACGGAAGCAGATGGCGCGTCAGGGGCTTTGCCAAGAATAGGTTGATGAGGTCAGCGCGGTGAATGCCGATCATCAGTGGCTGTCCTACCCACCGCTTAACTTCCAACCTTGATTGAGTCGCTCGCTCCATTGCTTAACTTCTACCATAACTCGCCATCGTGGTTTCGCGACGAGAGCTGCAACAAGAAGCGCAGCGCCGGCGAACCTTCTTCCGACATTTAGACGCCATACGAGACCCAACAGTACACATCGAGCCCGGAACCGACTTCAGTTCCCTCCGCCGGGCTACGTACGCGCTTGTCTTACCAGAGGAAGAAAGTTTTGTGCCCCGGACGCTGTCGCCGTGAGTACCGTTGCCACTCAGGGTGTACGTGATGCTGACTTTGGCCTATAAGGCGCTTCGTTCCGCTCGACAACTACCCGCTTCATGATGTTGAACAGGTCTAGTGCGGCATCATTCTACTTTGAGTGCACTTTCCTAACGAATCCTAGCATACTACACATTCCGTCTGGAGATTCCTACCGAATCGTGACACGACAGCAGCCGCCTCACCGACCCCACTCCGAGGTGTGGGGCCACACTTCGAACAACACAACAGAGAACTCGGCAACCGAAACGGAAACAGAAAGCGAAACAGAAACGGAAACAGAAGGCGAAACTGAAACTGAAACTGAAAGCGAAACAGCCAATGGGGAGGGCTCTGAGTTGAGCGGATGAGGGCCCTTAGTTGAGCGAAGGATTTGGTCTTGTGAAGTAGTCAATTTGGTGTTATGTAACGATTATTTTGGTCCTCTCATCTTGTGCTAGAGTCCGCAAAACAGATCGGTGAATGGTAAGGGCTTATTTTCGTTGCAACACCGCTACGCGTGACCAGGGCCCAAGTAAATGGCCTCGGAATTGCCACGCGTAGCGGTGGTCTACTTACCACAAGTTGAAGTATGGCGTGATGACGAATATCCCAAGTTTCTGGACGGGATTGACGCTCAGCGAGGGCTTATGATAATTGGTAAATGAAAACGTACGGTGGTGACACTGATCCTACCAGCACTCCCTCCGCTCCCACTCTCTGCTGTCCCATAGCTTAGACAGACGCTTGGTGTCTCAAAGCCTCCCAACTGGATATCGAGTGCGACATCCCAGAGCTCCACCTCCCTCGTCACCACCCTCTCGAACCAAGGCACAAACACCAACCTACTCGAGCTTAGCAGTGCTGCCAAGTGTTTCTGATCGGGCGATACATGGACCGCGATGAACCTATCGCGCAACCTTCTCCGCTTCATGAGCGTCCTCCCCTGCCTTGCACCCCCATCCCCTGGCCACTCAGCCACCGAGGATTTCCTACCCGGCTGATCTTCCACCGTATTCGCCTCCTCCTCCGTTCTACGAGACAAACCTTCGTCCCAAAGAACCTCTTGCTGAACGAGCTCGCTCCCCCAATGCGCTCGGAAGCTCGACATTCCGAGTGAGGCTCCCCACCGCGCAAAGTGTAACCTATCGGAAAGGATACGGAGCACAATCTGTCCGGGCTCGAAGTTCTTGAGCTTCGGCAGGAAGAACTCTCTCCCCCGAGCGAAGCCTCTCAGGCCTTCCTCTCCGCACACGAAGATCCTGTTGAACTTATCTTATCTTATCTTATCTCTGATTAGATCAGATTAGTATCTAGAACATTCTTTACTTTTCTATCACTCCATTCCTTCTCTCCATTCTTATCGATATGCTGTATGGACTGACATCATAGCTTACTCGTTGCTTACTCGTACCTACACAGCATTCCTCGTCACACCTCTATTGTTCTCTCTGTGACTCGTCACGCTCTCTACATGTATAAATACCCTGTAGTTAGACCTCAATCTATATCGACTTTACCAGTCATCTCAGTAGTCACTTAGTTAGCCTCTTAGCTAGTCTCTCTCGGTAAGTCTAGTTAGCCTTAGCCGCTGCGCTCAGTGTAGTGCTACTTCTATAAGATCCAGCATTCACCGAGCTCCACGTAAGTGACTTTCTTCAAAGGCGCAGGGAAGTCCGTATGAAGGGATAGTGGATCGCCCTTCATTGAGAGAGCAGGCGTTCCAGAGTTGATTGGGGGGAAGCGAAGGGCAGAAACGAGCTCCGAATTGCCACTGAATGCTGCATTTTGGTCAAAGAATCCGGAGTCGAAAGGGCGGAAGGCAGGAAAGTCCCCTTTATACTTCTCGCGTTGAACTTCTGCAGTCTTGGCAGGCGAGGGTCGAGACGTCTCGCGTACATCTCCTGCAAAACCGTTGTGTACATGGGCGACAGAGTCAAAACATTACACTCACCATTCAACCCTGTCGTCGCGAACATTGGGTACCCCTTAGGAATAGCGAACATCTGTAGCGATGGTAGAACCTGGACGATCTGTCTCGACCTAATGTCCCACACGTAGGCGTAGTCTGACGATGCACACAGAAGGTATGGGTAGGCGAATCTATGATGGTCCACTTAGTTCATTCAAATCGAAGTTAGATGAAGGAGATGCCTCACCGGAGGGCCGTCGTAGGATCGGGCACTTCGAGGCCGCCTGGCGCGGGAATCAAAGGGACGGGGATGATCATGTGTGGTACGAAATGCGGCGACAGTCACTTTACAGCATCCTTCGTTCCGCGCGAGCTGGATTCATCAGGCCCACCACTCCCGGAGGGTTCTTCAGATGGTAGGTCAGTGAAAGGGATATGGGGCGCACAGGTACAGCGTAAGTCTTCCAAGGTAAGGCATCCCAAGCCCATAAAGCCATCCGGAACGCTATCGAAGCCTTCAGACATTGTCGCGTTCCCGTCATCGTTGACGTCTCCAAGAACTGACGCAATCGAGGCCGCATCGATGACTCCGATGCGACCGCTCTGTCGCCTCCAACGAAGCACGCTCGCAATAGGTTGGACTTCTGAGACGTCCGCAGCTTCCGCCTCATCCATGAGGGATCGCAAGAGGTCGTCATCGTCCCCATTTGCAAGTGCTGATGCGAGCCTTTGGCGCTTGTCCGGCTGGTATGAAAATGGGATAACTTCACGGGGAGGCGGGAGGGAGCTGCTTCTCCATACTTCCTTCGATCCGTCTGAGCGACCGAGAATAATGTAGCCCTTTTCGTACTCCAAGTTTGCGCATTTTCCCACGTAATTCTGCCACAAGGAGTCAGCCTTAACTCATAGAATAGAAGGCACACTTACCTTCGGCAGACACCATAGTATCTCTTTACTCGTAATGTCAGTTACGATCAAGCCTCCATCGCTCTGGGTGCTGACAATGTAGCTGTTCCTCTCGTCTACCTTCATGCGGTCGATATGTTTCGCCGATGGAACCAGCGAATCGAACTCATGGTCGAGGACATTGCAGAGGACATGCGGCAGTGCTGCAACAATGCCCACTAACCCTACTTTCTCACTATCGGTTGATAAGCTATTCGGATCGATCCCCAGGGCCTCCGAGGCCGTCCTGAGGAGTTGGACAAAGAAAGGGTCGTCCGTATTATCTTCCAGTTCTCCCATCTCTTCAATAGTTGCCCCAACTTCCAAGAATGTTGGCTTTCTTCTGTTCGGCCTCCCTAGCTAGCTTTGCAGCCTGATGAAGGACAGGCATATACGACCTGGAGGTAGAGAACCTCACGTCCTCTAAGTGATAGCGAACTGTGTCCGACGGGAGCTCCCCAGCCCACGCCCGGTGAATCTCCAGCCGTCGCTTCACTGGAGATGGGTGAGTACAAGATAGAGTAGATTTGTATCGCTCGACTCACAAAGCGTCTTCCAATTAACTTCATCATCGGATATCCCGCTCCCTAGTAAGCTCTGCGAGCTATATATGTCCATGGCAGCTGCCCATTCGGCGTCCTGATCTATCTCCCGGACCATCTCGCTGGGCTGGTTACGCCAGTCGTGCCAGCGGCCCCATTCGCGTCGAGGCGGTTCGTTTCCGTTACCTATCAAGCCGTGCAGATGGCATGCATTACGCCATATGAGAATCTCGTTCTGTGGCTCTGTGAAAAGGGTAGAGAAGTATTTCGAGAGTCGTGGAACCACGACGAGATCTGGGACTGGGAGATTGGACAGGATGTGGATAAGGAGTTCGGGAGGCAGGGTCCAGAGCGCCACCATTTTGAGATCGATGCCTCTGCCGTAGTCTCAGTCTCTTGGGTTACAGTCGCAAGGGTGGATAGGGTGTTAGATGAGCGCGCAAAGGTAGATGGGATGATGGTTGAGCTCAACCTTGTTCAGCCTCGTGGCGCCGCTGGCAATGGCTTTGGGATCAACGATTAGATTGGAAATCTAATCTAATCGACGGCGATTGGGCGCCTATCACCGACAACCCTTACGCCGGCATCTGAGCAGAAGCTTTTCCCAAATCCACGCCAAAACATCAAGTAGCACGCCCGAGGATTTGAACAGCCATTATATCACAAACCCATCGTACTTTAATAAATAAAGAGGCACATACAATCCACGTTGCCTGATCATCCCGAGTCCCGTTAGAATCCCAAAAAAAGAAACATAAGCGCCCAGAACGTCGCACTCATCACAGCCCAACCAGTGGGATGATCATGAAAAAGACAAATCATCAATGGTACACAGTTATACCAAAGCACGATCTTGAGTCTCGAATAAACAGTCCATCCAACATTCATCCAAGACCGCACAACGCACCACTTAAAAGCTCAAATCCACCTGCACACCCCCCTCCACAGCCTTCCACGACTCCAACTTCCCGCTCCTCTGCCCCTCATTTACCGACTCTTCCACACTCCGATAACGCTTCGACCCACCTGCCCTACCCTTTCCCTTCTGCACCGCACCCGCGCCCTTCACCGACCCGCGATCGTTGGACCTCGTCACAGACCTAAGCGCCTCAAGCGCCCTCGTCTGCGCCGCGCCCTGCTCGCTCAACCGTTTAAGCTGCTCCAATATTTCCCCAAGACAATCCGGCAAAGGCATGCGTGCGTTCGTGATATTATGACCGGCATTCCCGTTTGACGACGTAGCGTGAGGAATAGAGTTCTGAGGAGGGAACGTAGATGGCTCCGAGGTCGTCGAGCTTAGGGGGACAGTACCCCCAAAGGCAGACTGCCCCGACTTGCTCATAGAACGTGGAGATGAGAGATTGAACCCGGTACCTGGAGTTGAAGACACAGATCCATTGACAGACCCTGAGGAGGAAGAGGTACCTCCGAATACAGAGCGAGTCTGGGAACCGAAAGCCGAAGTCACAGTCCCCTTCTCCAATGCAGATTGAGGAAGGGAAAATGCAGAGAACGAGTTAGGAGGGGGATAGATCGATTGGCCTCCGGGAACGCGGGTTGAAGTAGAAGGAGGAGCAGGAGGATTCGTCGCTTTGGCCGACTTAGGGATAGAAGAACCCGGCCGCCCACATCCCTTAGACTGCAAAGTAGCTCTCATCCACTCCATTTCTTTCTCCAGCTCTGCAACGCGCTCCTCCAATGCCTTGAGCTTGAGATCGACGGAAGTCCCGGACCCAGGGGCATGTGGAGGAGGCGCGAGGGACGGTGCGCCGAATCGCACCTCGGGCGTCCGCTCGAAGCTTTTGCTTGCCATAAGCACGGTTACAGGTTTCGCTGACGACGGTGTCGGTGTACCCGTATGAGTTGGGCTGGAAGCGGTTCCAAGCGGTGGTGTGTGAAGCAAGGTAGCAGGAGGAGCAGGCTCGACTCTCGGCCTCTTCGCAGGCGCACCCTGAGGAGGGCTCACGCTCCAGCTTTGCGAGGCCTTCCTCTTCTTCTTCTCATGGGCATCCTCGTTGAGAGCACCAGTACGGGAGGGTAGCTCCTTGAACATGTTCACCTTCGACGGCTGCACCTGAAATGCACTCGGGGTTGGTGGGGTATAGGGGTGATAAGATTGGCCTGGTATTGCCTGTTTACAGACGGGAATTTCTGAAACCGAAATGGGGGAGATAGGAGGAGCGGGGGGAGGAGGAGGAGGAGGAGGAGGAGGAAAAGGAGGAGGAGGAGGAGGAGGAGGAGGAGGAGGAGATAGATGTCGAGGATAAGTTCGATTGAAGTAGGCTGGAAGGTCAGGTTAATATACTCTGCGGAGAAGGAAGATGACCGACGAGTACCCACTTATAGCCATCTGTCGTCGTATAGATTCTCCTAGTGCTCCAATGTACCCCGCCGAGCTCGCTATCACTAGAGTTCCTTGATTCGGGCGCTGGATGTTCGGTCGTTCTGCAGCCTGCTGCATAGTGTCGGGTCTTCGAAAGTCGGGAAAGGGGAAATAGGGCAAGAGGAGAAGAGCAGCTCAGGGAGGCTGACGCAAAACCCCGTCTCCCATTAAAGAACCCCGCCCATGCTGAATGATCGATTACCCAACTTCGAACGATCGCGATCTTCCAGCAATCCGACTAAACCGCATCTCCTCCTCCCTTCCCGCACGCAGTTTCAAACTCTCCCGTCGAGGTACCGGCACAGGCTCAGTCCCGCCTCCTTTCACCCAAGTGGCGTAACCGTCAGCCCCAACAGCCCGCCGTATCCGCACTTCCCGCCGGCCCACCAGTCCAGTCCCGATCCACCTGCGTCTTATATGGACCCGATCTCCCCAATGACAGTCACCCTCCACTCCCCGCCTTCCCGTCTCTCTCCCGCGTTGGAGAGCTTCTGACCCGACGGACTCGCTCACGGTCTATCCGTGATTCACAAGGCTCGAATATGAGCTCCTTGACCCAGATCCCCAACTGGGAAGGCCTCATCCGCTCCGACTTCTGGTTCCGCGACGGCAACATCGTGCTCCTTGCAGGCAACGCAGCATTCAAAGTCCACCGTGGCCAGCTCGAGCGCCAGTCCGAGGTCTTCAAAGACCTCTTCTCCCTCCCCCAGCCAGAAGACGCGGCAGATCTTATCGATGGGTGCGCCTGGGTCGAGCTCCACGACAGACCGGCGGACGTATTCCACTTCCTGCGAGCCATCTACGACGGACTGTAAGCACTCTTCCCCACCTTGCGCCTATCGTCGCTTCAGCTTGATGTCTACAGCTACCTCGCATCGATGCCCCAAGCAAGCGATTTCCCGATGCTGTCCGCCGTCCTTCGCCTCTCCACCAAATACCTCGTGGAAACACTCCGCACGCTCTGCCTCGCCCACCTCTCCCTCTCCTGGCCAACAACCCTGGCCGCATGGGACACCCGCGAATCCGCCGCCGTCGAGCCCAAGACGGGGCGCTACCTCCCCCGCGAAACACACGCCCACCCCATCCTCCTCATGGAGCTCGCCATCGAACTCTCCCTCCCCCACCTCCTCCCGTCCGCATTCTACGACCTCTCACGCTACGGACCGAGCAAGATCATGGCGGGAACGACACAGGCCGCGTTCGCGCTCGACGTCGCCGCGAGCAAGGAGCCGGTGGAGACGAGCAGGGAGCGCAGCGTCGTACTCAACAAGGAGATGCTCGTGCGGACGTTCAAGGGGCGCGAGGCGAGCCAGCGCTGCGTATCCGAATTTGTCGCGCGCGAACTCGAGAACCGAAGCGCATCGCCTGAATGTGCGAATCGGGGAGAAGATGGCATGAGCAGAAGCTGCTTGGAGAGCTTCTATTTCATCATGCTGAACATCTTGCGGAGCGTGGGTGGTATTGCATGCGGGCGGGATGCGGACCCCCTGTTCACCCTCGTTCAGGCGGCGGAGATGCTGACGCGGACGGACTTTTCGGATGGACAGAGGCAGATGGGGCTCCGCATGTGCGCGGCTTGCAAGGCTGATTTCAAAACGAGTGTCGAAAAGGCGCGTGAAGAGGTATGGAGGAACCTTCCGAGTTGGTTTGGGATGGATGACTTGACGCAGTGGGCTGAGCCATAGTTTGTTTTCTTGATTGCTTTCGTTTCTATTTCTTCGTAATCAGCATCGTACCATCGCCCTCCTCTTCTGCTACGCACCCTGTTGCACCACAGCGTGGTTAATTGTCCCGATGTTTCACCCGATACCACCAATCCCCCTCGTATTCTTGCCAATGTAACTTGCAGTCTAACCTTCAAGCTTCAACTCTTGTTGTTATTCTTTCGTAGTTTGTCCTATATCACCTCGATACACCTACTCAATCAATCTCCATTACGAGCAACAAATGACTGCACGGGACGGTCCACGGCATGGCATCTCGATATACTGCTCTCATACACCTCCATTCCACGCACCTGAGAAGCCGTCAGAAGATATCGGACAACGCAACTGACGGCACGTACCTCACCTCCCCTCTTACTTCGCACTCTGATTGCTCGTTCGACTGCGAGTAGATTGGCCAGAAGCAGGAGCGCTCTTCTTCTTGCCCACTGCATCGTACAGGTTGTATTCGCCTCTGCTAGCAGTTAAGTTTCCGTCGGAACTACTGGCCGCGCTGAACCTGCGCTCGCGCTTCCTGCGGTCACCATCGTATCTTCACCGCGTCACCTCCTACGCACCCTGCTGCACCACCGTGTGGTCAATCGTCCCAACCCGTTCGTATTGTTGCCGATGTAAGTTGCAGTCGTACCTTCTCCATCCCTTTTCGTCACTCCTCACACTGGCAGCTTCTCCTATACCACCTCGGTACGCCATCCCACCTACCCAATCTACTCCACTTTCCCGCAATCGGACTCTCCGTTTCTTCCCCAGCGTACAATCGTACACGGTTCACCCACTATTGCCTCGAAATCGCAGCTCGCTTCACGTCACCAGTCCTGCATAGTTCATCCAATACCCTCTCGACACACCGGTCCATCTACTCAATCCACTCCCCTTTACCGCAGCTGAGAAATCATCAGAGAGGTATCGAACGACACAAATGACTACCCGTACTTCACTTATCCGATCCACTCCCTTTTCCCGTGGCTGAAAAACCATTAGAGAAATATCGAACGACACAAACGACTGCCCGTACCTAATCTCTCACTTCGCACCCCGACTTGTTTGTTCGACCGCGAGCAGATTAGCTACTACGGACGCGCTCTCCTGTTTCTTGCCCAACGTGTCGTACAGAACCTTCACCATAGTATTCGCTTCTGCTAGTAGTTGAGCTTCCGTAGGAACTACCGGCTGTGTTGGACCTGCATTCGCGCTTCCTGCTGTCGCTGTTGGGGTTGCGCCTGAAACAGGTGGTGTTGGTAGAAGTGGAAGAGCGCCGACGCCTGAAGAACGAAGGATCGACATAAGAGATTCCAGCGCCAGCTTGAGTTCAGCAATAACATCTAGAAACGGTCAGAGTAAGCTTCATTCAAGTAAAAGCCCACGTACGAGCTGTATTCGACGGCAAATGACTGGCATGATACGCTCCCTGAATCCCTTTTAACGCCTCCGTCGCCAGATCTCTCAGGACGAACACCTCAGTGAGCACATTTGCTAGGTTTTCTGTGAAAAGTCGTGGTGAATTCGGGTCTGCGTGGTGGCCTATCCCGCCTTGCTGAGCTCCAGCGTTAAATCCCCCAGGAACGTTGACGAAGTTTGTGTTGTACATCATGTTGTTCATATTGACGTTTCCAGGATTCATAGTCGGTTATATCGTGAAAATGAAAGAATTCCAGAGGGAGATTGTGGTGGTTCGGGTAGAAGGGACGATCGTGGGATATTCAGATGAATTCAGGTGATGCGCCCAGCCGGGCCAGCCCAGCGGCCGATTGGCCGAAAATTCAGCTTGAATTTCTTGTACTTAAATGATGAAGGCGCAAGGGCAAGATAGGCCTTGATAACTGGAGACAGAAGGGTTATATTTCTTTGGAGATCAGCGTAAAATGCAACAGTTCCACCCGAAAGATGGAGGGCGAGAACAATGGGACCAGCAGATTGATCTTGAGTATCCCACAGTACTAGTACCTTTCAATTCTACCATGGGCCACCAGGCCTATAGATCTAAAAAAAACTATACCAGAGGAAACTAGGAATCACTTAGGCATTGGGATCTACGGTCACCACAAACTATCCAACTTGGTATGCTCTGGCTCCTTAAGCACCCGTCTACCTGAGCGTCGAGGCCCTGAGCCCATGTTTTTCAATTTCCTTGAAGTTCATACTTCTACCTTTTGTTGTTCTCCGCTGCTACGGTCGTTCCGTTCCTTCAGTTTCTTCAACAAGCGCCTAATACTCGGTAAATTTTAGATTAGATTAGATTAGATGCTACGTGTGACCTGTCAGAACGCTGGCAGGACACGGACCCATGTGTCGCGGCTTGAACCCAACCACTTCTGCTACGACATGAACATGGATCTGTCAACATTGCCGCCTGAGCTACTTATCCACGTTTTATCCTACCTGGAACTTCCTTCCTTAATCTTAATACCTCTGCTTTCGAAAGCCTTCCACCAGTTTTTCACCGAAGCCCAAAATGAAGTCGTCATCTGGTGCAACGCATGCGTACTGCATAGCGTGATATATACTTCATCCAAGGATGGGTCTACCAGCGAGCCTCCACGACGAGAGTGGGGGCGCTGGCGCAATTGGAAGGCGAATTTCGTGGCCGGGAGTCCTACAGAGGTCGATTGGACACAGGTATTCGAGTTATATGGCGACGAAAGCTTCAATGGTACCGATATCTTCCCGGATAAGGCCGATTGGAAAGCTCTCAGTGAGTGCAAGTACCCAGGAACCGTCCTTCATCCAATCTTATCGTTTTCAGTCCAGCGTCGGGTCGAGATGCACAGATCTTGGTGTGGAGAGCTTCCATCAAGTATAACTCGCTACCGCGCAGACGAGGTCGTGTTTTCAGAGAGAAACATCTGGTCGCACATGGCCAAATTCCAGCACGCTTTTGACGTCGCGGAGCAGTGGCGGGTCAATCATAACGGAGTGTCCGACGCCGCAATGACTGCTCTGAGCACTCGGGATACACTCCACGAATCCACTTCTGCGCGAGGCGTCATGGATCGTATCAAGGCCTTTCTGAGGATCGGTGTAGAGCTAACACTACTTGAAGAAAAGGCGATGATGGCGGCCACTGGACTAACGTTGGAGCGCTTCCGGGACAATAGCATGGTATCAGTCATTGGAATGATGGTACCCTCTGTGCGAAATGTTCGTCGTATCAAGGTGGACGAGAGAAATGGGTTTTTCTTAACCACTCAGATAGATGGAGGATTGATCGTTTCCGACATCTCCACTTCCCAAATGTTGTGGTGTACACCAAGGGTACGTCCTTCAACTTTTTAGCTCTGTTCAGGCCTTCTAACCTTCCCCAGATACCCGCTCACACAAGCGCAGAATTGGAGTATGACCAAGGTTATGCGATCATTCCCCGCCCTGACGGATCGAAAGAAGTGTGGAGGAGTAGCTCTATCCCAAGCACCGCCAGGAAGCGCCAGGATACCAGCGACCCATACCCCGGACCTTCACCAACGCGTTGCCTCTGCCCTTGCGAACGGCGATGACGACGAGTTCTTGAGATCAATCATTGACCCGGTGATACTAGCAGACACGACCCCCCCTGACTTTATAACACCAATCCTCACCACCCGTCGTCAGATCAGGAAGCAAGAAGGTCAAGGCATTGGCATTCTAGATGCTACGATGCTCGCCATAGCATTTAGCACGAACTCCCCTGCCTCTGAGCTTGTCTACGACAAAATGGGCTGGATCACTCTTTTCGATCTTTGTCAGGTCACTGGCATTGACTCTGAAAAGTACTTTCCACAGCAACGAGAGGATGAAGACGACGATAACGACAAAAGGCTTTCGGCCTTCTTCGAACCCCACTTGATTATACCCGTCTCAATGCGAGGTCAGGCCGGGTCTCAGACCCCAGATCCGACATCGCACTCTCGGTCAGTTTAATTTTCTAGATTTTCATGGACAGGCCTAACGGATAATCGCTGCGCAGATTTGTCTATCCCTACCTAATCGCCTCCTCGCAAACGCAGGTCTATATATGGGATGTCAGAACGGGAGAAGAGATACAACCGTAGCGTCAATACAACAGTTCACTGTCCCTTGGGAGGAGACCATGAGATCGGCGCAACGTGAGTACAGGTCGACAGTAAAGGCTTAATTGAGACATTGTCTTACCGTTTGTGTGTCGGTAGGAAATGCTCAGCTGAAGATACAAACAGAATTTGACGATATTCTCCGCGAGTTAAAAAGAAATTCAGCTACCAGCATTGAAGACAAGACCAGCGAAGACACTGAAGCCCCATTCCCAAGTCTCCCCCTGTTCAAGACAGGGTACTTCAATGAAAACGCCACCTTCAGTGGCAACATTGAGCCCATGTTGAACCTGATGGGGAAGCCAGAGCTGCCAAATGCCCAGGAGACTGGCGACCCCTTGTCCCTTGCCACAAACCCTCCAGGAGTGCCTCTCGGTGACATCATGTCCGTAGAACTCGGGGAACGATGGATCTTCGTAGCTGGACGAGAAGGGCTACGGGTTTTTGCGCGAGGGACTGAATTCTTTGACGCTGGTGGCCCCAACTCCAACTTCGCTGCGGGTCAGCTCGTCCTTCGAATCCCTTCCGATAAGATACACTACTCTAGGTGGAACGCGGCGCTGGGGGCGAAGTACGTTCGCCCGCACTGGGGAAGCGAAACCGTCCGCCAGGAGGTCATCTGGAACAAGGAGGTGGACTGGATGTCGGAAGATGGTGCAAACTCGCTGCCAGTTCGTGATTACAGGTATCACAATAATCAAGTAACTCTGGGGCAGCCGAAAATAGTTAGACGGCGGCTTGAGGACATGTTCTTTGCCGTACGAATATCGCCTGACCAGAAGCACCTCGTCGCGATGCTGATCACCTCAAGGCTGTTATTCATCCCATATTTCGAACGAGTCATTTCTGGAGAGGCGAACCTATGGGATGTGGCGATTGACATCCAGTTGGGAGGTGTGAGGACTCCAAGTGTGGCTTTGAGCTATGGAACGGCGCAAAGTGGAAGTGGGGGCAGCGCCGGGAGAATCACTGCAATCACAGTAAGTATACCGAGCTCTCTCCGATCAGTCGCCTTATTCACAAGTTGTGCCATGCAGAGATCAGGTATCTTCATCGTCACACCGTACCTCACTGGAATGATGAAGACCTCCACTTCCTCGTCGACGGGCGACCCGACTCGCGAGGTCGATATCACAGTACATCGACTAGCACCGTCGTTCATGGATCCAGACCGCCTTTCGCGAGTGGATAGCCTGGAAATGAGCGATAGTGGAATATGGATCGACTGGATCACGTCGAAAAAGCCTTCTCCACCAGTCAACCCATTCTGCCAAGGAGACTCGCAGTTCTCTTGCCGCTTCCCCGGGAAGGTGCCTGACTGGTGGTGGAAGCAGGCTTTCGACTTGGCGGCTGACGACCCCGAAAGTAAGAAAGAGATTCTGGCAGCCACAATTCCTGACCATTGGCGCAAGTCCATCGAAGACGAGGCGCGCTTTAGGGATAGTTTGAAGGAATGGAGGGTGTCACAAGCGGGAATATCTGGTGCAGGTGTACAGGGTAAGTTGTTGCTCGAGACTGGTTAACCAGACACATACTGAGCTTGAGAGACTAACGTATCTTCGGTCTGTTAGTCGCTCCAGGCGGGAACTATTCGGCCAGATTGGACATGGGTGCGTTCATCCTGTTATCCATTGAGCATCAACTCACGTCAATCTATGCTAAGACCTTGGGCGCCTTCGTAATATGGATGAGGAGGGTGATTCTGAAGTCTATCACATCTCCTTTGTACCAACGTACGAGTAGTAGCAGTTATAATTCCCTTTATTTCTTCCTGTAGCTCCATCAGAAAATGACCAGCGCTTTTGCATCGCTTTTGTCTGTGAACCCAATACTGCCCCCATTATAACCACAATTTCATACAGAGATACGGTCCATTGACGTTGTTCGAGGTCCTCCAAGTCGTCCAACACACGTCGTTGTATGACCCTAAGATAGTGCGATCTTCGTACGTTGTCTCCTCTCCGAGATCTTCGCCTCTGCCCTCCTCCAAAGCGCTTCCTCCGCGTCTTGGAGGTGCATCGCATTGTTTCCTCCCCTCTGCGCGACCCAAATTGCGTCCCTTACTAACCATACGCCTTTCTCTCCTAGCTCCAGCATCGTTCTGTAATAGCCTTCATCGACAGCCACGACAATTCTACCATCCAATGATGCCACAAGGTTCACCTCGGCTTGCTGACGAGCGATGGAGAGTACGGAAAACTTTGGGATATAGAAGATGCATGCGATGAGTGCAGATGGGAAGTGAGGGGCCGCTAGAACGAGGTTGCGCTTTGCGCTGTCGAAGACGTAGACGTGATGCAGGCTCTCGGCGGTAGAAAGGGAGAAATGTGTGAGGGATGAAAGGAGGGAGAAGGTTTCCCAGGACAAGTCTTTCATGAAGAAGGTCCAATCTAACTCGAGGTGCGTTACATTCTGGAAAACGGCGCGCAACGTGCCTGGACTGCGAGGAGATGTGAAGGAGAGTTCAAGATCACGACGAACGAGGAGCATGAGTATGGGAAGGTGGATCCTCTTCGGTTGGAGATTCCCATCCATACCGTGACTGAATTCTGTTAGCGACCCCACGTTGACTGTGAGTCTTACGACGCTGGTGCACGCAGATACGATGTCGCAGGCCTCCGGAAAAGACGCCTGTTTTCTGTCGAAGTGCAGGCCTTTGACCACTGTCTGGAAGAATCGGGGTGGCTTCGATGGGTGATTGAGCTGAGTACGATGTAGTTTCAGCATTTTGTACCCGGAAGTCACGACGATGTCTTCGTATAGTATCCGCTCGACCCTAGCCATCGATTTAATCAGCAACAATCCGAATCCATTACATTCACCCTGCAAGGGTTATGCTTACCATCCTTGCACCTTCTTAGATACGAGCGCGCACGCCCAATTCAGCTCACCGCCGTCGTGGGCGGCGACCTCGAGTATCTCGCGAAGGATGTCCTCTGGGAAGTCGTGGAATCGATTTACCATGCTCGAACGGTCGTTCCTCTGCGACTTTGGGCTCAGGGAGGCGTATCAAGTAAGTAGTTCGGCGTAAGGAGAGGCGATCCGGGAAGAGGTGGTAGTAGTTTCAGACTGGGATACAGCAGCTATGCTTATCGGCTGCACCTCTTCGGAAGGTCACGCGTAGTGGCGTAGATGTTACCCACCCTTTAGAATCACAAATTAGTAGAAATCAGGTGGCATTCATCTTAACCTAGGCGCTAAACTTCATGACGTGTCTCCGCGCCAAGGTCGACAGCGGCCAAGGCTGCGCAGAAGTTCGAGAAGGCAACGAAGAAGGCAGAGGGTGTCATCTCTACGGCAGATATCTCTGAATGTGAAAGGCAGGTCGACAAAGCATGAAGAAGGGAGCTTCGCCAGGAAAGAGCGCGAAAAAAAGGAGGTCAAACTTGTCGTCGCACGAGGCGAGACCAAGGCTGTGAAGGGACGACCGAAGGGTGTCATGGGGCGCTGTACAATGGTTGATTCGAGGGTGGAGAAAAAGGTTCGCACTACCCAGCATGGTCATGCACCTTTCGATTTACTAACGACATGGACAGTTGAGAGCGAAGAAACGAAAAGAAAAGGCCACAAACGCGCAGGAACTAAGAGCCCACTCTGGTTCCAGTGACTCCTATCCTGCTTTGGACCTACTCAGATACCCCTACTCTTCACCCTCCTGGCTCAGCACAAATCCTCTCTCTCCCAAAGCCTCCACAAGTGCCACCACGACCGGCTGAGAATGGCCCCAGAACTCCTTCCAGTCTTCCACGGCGCCCTCGTTGTTCGTCAAGTGGGCGTCTCCCATATCCTTCAGGGCCTGGAAGGCCTCAAAGATCTTTTTGTTCTCTGCACCAGCTCGCAGGGGAGAGGTGGGCGGGATGGAGTCGTGTTGGTTGAGGACTGCTTTCACGAGCTTGGCCGTTGCGATGCGAGCGCGAGCCATCTCGGACGTTGGTGGTACGCTGGCTACAGCAAACGCCTGGATGCACGAGGTCGTTAGTCGGAGAAAATGTGCGTATAGAATCAAAGCACGTACAGAGAGATATTGTGCATGTGCGTCAGCGACACTTTGCTCGTCTGCTCCAGCCGCACTCTCGATCGGGCGGCTCAGATACAACAGCAGCTGGTACACCAGTCCATGCGCGATAGCGAGACGGACTTTCTCGTCTGAGGTCGTGTTGGTGAGCCAGGGTCCATTTGAAACTTCTTCGAGAACTTCAATCCATGGTGGTCTTTCGTTGGGAGGTCGTGACGAGGACGAGTCCTCGGCGTTCGTCGCGTAGGTTCGCTGAGCACGACCGGCTGTCATGGCTGCCGAGACAGGCTTCGAGAAGGCTCTCATCGACGACTGAGAGTGGGTTTTATTAGTATAAGATAGATATATAGACTTTGAGTTCGACTAAAACGCACTGCACTGGAAAACCCAGCCGCAATCCTAGACGTGCTGGCATATCGCACTGCGCTAGCCTGCAACCCATATTGCAAGCCAGAACGCGCTTTCAAAGACCTTGTGAGGCTCCTGCAAGCCTTTGTCGGTGCGGTTAAGCGCGAAGAAAACATTTGTCTGTTGTGGGATGAAGGTAGAGACCAAGTTTCAGAATCGCGCCACGGTGTGGAACCGGGAGACCAACAGTGTGGTCCGTGCGTTTGATCGCCGGTCACTGCCACGACGGGCGCTTGTCAGTGGTTTAACCGGGACGGTCTACCCAAAGTCTACTATGACAAGGTAGGCGAATCATGAGCGTGACCAGGAGAAATTAATCTCTGGGAACGGGGAGCCCGAAGAATCAGAACTGACCGAGGACGAATGCCAAATTCTCCGCAACGAGAAAGCCCCAGGCTGGCCGCTGGAATGAGAATAAGGTCCTCCAATAGGAGGGGTATAACTGAGAGACGCCGACCCAAGATATTGGGGGATGAGTGCATGGAAGAGAGTGGGGAAAGTCATCATCTGGAAAGTCAGGTTTGAAGGCGGGATGCTCTCAGCAAGTTTTCAGAGCGATCCAGGGAAATGACGAGCTCAAGGCTGTCAATGGGTTATTGTTTCGTGGGTTGTTGGGCGGCTTAGGCCGGGGCGCAGACAGGAGGAGCCTGGCAGTAAGTTGGGCTCGAGGTCTTGTCGGGATCCGACGATCACGGGCGAGCGCTAAAGTGCTACTGCTGGCGCCTAAACTCAGACTGATATCATGTGACCGCATCAGCCAAAAGCCAGAGTGTTCAGGAGGCTACGCGGAGGAGACACGAATCTCTGGAGATTTCCAGAAGCACCGGTGGGTGGGTGGGTGACGAAAATCTGGAACAGGCGAATAATGAGGACGTATATATGTCGCGAGCACAGTATGCGTTACTATCTAGCGCGGGCTTGAATGCCTCTAGTTCCTCTCCAACTCGCGCAACATCTGGACTGTCACCGCCTTATTCGAAGTTCTATACATCCTTTATTCCGTGATACCCTGGCGATACGCGCAGGTACGGAGCAACGCGTGGGACGATTGGTCGCGGCGTAAACAAGGCCAAGCACTGGTATCAAAGACTCGGAGAGACACGCTATCCTTAGCTTGTCCTACGGCGAGCAGTCGCAACCGCTGCGCTCTGCTCCTTAGCCTGCCAAAGTTCAAGAGCCTTGGCAACATTCAGTGTATATCAGTCCCAATTCGCGGGATATGAAAGGACCTCCGACCAGCTCAGTTTAAAGCGAGTATTAAACCGGTTATCGAGCACAAAAGCTACTACTCGAGCTCGAGCAATACACACCAATATCTCCCAGAAATCAATTAATAAGTAAGCCAGCATTCGACACATCCTACTTTACAACTTTAACCCTCCCGACTGCACTGCTCTTGCTGCTATGCTTTCGATAATTGTCTTATGCGCATCTCGCATTATAGGATAGGTGAAGTTGATGAGGAAGATTGAAGCCTTCGCTTCGGGTAAGTGTTCGCCCCCGAGGTATGCTAGGATACTGGTACTCACCTTCATGGTCGTTGATTCCTTCAACAGAGACTCCCCCTCACTCCTTTCCTCCACAACGTAGTCCGTCTGCATCCTTATCCCAAGCGAAGCCCGCACGGTACAGCTCACACCCTCCGCAGTGGGTAAGAATCGTACGCGGATTCTGGTTGACGTTTCTATCGACCCGATAATGTGTACATGCTCTGTTATGACGTGCCAGTATGGTTCGGTTGTTGCGGTGTCTGGGTGGATTGAGAGAAACACTGGGCTTTGGCTGGCTAGGCTTGGAGGGTCTTGGAGGAATGCGATAATTTGTTGGACGGGGGCCTGAATGTGACTCTCGTATATGAAATTGCGGGAGGTTGTCAAAATGGCCATGGCTGGAGTTGGGAAGCATTATGGGACTGGGATAATAGTATACTTATAGCCTGACTTTGAGCATGCGAATCAATCGGGGAAGCTAGCTATATTGATTGCAGCTTAGCAGGCAACTGTATGGGGCCAAGACGCCCTTACAAGTGAGCTAGTTCTTGAGGCTCTATTAATGCTGCTATCAGTCCTTTGTACGTTTCATCACTCCGATAAGCAGGTAAGTCCAACTTATCGCTTTATGGCATATTGGGTGCCATCCGAGTACCCGAAATGGCTCGGTGTGCAGAAGGTATCTATAGGAGGCCTAGTTCGTTGAGTGGTTGAGCCGGAGTATGGTGTATCATTCACCTGAACTGCATACCCGCTTCCTATACAGGCTCTGCAGCCCTGACGTACGCCTCGTTCTCCTACTAGGAGAACGAGGCGTACCTCGATGAGTTGCAAGAGTTCTTCGGGTTCTAAGGCTCGTTTCCGTGGATGTTTCCAAAAGTGCATCATTCTTAAGTTTAACTGCAGGGGCACATCTTCTCGAGTTAGTTACATTTCGCATGAGTCCAGAGCAAATTAAAACTTGCAATTGGGCCGAAATTTATATGTACGCATGTCCGGATGATTCGGACATCTATTCCAGGCTGATCGCCACAGATTGGGGTTATTTCGGTAAAGCCTCCGCAGCAACTTTCCTTCCTGAACCACATCACTTCAGCCTCTTGCGCAGTTATTTATACCCCAATATTTCACTGGAACGTCTGTTTCGACAACGTGCATACAGTTCTCGGTATGGAAGCGATATCCAACACCCCTTTTTCTAACGGAGGAACACCATCGGCAATCCCAAGGTCGCACACCAAGGAAGACTGCTCACGGCTGCTTGAAGATCTGGACAGGTACCTGCTTGAGATTACAGGATGGAACAAACGAACGCGTGGATTCGGGACGAAAAGAAGAATCCTGGTCCAAAAATCCGTGCGGCATTCTCGTCGTTCTTCCAAACATCTGAATCCCGCCTGACGCGACGTGTTGTTTAGGAAAACGTAAAGCGATTCTCAGAGCCTTTGGGCGGATGGAAACAATTCAGATACACCACCCGCGTGCACCACTGGATGGAAAAGTTGGCACGGTACCCTCATTGGTCCATCGCCGAGAACGACTCGAACCTACTGGAAGGTGTACCATTCGACGACAATCAGCTCATCTATGACCAAGACCACATATCTGAGGAGAATAAAGGCGCGTATCCGCCCGATCCTGCCTGGGATTATATCGACCGTGTCCACGAGGCTCTTCAAGCCGAGCATTGGGCGCAGGAGGGGGTGCTGGCCAACGAATCGGGGCGGAATACCTCTTCTCTTGTTGAGGACCGTGCACCCGGGGCCAATGAAGCGGGGGGTAGCCAGTTGGGCAACAGGAAGAGGAAGGCGCAGTCACCTGTTCATGGGGATTGGCAGGTTGACGACCTGGGGGTCAAGCGTCGGAGAGGAGGAGCACTGGCGTTAGTTTTGGGCGAGGGCAATGCGGAGACGCAAGGACTGGGCAATGGCGAACCAGAAACCAACCACATCATCAGCAAACGGAGGAAGGCGACTTCATTCGACCCGGTGGACTATACATGGGGGTTGATCCACATCGGCGAGAGGAAGGGCAAAGGGAAGGAATCTTTGGGGACTTCTGCAGCCAACACACCGAGCTCCAAGCGCGCCGTACGTGCAGAGCCGGTTCGGCGCAGTCCCCGCCTTAGGACAGCTGTCGAGCCAGTCGAGAGCACGGTTTCGGAGACTCCAGACCTTCGCCAGCGAATGGCTTCGGAGACGCCGGCTCCAGACCCGGACCCAAATGTTCGTCCCAGCTCGCGGGCAACGAAGGCCGCTGTTCCCAAACCCAACGCCAAGTCAGAAACAACGACGAGACGGAAAAACAGAGTGAAGGTCGACAAGAAGATCGCTGCGTCGGTATCAAGTCGGAGGCGAACAGAAATCCGTCGTAAGGCCGCGGACATGGCGAAGAGACGGGAGGAGAACAACCGCCTCGTCCAACAGCGGGACGATCTCGCGGCGCAAGTGGAGAAGACACAACACGACCATAAGCGCCTCAGCGACAAGTACGACGCCCTCGCAGCCTCCATGGCCCAGATGGAGGCGCGGCTGGAAGCCAGGATCGACCAGCGGGAGGCCGAGGTTGAGAATACCGCCAAGGCAGCAGCAGAGGAGAATGCCCGTAATATGACGCGACTCAGGGGTGACCTGGAAGCCTCCACGGCCACGGCACAGAAGGAGGTGGAACAGATGCAAAAGCTCTTAGACGTGACGGAAAGTAGGGTGAAAGTGGCGTGGGCGAGGACTGCCAAGCAGCAGCAGGATTTTGAAAGCTGGACTAACAAGAAAGTGTTGGAACTACACGCCCTCGACTGTGACCGCAAAGGAGAATCGAGCCAACTCTTGAAACGGATGGAAGCGATGGACGGAGAGGTGGATCGGACAGGGAAGATGGTAGAGGCGCAAGGCTTAACGTTGCAGACGGAACGAAAGGAGCAGGCAAAGTGTATGACTGATATTCGAAAGGAGTACGAAATCCGCTTCGCCCAAATGCAAGACAAGATTTCGGTAGAAGTGGACGATTTGAAGGAGTGGAAAAGCGAGGTGGAAGAGAAGTTTCGTACGTTGAGCCGGAGTATGGAGGATGAGGTGGACCCGGCGCTATCTGGGCTGCAGAAGGAGATGGATCGTGCTGTTGAACATCGCGAACAACTCGAAATGAAGCTCTCCGAATATCGCAGCCGATTCGAAAGTGCCGAAAAGGATATAGGGGATGCTATGGGGAAGATACAATCAAGGGTATCGATTGCAGAGAAGGGCCTGGTCCATATCAAGACGCAGTCCGTCGAGTTATACGAGGAGCTTTCGAACCTTGACATTCCATCACCACAGGACCAATCTCCGCTTTTAAAGGACGTTTTCGATATGACAAAGAAGGTTTTAGCTCGGGGTGAAGATGTGGAAGCGAGGCTTCGCACCTACGAGGAGAAGGCGCAGCGGAAACTCGAAGCGATGGGAGAGAAGTTGTCGGAATTGGCACACGCTCAGAAGGCTGCGTCGCATGTTTATGAGCGTCTCCTTGTGCATGCCATATTACCCCACGGTCGAAGCGATACCCTCTCGGGAGAGGAGCCGCCCTCCGAGGAGCTGCGTGGCGCTGACCCGGGGCCGTCGCACACCCCAAGACTCAATCGACAGCTTCATCGCTCAGATAGCAGTGCCGACCCTTCTTCAAGTTGTTCCCGCCCCCTTTCAGAAACGCAGCTATCCTCTGCCAGCCTGGACTAAACTATTTATATGTGACCCTTCGAACCATCTATCCCCTATCTTGTCCTCTATCCTCTCGCTTCAGCTAATCAAAATACCTTATCTCACTCACCCAAAGATGAGACGCGATTAAGTACCAGGCTTCTCCAGGCTTTACGTGTTTCGAACTATCCGCTGAATTGTCTATGGTCCCTACAGATAGCTTTCCTCAGAGTCCACTGTAGGCAAGCAGATGACCTTATCCAACATGGCCATCCTCTGGCGTTTAACTATAAAATGGCGGATCCTTACTATTCAACGAATTGCACTGTTTGGACGGCAGTAAGGAATATTCACTCCCGTACATGACGCTCGGGCGCTGAGATCTGTAACGGAGTCTCTTATTGCGGAATGGTACTGGACGACCCGATGGCTAATCCCTCCCCCGCCTGCCTCAACCTCTCCTTCCTCCGCCTCCTTATCAAAGCATCCGCCCTCGCCCAATAGTCATCATCTGCACGCCGCCTTCCGAACATTGGAACTCTCCAGATGACATCACGCACCACCCGCTTCCCATCCTCCCCGGTTGCCAGCTCTTCCAAGTACGAATCCTTGTTGATTGCCAAAACGACTCTGTCGTTCTTCTCTCTGGTGATCATTTGAATGATCTGTCGGCGGGCGTTCGATATCCACCTGGCAAACGAAATATCGATAATAAAAGCGAGGAGAGATGGTGGGAAGTGCTGCAACGCCTCCGCAGATAGCTTTGCAAATAGGGCTAGGCCTGTCTCAGCAGCGACCGTGCCAGTGAAGACAATGACGGACATGTGGGTGAGACTCTGCAGCCCGGCGAGCGAGGCCCACTCCCAAGCACGAGTTCCACGCCTTCCAAAAAGCAAAAACTCGAAGTGTGTTAGGTTGGCGAACATTGGAGTCTCAGTTGAGCGGAAATGGCGACGGGTTGGGCTGAGGAGCGTGCCATCCAGTGGGAGGAATAACTTCTTTGGGCGCAGGACGTCCCAGACGGGGTGCACCCCAACCCTGGTATCATCCCTTTCTCCCTCTTGAGACCATTGGGTGATCATTATGGAGGATGCGGCCGAGGAGACAGAGAGGATCTCAAGCACGAAGTCCCAGTTTACGCAGTGCCCAAAATGGAGTGTTTGGACGCCACGCCAGGCGTGCTGAACTCGCTGGAAGTCATATTCTGGTCGCGGGTGGGTGATTTTAAGTAAGGGTTCGAGGGTTCGGTGGAGAAGGAATAGTATCTGGTCATCGTGTACGAAGACGTGGCGGTAGAGTCGAGGAGCTACCCAGGAATGTACGGCTTTCGAGACACGCGCGCACCCCCAGTTCGGTTCGTGCTCGTCTTCCGCGGCTGCTTCGAAGATAGAGCGTATGAGGTCGACGGGGAGGTCCTTGAAGCAGAACTTGTTGTCACTAAGAGTCGCCATGGTGGTGAGTCGAGAGTTCAAGGACGGAATCGTTTTGGAATCGTTCGAGTTGGGATCGAAGCTGTTACATAAAGTGTTACCACGCTCCACGGGCGCTAATTAGGCCATGACACGTGTCTTCCTCTCTTGTCCTTGACGCCATCGTCCAGCTCTGTTGCTAACCTTTGTGCATCGTAGCATAGAGTCTCATAGCAGCCACCATGCCTCTGACCTCCAGGATCTCCCAGGATGTAGCGCGCTTGATCTTCGAAGCCGCCGTCGAAGATCCCCAAGAAGCGAATTGAGCCTGTGCACAGGTGTCTAATTGTTCTATCGCAGAATAGTCACGAAGGATAGTGTAGTACTAATTTTATTGCACCCCACCATCCTCTCTACCCTATCGTGATCCACCCTCCAATCTGTGTAAGAAGGCCAGCTAATTCTTCAGGAATCACGTCCGATCACTCGACATAGTAAAAGTAAACCGTTGAATGCGCAGTGTAAGCTGCTGGGCCTGCATTGTAGTAGAAATCGAAGCATAATTACAAACGATAGAAACAGCAGATGACCTCAATCTCAATTCTAATTTTCTATCTTCCTAGGAGGTCAAATTCTGTAATCTCTGGTCAGAAGGCTTGACTTGCAAATGACCGTGGGCACCAAATGATCGCTGTTTTTCTGTCAATCAAGGAGGATCGACTGCTTCAGCTCGCCCACCACCATCTCTGGACCATATCGGCGTAAAGCTCACGACCACGACCACGACCACGACCATAATACTTAACCTACCTGACTTGGACTTGGAACGGGCTAAAGGCTCCCAGGTCGACGACTCGATATGTCATGGCGGCATAGAAGGACCCCCCAAGAAGATTGTTGGTATCGCCTTCAAGATCTGGACCAAGAGCTCCTCTCAATTTCAGGGTGGACAAAGCGGGAACGAGGACTTTCTAGCACAAAGCAAAGCATTGTACGAAACTCGGTGCGTTGGCTCCTTAACTGTCCCGGAAGTTGCGTCTCAAAAGTGCCCCTATCCTGTAGAACAAGTTTATAAAGAACTGCGATTGCTTTCAACTTGGCGGTTGGCAAGCCCATAGACATACCAAGCGCGTACACTCCTGGATGGTCAAGCTGGTGCAGTACCCTGATCGAACCATAGCCGAGAACGACCCGGACCTCCTGGAAGGACCCCCTTTTGACGGCGACCAGCTCAAATACGATGACATCTACGAGCCCGAGGACGACAATGCACCACCGCAGTCTCCCGACGCTGCGTCTGGCATTGATGACAGTCTGGAAGGTCTATTTTGCAGTTCCGACAACGACGCGAGAGGTTCTCGTTCCCCGGGCCCGTGCGAAGCAGGGGGATCCGATGCAATGAAGGAGCCCTACCTCAAGTTGACGCCTGGAATCAAGAGGAAGGTCCATTCGATTGTAGAGGCTGCGTGGGAGGGGGACGAACCAGACGAGATACCAAGTCCCAAACGCCTGAAGCGCCAAGTACACAATCCCAGACCCAACTCAACTACCGATAGTATCCAGCAAGGTGCCTCGAAGAAGAGAGCGGAATCAGACTCAACCCGGCCTGTTACTTCGAGGCCTCTACCAGCGAAAAACGCCATTTTGAAACGGAGACTCGGGTCTGCGAGACGCAAGGGAAGCGCGAAAGTTGGCGAGACAGCTTCGGCATCGATACCCAGTCGTAGACGACTCGTTCTTCGTCCATCCGCTGGGACGGCAGAACAACGGGAGGAGGTCCGCAGCGTACTTGAAGAGCGGGACGACCTCGCAGCGCAAGTGGAGAAGGCCCGGGACGATTACAGATCCCTCGCAACCTCGCTTGCCCAGTTGCAGGAACAACTCGACGCGCAGGGTACGAGAGCGGATGGGAGTGCCCGTCACATAGCTCAGCTCAAGGTTGACCTCAAAGCTTCCCTGAACACGGTGCTGAAGGAAGTCGACGGGCGCATGCAGAGGCACAGAGACGAATTGGAGGATGACGCGAAGGTGGTTAGAGCGGACTACGCAGGCGTCGTTAAGCGGCAGGAGGCACACGAAAGCTACACGAAAAAGCACCTTGCGTATCTGCACGCTCTCAGCCGGGACCGCAAAGGCGAATCGAGCCGGATGCTGGAACGAGTGGAAGCGATGGAGGGGGAGATGGATCGGACTGGGAAGATGGTGAAAGCGCAGGGCCTGACGGGGCAGGTGGAGAGAGACGAGCAGGCAGTGCGTCTGGCAGACCTTCGGAGGGAGTACAACGTTCGTTTTTCAGGAGTGCAAGACCAGTTTTCCGCGGAAAGTTTGGACATGGCGAAGCGGGTGGGGGTAGTCGAAGGAGACGTTTCTCGGTTAAGGCGGATACTGGAGGATGACGTCCTGCCCTCGCTATCCCAGGTGAGGAAGGACACGGACAGGGCCGTCGAACATCGCGAGAGGCTCGAACGCGACGCATCCAAATACCGAGCCCAATTCGAAAGTGCCGAGAAGGAAAGAGAGGAGGCTATGGGAAAGATTGTGGAGAGGGTATCGGTCACTGAGAGAGACTTGGCTCATCTCGAGTCACAGCCTGATCGGGTCTCGGACCTCGAACGCCCATCTCTGCTCGAACGATTGCCTTTCCTGAAGGACCTGGACGACATGACGAAGGCGGTTGTGGCTGAAGGCGAAGCTATGAGGGTGCAGTTCCGCGCATACGAGGAGAAATCGCGGCGTGAATACGACGCTCTAGTGGGAAAGCTAACTGAAATGACGAATGCGCAAAATGCTCTATCGAGAAATGCAGAACGTATCCTCACACTTTTCCTCTCCCATTCCGCGACATTTCGACACCCCTTCTCCGCTGAGGACCTGTCTTCGGATGACGAATTAAATGGTGCAGCCTCTGGCGCTCCGCCACGCCCCCCGAGATTAGCTCGACAGAAGAACCGTCATTCCTCTCGTGGCGCCGCGCCTTCTTCAAATCTTCACCGCCCTCCTTCCGAGATCCAGTTATCCTCTGCTAGCCTGGATTAATCTACATATGCCTGCTACCGTAGGTAGTGGGTCTTAGGGGGTCCTATTTGAAAATTTGGCGTGGATCTGGGGAAATCTTGTGCATCAGATTCCGGTCTTCAGATTAGTCACCGAATGTGGCCCGCGAGTCACCCTTCACTGAACTCTGACTCGTCGTCCGTCAGATTTAGTCTTGAGAGAGGGTATGCATAGCCATGCTGTGCTGAAGGTACATACCCTAGGTGTTGAGGCAGTGTTGAGGTCCGTATGCGCAGGTAAGTATGTGAGGCAAAGTGTTGAGGTCCATACGTTGCGCAGGTAAGTATGTGAGGCAAGGTGCACAGCCTGTGCACAGACTCCGAAGCCAGGGCATATAAAGCCAGAGAATATGTGACCGAATTGTCACACACCCCAGATCGCCTTGTCACGGCCCTCCTTATTCTCTTCTCCACCATGCCCGTCCTTGCCAATGGCTTACCAGCCCTCGCTGACGACGAGGCTGCATGTGAATCCTTGGCTCCAGTTTTGCCTTGCGCTCTCGACGGCTCCTCGACACCACACTCCCAAATAGATACAGGTACGTCCATTACAGGTTTCTTCATATACACTTTGACCTCACCACTTATTTCATAACTTTTGCTTTGTTTACAGGTCTATCTGCTTCTCATCCGTTTCCCATACCGGCTTCTGTCACATCATCCAGCCGCCCTCCCCGTGCGTTTTTCGATCTACAGGCGGCCTTCGTACCTTCCGCACAGTTCCCCTATGTACCCCCTGTTTTCAGTAACACGGTCTCTGAAATACAACATCTACTGCACCATCACAACATCAAATTCTCGCTCGTTCTGTCGTTAGAGTCATGTCGCGACCTTCTCATCCGTCACTTGATGTCTGGTGCCTGTGCTGCACATCCGAACGCACCGCCTGCATGCCAACAGTTTTGCGGGTCCCATCGATCTCCATTGGAGATTTCTTTGGACGCTTTTGGCCTGTGCACCAATAGCAAGATGCACATAGATCACCTCGAACGCGTCGTCCATGCCCTGGACTTCACAGAAGCCCCGGCCCCTTCAACGCGACCCGTCAGCCTGAGGCGGCAAACTGCTTCTCGAGTATTGAAGCAGTATCTAGACTACTTGTCGAACAGGCCATCGAACGTCCCTCAGGATCCGGACGCAATCTTAAGCAGTCTTGACCGGGAATCGTTCAAGAAAAGGGACCTGCGAGAAGTCGCCTCATTGCACGGCATTCACTTCGTGTATCAGACCACCACTGACAACCTCCGTGACCAGATAGCCAAGCACATCTGTCATGGAGAGTGTGTGCTGGGCGAAGGAAACGCAGGCTGTGAATATGTCGTTGCAATGTATCGTTCTGGGCCGGTAGCTCCGTGTCAGGACGACATTCGTGTGGGCATCTTCGCTGCAGTTGCTCAAGCTTCTAGCGTCCATCCAATTCGTCGTGTCCTCGGGGCCAACGAAATTCCTTACAAGTCGTCAGACACACTCCGGGAGTTACGGAAGGAACTAACCAAGAGCACCGCCAAACTCAGGGAAGCCAACCGAGCCCGTGGGGGCCGGTCAGTCCGTACATCCACTCAAATATTGCAACAAGCATCGAGCGCGAAGGAGCGGTGGCCTGAACTCATCCCAGAACAGACCAAAGATCAACTTGTCTCCCATTTTCGACAAGTCACATCTACCGCTGCTCTCCAGACTTTTACATGTGTGTAAGGGGGGATTAGATTAGATTAGACTATTTGTTACTATTTGTCATATGTCCGTATTCGCGCGAGGTCGCCATCAAGGGACCTCACGCTCATACCACTACCAGTACAGGAATCCATAACCGGTTCTTGTGCATTGTGGAGCGAGCCGTCTAAGAAACCAGCTGAGTCGTAACAAGCAGTAAGCTTGTTACAGTTTTTGCACAATCCGGAACCCCGACTCTTTTCCCTCTCTCTCTCTCTCTCTGTCTCTCTCTCTCCTTCTCAGCAACGGAAACCAACCAACGCGTAACTGCGTTTTCACTCGACCACCACGACACGCCGACCACCCGACAGAACCGTTAGAGATTCTATCGCGTGGTAAGGATGTCAACAGCGGGACGAGGACTAGACACGTCGACGGACGGATTGCCGACACAGGCGCCTACACCGACGGAACTGGAATGGCAAACGAGGCTGTTCCGGCTACGAAGGGAAGAGAAGGCGAGGAGGAAACGGGGCGAGCGGGTAGAGCAGGGAGAAGACGGGCAGGATATCCCGATTCGTCCAGAAGATAGTAGGTCTTCGGCCGGATCGAACAATAGTGGTATGTCTTCACTCGGGAGTACTACGTCGTCAATGCGACACAATATTGCCCGGAAGACGGTAGAAGATATGGTGGCAGCTGGAGTCGTAGCCGACACGGAGGAAGCAAGGGGACGGGCACTAGAGGTCCACTTGCAGAATCTTCGCGACGCTCGGGATGATCGGCAACGCAGGAAGGAGCTCTTGCGGCAGCAGCAAGAGCAAGAACTCCAGCAACAACAACACCAACAACAACAGGAACAACTGCGACGCACTCGGTGGCAGCAACGGCAACAGCAGCAGGAGCAGCAACTGCAACGGCAGCAGCAGCAGGAGCAGCAAATGCAACAGCAGCGACAGCAACAGCTACTCCAGCAGCAGCAGCAGCAACAACTGCAGCAGCAACGGCAGCAGCAGCTACTCCAGCAGCAGCAGCAACAACAGCAACTACAGCAGCAACAGCAACTGCGAGTGCAAGAGCAACAGCGACAGCAATGGCTGGCGCAGCAGGGAGCGGTTGGAGGAGGATTCATCCTCCCTCCGCCACCTATTCAGCAGGCCCCAGGGGGATACCAGCCGGTCTACCAGTATCATCCTGGACCAAACGCGCCTCCACGGCCACCGCCTCCAACCGACTGGGAGCTATGGCGATCGGAGAGGGGACAGGGGCAGCAAGACCAAAACCGTCCTCCCCTTCAGCGCGGAAAAGGGAGCCCAGGGTATAGCACACCCACCCCGGGGGCACGGTCAATTATGCCGGGACCGAGACCAGTGACGTCTCATGCGATCCCCCAACAGCGACCGGAGGATCAGCGGCCAGACGAGGACGGCGGACTGGAGTACGTAGACCCCAACGGGTTGGGCCCGTTACCGTCGATATCTCAGCGAGGTATCGCGGTTCCTAAGGTCGTCATAGACGAACGGTTCCAACCACCGACTCCGCAGTGGATGAAGGACGACCAGGCGAAGATGGACGAACCGCCGTACTTCGGGAGAGCGCCCACGCATCCCAACGAGACGGTGAAGCTGGAACCGCGCTCCATGGGGGTACCAAGCGGGAACTCGAATGAACTCCCGCCGGGTAACCCTCCTCAGCAACCGCAGGCACCACCGCTTCAGGATAGGCCACCCAACCAGGGTCCCGCTGCTCCGCAAGCGCCCCCAATAAACCCACCTGAGCAAGTGCTGGCGTATACTGGAGGGATAATGCTGGACTTCAAGGATCGTGTAGCCCTCCAGAAGTACAGGGCAGCCACACTAGCGGCCGGCGAACCGTGCAGGATCGACGACCAGTTAGTGAGGTTCGACGAGGGAAACCGTCCCTATTCAATAATGGGGCGTACATCGGGAACACCGCCGCCTCCGTCACCGTCATCGTCGTCCAGTGGGTCAGGCCAAACCGACGGATCGAAAGACCGTAGGCATGGGGACCACGGCGGGGATGATAGGGTACCGAAGGGACCGACGCGATACAAAACGCCAGCCCCAACAGGACGAATATCCGTCGCAAGGGAGATGGTGGATGGCGTGGAGGGTTGTCCTCGGCACGAGCACGCCAAGTATCTGGACGAACGACACGCCCAGATCCTCGGTATGATCGAGCGGGAGTTGGCGCGACCAGCGACGGGGGTGGTGGGACCGGATGGTAAGATTCGGATGCCCAAGACCTCCTTACCAACCACCTACGACGGGAAGCCGTCAGCCACCGAGTTCAACCGATGGCTGATGAGCCTACTTCAGCACTATGTCAATGGGTGGATGAATGGGGCGGAACACGATCGGCTCCGTATCACTGAGTTGGAGAAGTCGCTGGAGGGAAAAGCGCTGAGCTGGTTTACGAGCACCGTAACCCAGGATCTCATCGAAGGACGAAGCACCTGGATCTTCGAGGATGTTGTGATCGAGATATACGATCACTTCGTCCATGCTCGACGAACGCTGGCACCCGAGTCGGAATACTGGGCGGTAGAATACGACCAGGATGAGGGTGCTGAGCAATTCTACCTCGACCTGAAGCATAAGGCCGACGAGATGATGGACCTGCCAACGCGGACGGACTTCGCTAAGAGGTTCTACGATGGCTTGCCCATCCTTCTCCGACAAGAGATCACGAAGATAGGAGCCGATCCGTATCACGAATCGGCTCGTCAACTCCTCAAGTACTGCGTCCACATAGAAACCGCCAACAGGACACTTCACGACTCTGAAGTGCGCCGGGGCGTTGGGGCGCAGCTGGCCTACTCGGGAAGCGGGCGATTCAACTGGATCACGCCCAAGGAGGGCAGGAACTTCTTCACAAAGTACCACAAGGAACGCCCTTCCAGGGAGAGGAACGAACGAGTTAGGGTGCGAGCGCATTTTGCGGACGCCCGAAAGGAAGAGGAATGATTCCGGTCTCGGACGCCCGAACCACGAAGCGACAACAACCATCGACCAGACACCAACAGGAGTCCTCGACCCACAGGGCCGAGTGCGTCGTCGGGGCCACCACGACCGTCGTGGCAGCCTCGACCGACGCCAGCTTCGGGGGCCAAGTCCGCTAACAAGTGCTTCTCATGCGGAAAGGAAGGCCACTTCTCTCGAGACTGCCCAACCCGTGGACCTAGTGACCGACGGAACGTGCGTCCATCGGTCAAGTTCCAGGCGGTACGCGAGGAGGGGAAACACGGCGATGGCGAGGATGAACCTCGGGAGTCCCATGACGAGACGACCGAGGGACAGTCTGGGGATGAAGGCGAATGGGACCATTGGGAACCAACAGACAACGAGGAGGCGGAGCCATATGGCGACGCCTACGAATACTACGACCAGGACTGGGAAGGAGATGGGGAACAGCTCGGGGCCGCTTCATGAGTACATGGGTGCCGTGCGAGCCCGAGATGACGACGAAACCATAGAACGACCGACACGGACGCCGTCGGAGAAACAGAGCATGGTGCAGTGGATCACCATTAACGGGATCCGCGCACTCACACTCTTCGACTCGGGATGTACGCTGGACACGATCAGTCCCCAGTTCGCGTCGGCTGCTGACATCCAGGTCAAGAACCTGGTGAAGATGGTGCCCCTGCAGCTAGGCGTAGTGTCGAGCCGCTCTGTCATCCACAAGGGTGCCAGAGTAGGTTTCTCCTTCCAGGGCATAACGGCGAAGGATGAATATTTCGACATCCTTCCCGTCGCCAAATACGACGTCGTCATCGGAATTCCGATGATGAAGAAGTTGGGCATATGCCTCGACTTCGACAAGATGGTACTACGATACCGCGGAGGAAGCGTAAGGCCGCTCGACGAGAAGGAGGAAAGCTCTGTGTCGGCCCGACGAGCTGGAATGCGTAACGCGTTCCACCAGAAGGTTGAATGACGGGAGCGCCGGGCTCGCGCTGAGGGGGAGCGACGCCCGGCACGAAAGCGAATTCCACCCGACAAGCCGAAGGACGGGGTTCGCGCTGAGGGGGAGCGAGGAGCTCCCAAGAAACCAGAGGACCGGAAACGGTCTGAGGGGGAGCGCGAAAGGATTGACGCCTTCGAGGACTTAAAGAAGAATGACCCCAACAAGTGGCGTACATCGCGGAAGGCGACGGTTGAGGACGTCACCGAGGAGGAAGAGGAGCCGGCACTATCACAACAGGTCGAGGAGATCGTGCAGGAGTTCACGCGAGCGAGATTCCCGGACGAATCTCAACGGGAACGACTTAAATCCAAGGTCGTTCCTGGAGCGGATGATCTCGAGTTCGCGACAGAGTTCAATCGCATGATTGAGGAGTTCTCCAAGACCGTCGAGGTCGACGTCGACAGGGAACTCACCGAGGAAGACGTACCTTGACTCAAGGAGCAATGGGCCGTGATGCTTAAGGACCGATGGGGGGGACGAGGGTTGAAGTTGCCGCCTTTGCGCGCAATCAACCACCGTATTCCTCTGGTCGACGAGAAGAAGAATCACTACTACCACCTTCCGCGCTGCCCGGACTCGCTCAAGCCGCTACTCTCGGAAAAGGTTGGGAAGTACACGGAAGCGGGATTGTGGGAGCCGGCGCAGACGAGCCAAGCCGCACCTATGCTATGTCTCCACAAAAAGGCCGCCACGCCTGGACTACGCACGGTGATTGACTGCAGAAAACGGAACGAGAACACGATCAAGGACGTGACGCCGTTCCCCGACCAGGACCAGATCCGACTCGACATCGCGCGAGCCAAGTACAGATCGAAGATCGACTTGTCGGACGCGTACGAGCAGGTGAGGGTGGAACCGGAAGACGTGTGGAAGACTTCATTTGCGACTATCTATGGGACATTCACGAGTAAAGTAATGCAGCAGGGTGATTGTAATGCACCAGCTACATTCCAACGTGTAATGAACATGATATTTCGAGAATATATTGGAGTATTCTTGCATGTATATCTCGACGACCTCTTCGTGTACAGCAACTCTGTGGAAGAACATGAGAAGCACCTCAAGCTCATTTTCGACAAGCTGAAATCTGAGGACTTCTTTCTGAAAGAGTCTAAAGTGGAGCTCTACGCCAAGAAGGTCGACTGCCTAGGTCATCTTATAGATGAAAGGGGCCTGCATGCCGACGCCGACAAAATGGCCAGGATCCGAGAATGGAGAACGCCGAGGTCGTACCACGACATCCAAAGATTCTTGGGTCTCGTTCAGTACTTGGCGCCATTCCTACCAAAGGTCGCAGCATACACCGAACCCTTATCATCAATGACGACGAATGGCCAGGCGTTCGATTGGAGACCCATCCACGACGTGTGCTTTCAACGAATTAAAGACATCTGTTGCAAGACACCGATCCTGAAGCCCATCACTCCATCCATGGAGGAACCCATCTGGGTCATCTGCGATGCTTCAGTCAGCGGCGTCGGGGCGATGTATGGCCAAGGACCGACTTGGCGAACATGTCGTCCTGCCGGCTTCATGTCTAGAAAGTTTACAGATGCCCAAAGGAACTACCGCGTGTTCGAGCAGGAAACACTAGCGATCCTCGAGGCGCTTCTCAAGTGGGAAGACAAGCTAGTGGGCTACCGTATCCACGTCGTCACGGACCACAAGGCACTGGAGTTCTTCAAGACACAACGAAAACTTTCACCTCGCCAGACTCGATGGATGGAGTACATGGCTCGTTTCGATTTCGACATCTGCTACGTGAAGGGCATCCTGAACAAGGTGGCCGACGCGCTGTCGCGGTACTACGAGAACGACAACTGGGGAGATGTACACGACATCTCCGAGTACGTCAACGCCGATCGTCGACTGGATCCTGACCATGAGGACCTTCCGCCAGAGCGCTGCGAGGAATTGCAGAACGATATGGTTCAGCTCCTCGCCATGCGCACCGACATACCAGTCCGACGGTCGCAACGGCTGGAGCGACGAATCATGGAGAAGCGCGAGCTGAGGGACATCGCGGCAGAGGAGATGAAGGTCGCGACGTGCCCGATACCGGAGGTACCGAAGCGCACCGTAGGGCAAGGACCTACCGTCGCGGCGGTTTCACAAACATCCCGGCGACTCGTCCGCACCTTGGACGAGTCGAAGGGATTCCAAGAAGCTCTCAAGACGGCGTACGCCACAGACTCGCTGTTCTCGCGCGTCCTCAAGGACGAAGGGAAGCACAAGGCGTTCATGGTCGGCGATGGACTCGTATGGTCCAAGAATCAGGCGGGTGAAAGAGTGACGTGCGTTCCCGAAGGGAAATTCGAAGGAAGGACGTTGCGGGGCATTATAGTCGAACAGGCACACGAGATAGTTGGCCACTTCGGTCCACAAAAGACCACTGACTATATTCGTCGGTGGTACTGGTGGCCGGGCATATATACAATGGTGGAACGGTTCTGCAAATCGTGCGCCGTGTGCGCGACAAGCAAACCGTCCAACCAGCGCCCCGCAGGACTGCTGCATCCACTACCGACACCCCGATATCCATGGGAGTCGATTGGGATGGACTTCGTCGGCCCGTTCCCTGAGGTAGCAGGGAAGAACTACCTCTGGGTCGTGATCTGCCGCCTCACATCTATGGTCCACCTCATCCCGATCAGGACAACGACGACAGCGACAGAACTTTCGGACGTATTCATCCGAGAGATCGTCAGGCTACACGGACTCCCGAAGTCGATCGTATCCGATTGAGATTCGAAATTCACGTCGAGATGGTGGAAGGAGGTGCATAGGATATTGGGTGCCAAGCTCCTAATGTCCACATCCTTCCACCCTCAAACCGACGGAGTAACGGAACGGGCCAACAGGAGCATTGGTCAAATACTCCGTGGCACGATCAAGCCCGACCAGACGGACTGGGTGAACAAGTGCCCGATGGTCGAGTTTGCGATAAACTCGAGCATCAGCGGAACGACGGGCTTCGCACCATTCGAACTCAATCTCGGATATATGCCTCAAATGCTGAAGGCGTTTCCCGGCAGCCAGGAGGATTTCCCGCCAGGTGTCGCCGCATTCGCAAACCGAGCACTCCACTACTTGGCGGACGCGCACGACACCATCATAGCGTCGCGAGTATTCCAAACGCACGAAGCCGACAAGTTCCGCCGACAGGACCCCAAGATCGCTGTTGGCGACCTGGTGTACCTATCAACCAAGAACCTCAACACTCCGAAGGGGAGGGCCAACAAACTCGTGCCAAAGTTTGTCGGTCCATACAAGGTCACACTCGCAGACCCCGAGAAGTCGGTCTACGAGTTGGACCTGCCCCAGTCACTCCGCGACCGTTGCATCCACAACCGATTCCACGTGAATCTCCTTCGACCGCACTTTCCATCCGATACGACCAACTTCCCGAACCGCAAAGAACCAGACGCTTACGACTTCGGGGCACCCGACGACGTCGAGTGGCACGTCGAAGAAATCCTGGACCACGCATGGGTAAAAGGAACGAATAAGTTCCGTTTCCTCGTAAAATGGTCCATTGGAGAACCTAGCTGGGAGCCGCAGAGCGAGTGTAATAAGCTCGCGGCCATGGATAGGTACCTCGAGCTCATGGGCGTCACACGGATCACGGAGTTGAAGCGGAAGACGGATCCGGTCGGGTCAGTGATCCCATCAACCTCCAAATGAGTCAGCGCTGGAGGCGGTGACGCGGCAGCTGTTCTCTGCCAACACCCACCACCACCACCACTGCGCACCGCGTGACAACGAAGGTTCGCCTTGTTATCACCGATGCCGTATCAGCACGAGAACTCGAGGAACGCGACGCGTCGACACGAAGAGCCGCGAAGGATGGAGGTGCCGAGGAGGTGGAAGATTGACCCAAGGGAGGGGGTACCGGTATGCATCAACGACGAATGCCCCAAGTGCATAGCGGCGTTGAGCCACCACACCGACATCCCCAAACACGAGCGGGGGTACATCGACGAGGAAATGACGGACAGGTGGAAGAAAGTGGGACGAAACGACGGGGCGTCGGCGCAGGAGGTCAAGAGCCTGCACCGGCGACTCGAAGGGAGTGAACAGACCGTCGAGAGGTTACGCGGCGAGCTCGCCGGCGCCCACCGCGAAATGGATGAGATGAGGGACGAGATGCGCGCAATGCGACGCGAGCTGGACCACCACGCTCGTCGCGACCGATCCAGGTCGCCACGACCGAGGCAGTTCGCACCGCCACTAGGACGATACGAGTCGGGCGCGAGAAGGGACGGGAGGACTACGGAGTTTCGAGGACGGTCCTGGCAGGATCAGGGACGGCGAACGCTACCTACGGGTCCGCGATCGCATATGAGGGGCCAGCAGGGATCGTCGGGAGGAGGGTCTGGTAGTCCGCGATCCGCGAGTATCGCGTCGCGTTCCACCGAGGCGACGACACGCGTCGAAGAAACCCCGAACCCGAAAGACGCCGACATCGTCATGAAGGACGAGGCCGACGTCAAGGGGGAGAGCGCGCCGCCCAAGGCACCGCCTATGTACCTGAGGGGGCCGGAATCGGATGCCGAGGACGACTATTCCGAGGACGAGGACGCCAAGAAGCCTCAGCCGATGGTGCCACCCGAAGTGGTGGCCCAGACACTGAAGAACTTGAAGGGCCTCGACCTCAGGAAATGGCTCACCAGCGGCAACAGGGCACAGGCCCTGATCATGGCCATCCAGGAACCCGCGCAGAAGCAGTTCTACTACGAGGCCTGGAAGATCTACGAGGCCGCCCGAAAGAAACCGTCAGACGAACGACCACTGGCCGAGAAGTACATGGCGATATTTCTGGAGAGGCGACCGCTCTGGGTGCGCGAAAAGATGTACGCGGAGAAGAAGGGCGCACACCTTCCGCAGCTCACCGAGCGTCCGAACTTCTGGGCGGAGTACTTCATCCTCAAGTCGGCAACGTGCAGCGACGCAGACAGGGCGATCCCGGGAGGCATCGTCATCAACGACCAAGGAGCTCTGAGTGCCATTCACATCAGGGGCCTGTGCTTCCTGCGTGGATGGCAACCGTCCAAAGTCGTCGGAACAAGCACGACGCAGCTGTCCCATATCCGGAGGCTGCTTCGAAGGACCATCGCGTGCCCAGGACTGGTCCAGAGGACCATCGACAAACACAGCATGCCCGTCCGACTGTCTCCCGATGACCCGCACGCCTCCAAACCATATCCTACCAACGGCTCCAACGACGGGGTCATCGAGATGGCACGATGGCTCGCGGATCGGGGCGCCAGGCCATGGGACCTCGACCAGGCATCCGGATTCTGCCAAGAGTACATCCGGTACGCCGCCCGGAAGTACCCCGCAGACTCAGAGAGAGGAAGGGAAGCGAGAGAGGACGCGAGGTGGGTGTCACGTTGGATGGTCAACGTGTTATCCATAGCGAGCGTCGTCGCTGCCGACGTAAAGCTCTCCACCAACTGGATCGCGGTGTTGGATTCCGAGGTGCGAATGAAGGAGGCGACGAAAGGCGCGCTGACTGTACGCACGGAGAACCATCTCATGCCACCAGGGGAAGAGGTACCACCCGCAACCGAGGGAAAGGACGCCGTCGTCGAGGTGTACACCCACGACGGGAACGCATCGTCAGCGTCGACAGGGATAGCGACGGCTAATCCTGTCAACGAGAACCAGGCGATGGAGGTGGACAAAACTCAGTGAGAGCTAGTTGGCAGGCGACGGTCTACCAACGAGCAATCAGTCGCCAACCGAACTACACCCACATCGTCAAGAATCTATACAACCATCGTCCGACCACAAATCATCACCACTATGCAACACACCATCGCTATCCGTCGCTGTCTCGCTGTCCATCACACGCTATAATTCGGAATTTTTTTTTCTTTCTCTCTCTTCTACTCGCTCATTGCTATTCAATCGCTATATCGCTATCACAACTCCATTCATTCTTGTTACATTTTGCTGCACATATCATTCATTTCTCTTATCATTGACTATTGGGAGTACGAGTTGTTTTACAACCCGGAGGGGGAGAGTGTAAGGGGGGATTAGATTAGATTAGACTATTTGTTACTATTTGTCATATGTCCGTATTCGCGCGAGGTCGCCATCAAGGGACCTCACGCTCATACCACTACCAGTACAGGAATCCATAACCGGTTCTTGTGCATTGTGGAGCGAGCCGTCTAAGAAACCAGCTGAGTCGTAACAAGCAGTAAGCTTGTTACAATGTGCTTCGTGTGCAGCGGACTATAGGATGGATTTTTTCCGCGAGCTCACGCTTGCCCCTGGAGACCCTGTGTTTACAAAAGTCCTGCAGTATCCAGGCTTTGTACCCCATGGTTCCATGTTTCCCCACCCGTTGCCGGAACCGTTGGCCTGCACAGTTTCGCATGCATTCCTGCACTCATCTGGCATTCGCATTGACGGCACAAATGTCATCCTTTCGCTTTGTGCTGAATGTGCAAACTACCTGAAGCGGAAGAAGTTGCCTCCCCTCGCACTCGCAAATCACAACTATCTCGGTGATGTTCCTGACGAGCTCAAGGATCTAACTGTTGTGGAGGAAGCTATGATATCACGATCGCGGGCCAAGTGCTGGATTATACAACTGAAAGAATCAAATCAGGATCTAGCCATACCAAACACGCAGCGTGGCATGAAAGGCCATGTCATTGTGTTTCCCCAACATCCCTCAAAGATTGCGCGTGTCTTACCCCCTTCAATCGACGATATCATCACTCCAATATGTGTTATCTTTGTTGGGTCAAAGCCCCCTTCCCGAGAATGGCTTCGAACCAAGGCCAAACCTCTTGTTGTTCGAAAGGAGAAGGTCCACAATGCCCTGTTGTGGCTGAAGAAACACAATCCACTCTACGCCAATATTGAGATCAACTACCACCTCCTGGGACAACTAGATGCCGTGCACCTCCTCCCGTTCGATATACAGCATGTCCTTCCAAGTGCGGAAGCTGATGGCTTAACATCTCGCTACGACGCACCTGAAGCCGCACTACCTCAAGATTCAGCCTCGGGTGATATACCGTTCCAAAACGTGGTGGTGACTGACGTCGATGCACACGCGCCTATTAATGAACTTCGAGCAGCTGCTGTTCGCCATTTTAAGAGACGCGGTGGGGGCTATGTGCAACTATCCCATGATGCCGAACCCGTCAATGAATTCTTCAATCCTGACCTGCTACCCATGATATACCCGACACTATTTCCGTACGGCATTGGGGGTCTAGAGAATAGGATGAGAAAAGGGGCCCTCTCGTTTGCTCGGCATGTGAAGCATCTCTTCACGTTGCATGACCGGCGCTTCCAGAAGCACTACTCCTTCCCATTCGTAACATTTAACATCAAGCAACGGCGGGCCATCCTTCTTCACACCAGCTTGAAGGTGAAACGAGCCAGTTTTGGTAGAATCGCTGCGTCGTTTGCCTCGGTCTCCCCTGACGTGTTGCAAGCAGTTGCCAAAAAGGTTGGAGACGGGAACTTCTCATTCGACAACCCCGAAGAACGCAAAGCACTCAATCTAATGAGTGAGGTGAAGCTCATCACATCCAATGTCCCTGCGTCTTCCTCTTCGAAAATTGTCATGCGTAATGAAATCAAGGCTCTCATCATCGAGAAAGGGCTCCCAAGTTTCTACCTCACGATTAATCCAGCGGATGTCTATGATCCTCTTGTACGCCTACTCGCCGGTGCTGAGATTGACGTCGACAACCTCCTTCCTGAAGACATGTCAACATATTGGGATCAGTCTGTTCTCGTTGCCCAGAATCCAGCTGTCGCCGCAAAATTCTTCAATACAGTTATTAAGGCATTCATTTCGACAATTTTGGGTTACGACCCGGATGGGAAAGACCTCAACGGTGGAATCCTCGGGGTGGTCAGTGCGTACTACGGCTGCGTTGAAGCACAAGGCCGTGGTACTCTTCACTGCCATATGCTCGTCTGGCTTTCCGGTGCACTAAATCCCGATGAAATCAAACGTCGAGTCTTCCAAATGGGTGATGATGCATTCCGGGAACGACTCCTTAATTTTTTAGATGACACAATCTCCACAAACATTCCTGACAACCCACCTGTCTGCCCCATTGCCGTGCCGTCTGCTTTGTATCACCCATGCTCAGTGAGGGGCCCAAATCTCGAGGGAATTCCAGAGAATATTGCCTATCTAGCAAAGCAAAAGGACATCCACCATCTTGCCACTCAATGCCAGCACCACACACACAATGCAACTTGCTACAAGTATTGGAAAGGCCCGCCACACCCCAAAGAGTGCCGATTTGATCTAGATGAATCGAACACCCAACCGGTCAGCGACTTTGACAAAGAAACGGAAGAACTCAAGTTACGTCGCTTGGATGGCCTTGTCAACAACTATAACAACACGATAATCCGTGCTGTTCGATGCAACATGGACATTAAGTTTGTCGGCTCTGGAAACACTGCAAAGGCTGTATGTTACTACATAACAGACTACATCACCAAGTCCCAATTGAAAACTCACGTCGCATTCGCTGCATTGGAGCATGCAGCACAGAAACTTGGGGAGTACGATCCTGACGAAGACGACCTCAAAACACGGGGCAAACGCCTTCTCCAGCGCTGCGCCTACGACATGGTATCGCATCAAGAATTGTCAGCCCAACAGGTTGTATCATACCTCATGGACCTCGAAGATCATTTTACAAGCCACCGCTTTCGTAACCTATACTGGCCATCTTTTGAAAAATATGTCGACAGCAAAGACCCACTGAAGTCATCCAATGGCAAAGCAGATCTTTCCGTGGAGCAGGAGTGCGAAGGCGAAGGTTACGACGACATGCCGTCTTTGGATCAAGGAGATTGCGAAGAACGTGAAGCGGGCAGCGATGATGAAGAGTCACAATTCGGCGAGTGCACAACGTCGGACTCCCTGGAAGAAGATGTCGGGGTTCGTGTCGATGAAATCACAGGAACGTTGGTCCTCCGGAGTGACCAGGTCGCCGACTACTTGCTGCGAGGTGATCGACTGGAGGTTCTGTCCCTTTGGGACTTTGTTGCTCAAGTCGACAAGATACTAGCAAGTTCATCGGATGTTGATAATAATGGCAACGGCAGTGGGGGCGAGGACGAAATGGATTGGTCTTATTCCGACCCCAGTATTACCAGTACTAAAGAAGAACTGTTATTCGATACCCATCGATTCAGGCCACGAGCACAATTCAAAGAGACACACCTCGAATTCCAAACACATTGCCTCCGAGTCAGGCTTCCAATGAAGCGCTATATTCCAGTACCCATTGGACCCGCAATACCCCGCCGTGACACTACCAATCCAGAGGAGAATGAGCGCTATAGCCGATTGATGCTCATTCTCTTCAAGCCATGGCGTGATGCATCCGATCTTCGGAAACAAGGTCAAAGTTGGGTGGAGGCTTTTGATGAATTTGCGCACACATGCGACCTATTCAGCAAGTCGCGGATGGATAACATGCAGGTCTTGCACGAGTGCAAAGACAGTCGGGATGACCATTTTGCTCGGCGCAGCAAAGAGAAATGGTGCAGAGGGTTCGCCAAGGACACCGGCCGGCAGACAACACGAGACGACTTCTTCGGCGAAACTGACGAACTTTCGGCTATCCTGGATCACCTGGAAGACATAGACAGAGGAGCAGACAGTCGATTGCAGCGCACACGAGCAAATGCAGAAGACTGTATCGCTCAAGCAGAGCAAGGTGGTATGTTTTCTGGCCAGTCAAGCTCATCCAATTCATTGGGTACTGCAATGTTGGACCACAGCGCCCACCTCATCGACGAGTCCCACCCCGATGGACTTGAAGACATGTGGAAATCAGCCTATGACGACCGACGTGCCGGGAGGAAACAGCTGCAAACAGCCAGGAATTCGGCTTCTGAAGTGAGGGAGGAAGCACCTGCCCTTGTCAGTGTCGTCGCAGCAGGTCCTGGGTTCCAAAGCGACGCCAGCAGCTTCCGTTCGGATCTCAGTGTCCCTCTCATCGCACAAGACCTTGCTCCTTCTCATCAAGAGAGCACAAGTATCGAAAACATTGTCCAACAATTCACGCTCAACTCCGAGCAAGCAAGGGCATTCCAAATCATAGCAAATCACGCACTGGTACGACGCCCAGACCATCCACTTCGCATGTTCTTGGGAGGGGCAGGAGGAACAGGAAAGTCCCGTGTGATTGATGCGCTGAAGGAGTTCTTTATTCAGCGTGGAGAGAGAGAACGGCTTCGACTAGCATCATTCACCGGCGTAGCAGCAAGAAACATCTCGGGGTCTACCCTCCACTCCGCGCTTAACCTCGTCCAGCGAAAATCGAAAGCGGGGTCCGACAAATCGAAACGAGATCTCATCGCATTGTGGGAAGGCGTCGACTTCCTCTTTGTTGATGAGGTTTCGATGATTGGGTGTCGCCTGCTACTCGAAATTAGCAACGCCCTGGTCGATGCCAAAGGAAACACGGCACCATTTGGAGGATTGAATATCATATTCGCTGGCGACTTCGCTCAGCTACCACCTGTTGGACAGCGTCGGCTTTCTTGCACAATGAACAAAGCAAGCGGTCTAAAGAGTCAAGATGACCTCGGTGGTCAGCTCCTTTGGCGTTCGGTTGAGACAGTCGTCATTCTCACCGAAAGTATGCGCCAATCGGGAATAGGCAATCAAGGTTTCGTTGCTTTGCTCGGACGATTGCGAGAGGGGCGGTGTACAGATGACGATTACGAGGTCCTTATGTCCCGTACAATTCAGAATGTATCGCCGGATTGGAGCCAGTGGCAAGACGCACCTATCATCGTATCCGATAACGCTGCTAAAGATGCTCTGAATGTGCGAGCGGCAGTCGCATTTGCGGAGAGAACTAGCCAAGAACTGCACTGGTACTACGCTGAGGACACCAGACGTGGTCAACCAATCAGTGACATCAACCTCAGAAAGCACCTACACTCTCTCGATTCCGGCAGAACCAACTATCGCTTGGGGAAGGTACCCTTGGTCATCGGGATGCCCATCATGATCACGCAAAACTACGATGTTGAGGGTGGCATCGTCAATGGGACAACAGGGGTCTTGAAAAGCCTTCGGTACAGAGTGGATGAAGATGGACTTCGGCATGCTGTCTCTTGCGTTGTTGAGTCACCGAGCATAACAGCCAGCCCACTGCCAGGTCTTGAGGAGTTGTGTGCCGCCGTGCTCGAAGATTCTGTCGAGTTGAGATTTGTCAATCCATACTCAGGGAAGCGATGCAGCATCAGACGCACTCAGCTACCCATAACTCCCGGATTCGCGATGACGGCTCACAAGGCTCAAGGAAAGACCTTTGAAAGAGCCATTGTCGACCTAAATTGCTGCATTGGAACTGAGGCGCCCTACGTGATGGTTTCCCGGGTGAAGTCGCTCTCGGGCTTGATGGTGTTGAGGGAGTTTGCTAAGCAGAAGATTTCGTGTCGACGTTCTCAGGAAACCCGTTCAGAGCTGGAGCGATTAGAGGTGCTAAGGCTTAAAACACTGCTTGAGCACGGATCGGAGGAGGAGGCTCGGGAAGCGCGGGCAATGCTCACGTTGTTGAGTAAGAAACCCCGTTCTGCTATGAAGAATGGACAGAGCAGGTAAGCGACTTGCATCATACGTTAATGCCACATAACTCACCATAGGATTCAACAGACATTCGAAGTAGCAGCGCGTCGTCGTGCAACGAGCAAAGCAAGCGCCGACACTGGTCCGCCGGCCTGTGCGGAGCTCCAAATCCTTTCCCAGGCTCTCGACTTCCACCGTGACCCGCTAGCAGAGTTGGTGATCTCAGGGAGTGTAATGAACCGGAGAGTGAGGTCTACGGGCTGAGTCAGCGTGGTGCACAGCATCTCTTTCTTCGCTTTGCACCACGACCTCCCCGAGACCGCCGACTCTCTACTTCACAGTAGAGTCTCCGTATCGCGAAAAAAAAAACAACTATTTACATTCGTTCTCATCGATTTCATTCGTTCGAAACCGGAAAAAAGTAAATCTCGAGCAAGATGACCGAAACCACGAACAACCCTCACAACGATGTCTGCCCCGACTACACACTCTCCGTCTTCGACGATTTGCGCAAGACCTTCGAGAACAAGGGGATGACGAGCGTAGAAGCCGTGAACATTCTTAAGGCGTCTTGGGAGGCCCAGAACGCCATCGCCAGGGCGCGATGGGATCAGGCGGCCACGGAGCGTATGGAGATTGCAGCCGAAGAAGCACGGAAAGCTGAGGAGACGGCTCAGTTGCGCGAGGCCGCCGAGAAGGAAGAAGCGGAAGCTGCCCTGAAGGAGGAACGACGGAAGAATAGGGCAAAGTACTTGCCCGTTTCGGTCGGTGTGGGGATGCCCGACAGACCTACGGTCAGATTCCCTCCCTCCGTGTTAGCGAAACTAAGAAAAGGAGAATATGTTGACCTCTGGTACGCAACCGATGCGGGCTTGACGGCTATGCTTCAAGACGTCGGGTCTGTTCACTCCCAGAGGCTCGTGCCGGAGCAGGATGAGGACGGAGGCGTAGCTTACGTTCCGGAGGTGGCGTTAAAGGCATCGAAGGCATTGGTCCGAGATGAAAGCCTGTCTTGGGAACAATTTCCCATTGCCTACATGCGTCTGATCCCTGCCATGCGAGATGCTGGGTGGGAAAAGGACCGTGTCACCATGTTTGGCCAGTTTTGGTCGTCGCTGCAACTTCACCCTTGGGCCACGACGCTCGATTCGACGGGGTGCGACCGACACGCCCTACTCATCTACCAAGCCGAGCAGCGCCGCCAGTGGCATCTGATTGTCCAGAATGACAACCAGGTCCCCGATATCTCTGTCCCAAACGAGTTCGCGCTCCAAAGAGCTCGGGACGAGGCTATGAAACAGTATCAGGAGAAGAGGTTGAATCAGTTGGAGAATCGGTGAGTTTTCTATCGAGGTTCGTCTTTCGGAGTAGTACTAATGATAATATCTCCTTCCCTTCCACCTCTACCACCATTCTTTTTCCTATTTGCCGTGCCGTTTGCCGTCTGCCGCTGCCGTTTTTTCCGACCCTCGTGTGTCGATGCCGACCTTCGTGTCGATGTGCTCGTGCGACTGTAGCTACACTCGCACGCAGCATGCCGCAGACTCCGGGCGCTCTCGCCCGTCGAGCAACCGCCGTGACCGCCGTGACCGCCGCCGCTCAGCTTCGCCGCCCACCCACCGCCAGAGCCGCGCCCGTTCTCGTTCGCGCTCCAGGTCCCGCTCGCGCACTAGCCGGGATTTTCGGAGTGGCGCAGGAGGTCAAGTCTTGCCTGCCTGCGCCGTCTGCCTTGGACGCCACAAACACGCCGACTTCTCCAACTGCAAGGAGAAGAAAACCTGGGACGACAAGCACACCACGGTCTCCCAGCGCCATTCGGGAGCCCTCACCCTTATTGCCGGGAACAAGCCCCTCTGTGGCGATTGGCAAGCAGCTCGCGGATGCACCAGCCTCCTCCACCCAGAGCGGCACGTCTGTTCGGGCTGCTCTTCTGTCAAGCACGGAGCTCAAGACTGCCCTCGAGCGCAACCGCTCTCGGCCTAGAACACCTTACCGGCCGGCCGAGTGGAGAAGGGCACTGGGGGAGGCAGGGTTGGAGCGTGAGTGGGAGCACGTTGTGTGGGGGTTGGAACATGGGTTCCTGGTTGGCTTCCCTGTCATCTCGGCTACCCAGCTCCCAGAAAATAGCAGCTCGATTGTAGCACCGGGAGCACCTCGCGAAGATCTTGGGGGCCGAGTTGGAGAAGGGGAGGTACGTGGGACCTGTTACGCGCGAGATTCTCGAGAGCGTTCTGGGTCCTGTTCAGTCATCGCCACTCTCAATCATCCCCAAAGCGACCCCGGGAAAGTACCGTCTGTTGCAGAACTTCTCTTTCCCTCGCCGGCCGTCGGCCACACAAAACGCCGCCGTCAACAGCTTTATCTGTTCATGCGACTTCCCCTGCACCTGGGGTACCTTCCGTTCCATGTGCATCCTTATCTCGAAGCTGCCGCCGGGTTCCCAGATGGCTATTCGGGATATCGCCGAAGCGTTTCGAACGGTTCCGCTTCACCCTTCCCAGTGGCCGGCTGCGGTGGTTCGAGGTCTGGGTGAGGAGTTATATGCCGATGTTTGTGTGGCCTTCGGGTCGGTTTCCTCTGGAGGAGTGTATGGAGCGGTGGACGATGCGATGTGCGAGATTTATCGGTCGAAGGGTGTGGGGCCTGTGTCGAAGTGGGTGGATGATCATCCCTTCATCCGGGTTCCTAGGGAGTATCTGTCAGAGTTTAACGAGGTTAGGGAGGGTTGGAGGAGGAGGATTGAGCAGGAGGGACGTCACCAAACAAATAGTAGGATTTGGTTTGGAGGAGGGACGTTGGTGGATGGGGAGCCTTTCGAGATGTTTGAAGATTGCCGTTTTCCGGTGCAGGACCTGTCGGGTCGTTCTCCCCGCTCAGCGGAAGATGCGCGTTTCTCTTCGTGCATGGCCGACATCGATGACATCGCGCGAGACTTGGGCGTCGGCTTTGAACTCTCGAAGGACGTCCCCTTCGGCACCGTCGTGCCTTACATTGGCTTCCGTTGGGATCTGTCTCGCCGTACTGTCGAGCTTCCGAGGGAGAAGGCAGAGCGTTACGTTGCAGCCATTGAGGAGTGGTTGGCGCGTCCACGGCACGACCTTGAGCAAGTTCAGCAGTTATATGGAAAGCTCCTTCATGCTTCCCTTGCTGTTCCCGCAGGACGAGCACGACTTACCGGCCTTGAACGCGCCCTCGGCCTCGCACACGCCAATCCCTACATGGCTAGATTTCCCCCTCGTTCCGTTCGACCAGACCTCGAGTGGTGGGCCGAGCGATTGCAGAGAGTCAACCTTTGGCGCTCGGTCGTCGTGCCAGATGCCCTCGTTGACCTGGGCGCATTCTCCGACGCAAGTACCGGTACCGGAATCGCCATCATCGTTGGGGACAGGTGGAGGGCATGGAGACTTCTGCCTGGCTGGAGAACTCGCAATGGGACCAAGGACATCGGTTGGGCAGAGGCTGTCGGCTTCTACTTTCTCGCCGTCGCTCTCACTCGCTTGGTCTCCCCCGGCGTCCACTTGCGGTTATTCGGTGATAACGAAGGAGTCGTCAAGGGCTGGAGGAATTGCAGGAGTCGAAACACCGCCGTTAACAATGTCTTCAAGCTTCTCCTGGACTACCTCGAGGAGTCCGACTTCGTCGGGTGTGTTCATTGCGAATACGTTCCCACCGGTGACAACCCAGCGGATGCTCCCTCGCGCGGCGTCTACCCACCCAGTGACCGACTCCTCCCTCACATCTGTATTCCGGAATCTCTCAGACCCTACATCGTCGATGCCCTTGACCCCGTTGGACCCAGTGACAGCTTCGACACCGGTGGTGGTGAGGAAATGGGGGAGGGGCTCTGTGACGACGACGAAGGCGGCGGGGATACGGATGAGCTCGACGAGATTGGGTATCTCGCCGGCGCTATCTAATGGTGCACCCCGTTCTAGCTCTCTCTCGGTGCTGCGACCTCCGTGCCCTTGTGCCGAGCGTCTTCGGGTTTGGCGCCCCCTGCTTTCGGGGCTGCGGGACTCGGCGGGTGCCGAGAAGGTTTACGATATGCTCTCAAAGACGTGGTCTTTGTCGACGAGGCGCACGTATGGAGCGGGGCTGCTGGTTTTTCACGTCTGGTGTGACCTGCGGGAGCCGCCCGTCCCAGAGTCTCAGAGGGCTCCCGTGTCGATGTCTCTGCTGCTTGAGTTCCTGAGTTCTTGCGCTGGGGCTTACTCGGGCTCCACCGCGAAGAATTATGTGTATGGTGTCCGTGCGTGGCACACCACGCATGCTATCCCCTGGCGAGTCGACGAGATACACCTTTCCGCAGCGCTTACGGCGATCGAGAAGATGACGCCTCCTACCTCCCGCCGCCCGAAGCGCCCGCCGGTGACTGTTGAATATATCGAGAAGATCGCACCGTACTTCGACTTATCTTCGCCGTTCGACGCCGCCGTCTTTGCTGCCCTTACCACTACTTTCTGGTCGCTCGCTCGGCTAGGGGAGTTCACCGTTAATCCGGACAAGGGTCCCTTCAGCCCAGCTACTCATGTCACGCGTTCTGGGGTTAGCGCTGAGGGTAGCGTTGGACGGTTGGGGTTGCCGGTTACCACCTTCTTCCTCCCCACTACGAAGACTGCCCCCGTGCATGGTGAACGAGTGCAGTGGTCTCGTCAGCAGGGCCCGTCTGATCCGCAGGCTGCACTAGAGGCGCATCTTGCCGTTAACAGCCCGGGCTCAGACGACCATTTGTTTGCGTGGCGGTCGAAGGGTCGCTTGAAGCCGTTGGAGCGTGCTGCCTTTCTGAGACGTGTTAATCAGGCTGCGAAGAAAGCAGGTCTTTCACGCATGCAGGGTCATAGTCTCAGGATTGGTGGGGTGTTGGAGTTTTTGTTGCGTGGCATACCATTTGACGTCGTGAAGGCCCTGGGGCGTTGGGCCAGTGACGCCTTTACGCTTTACCTTCGGGAATCTGCCGCAATCTTGGCGCCGTATATTCAAGACACCCCGATCCTGGAGCCGTTTGTTCGGATCGCGATGCCGTCGCGTGTGCGCCGTTGAGCGCCATCACGTTATTAGACGCCGGTACCATCGACGGTACGTCCTCCCTCCTGTGGTGTATTGGGGGCCCTCCTTCGTGCGCGTCGCGAGGACTCCTGGTACCTGATTGGGTGCACGGACTCACTCGGGCCATTGCAGACCAACTGAAGTTTCGAGTCGAGGCCAGCTGTGCTGGCACTCACCCAAAGCCACGATATCATTCAACATGATGTTAGGGATGCCGAAAAGTACTTAATTGTAGCTTATGCCGAATTATTATTGTTTGCCGTATCCTTCTCATTACGACAGTGTGAGAGTGGTCATTACCCTAGACTCACATCTATCCCTTGTTCACTGAGCGTATCAAGACGTAGATGGTGATCTCAGGGAGTGTAATGAACCGGAGAGTGAGGTCTACGGGCTGAGTCAGCGTGGTGCACAGCATCTCTTTCTTCGCTTTGCACCACGACCTCCCCGAGACCGCCGACTCTCTACTTCACAGTAGAGTCTCCGTATCGCGAAAAAACCCGCCCGCCCTCACCTTTTCGCTGGACTATCCTGGTTTCTCTACTCTTTGTAGTGAATCTCGGCTACGAAAGCGATACTCGACGCTTTCGGTTGTCGCTGCATTGGCCCTCCCACCCTGCACGGACTCACTCGGGCCATTGCAGACCAACTGAAGTTTCGAGTCGAGGCCAGCTGTGCTGGCACTCACCCAAAGCCACGATATCATTCAACATGATGTTAGGGATGCCGAAAAGTACTTAATTGTAGCTTATGCCGAATTATTATTGTTTGCCGTATCCTTCTCATTACGACAGTGTGAGAGTGGTCATTACCCTAGACTCACATCTATCCCTTGTTCACTGAGCGTATCAAGACGTAGACCTTGAAGCCTCAGCTAACCTTCCCCTCCCCTCTCAATACCGAGTGCATTCTACTGTGGACTACAGCATGCACGGATACATGGACGATTTCATCGATTTTGCCTGGGAGGAGGTACCGACATTGCACCACACTTCGTCGCCCAATCGAACAGCGTTTCTTTGCTGGACGCAGGGGGGACTTGAGTAGTCCGTCCTGTGGGCCGATTGGGGGCGGGCAACTTTAGCAGGGCATTGGGGGCCCGTTACTCTTATTTTTATGCATGTATAGTACGGTACATACTAGAACATACCTTTCGCGGGCTCTCAATGTTTCGTCTAGTCAAGGAATGTAGAAGATAGATAGGTAAGAACAAAATTGAATTGACCGGTAGCAGGTGGTGCCGCTAGTCGGCCTTACAGTGTTATCCTTAGAAAATGGGCTCGTTGCTCTCCATCTCCTACTCCCTTTCCCAGTAACCGATCTTACCATTAAGCGCCCAAAGATAAGATAAGATCACTGACCCGGGCCAGAGCCGATAACATCTGAATCCGGATCCCATGGCCACGTCATGACAGGTTGACCGGAGATCGTCCTTTCTTCTTCATTGACTTCAACCCTCATCGATCATCAATTATTCTCCATTTAATGGAGCCTACGGTACCTGTCAGAGTTAAATTGGGTATGAAGCCACGAAGACCCCCATCGAAGAACGAATGTCCAGCCCTGTTACCGGTAGACAGTCGCCTCGCCATCCTCACTCCTCAGGCAAGAAGCCAGTCTGCGCTAGATTCGACTAACTTGAGGCGATCCATTGTGCGCGAATCGGTAGGTCACACTGAGTCATCGACGCTTACCTGTATCGCTTACTGACGACCCCTTCTGGCATCCGGCAGGACGCGCCCCCGGCGTTCGAGTCGACTCAATGGCGTCGCCCTGCACGTCCCATCGCCGTTCCTGGCTATCGCCTCTCTGCTCACCATTCATACTCGGGGAGGCGGCCTGTACAACCGTTTAATGTGCTCGGACGAGGCTCGGGAAGTCCATATGGGAGTGGGAAGGAGCTGCTCGTGATGCCCAGGCGAATGGATCACACTAGGGTGCTCCCTACCTATCGAGAAGTCACTCCTACCGCGAGCGGTTCAGGCCGACTCGAACTCAGGCTACGCACCCGCAGTCCTCCGCGAACGCATAGCGTGCCTACTAGTCACGGAGTCGCCGCCAAGGCCAATTCCAGGCAACTCCTGCGCTTCCCCAGCCCCTCAGACGACTTCCTTGACTTAGGAGATGAACCCTATCTGGCTGATGTGCACCGCCAGAAGGAGGAGGTAGACCGCTTGCCTGGGTCTGCTGACCGAGGAGAGTCGGAGGCCGAAAAGAAACCGGGGTATCCCAATCCCAGAATTCCAGCCCATTCAAAGCGTAAAGAGCTCCTCGTGGAGATCCGCGCACCAGCACGAAAAGCCATACGTACTCCAGCTCCACCACTCGTACCGATTCCTCCCATTTCAGGCGACGAGTTCGTCCCTTCAAGTCCCATAATTGCAGTGGAGGTTCGCACACCAGCCCGAGAACCCATACATACTCTAGCTCCACCACTCGTACCGATTTCGCCCAGTTCAGACGATGAGTTCGTTCATCCAACTGCTTTCGCAAAGGCGATGGCGACGAGGAAGAAGAAGTCTAAGTTCCACCACAGGCTCAACGCGCTCTCCGATAACCCAAGACGAAGGGCTAGGGGTGCCAAGGCGTCGTCCGCCGGTAAACGAGAACTGGCTCTCAAAGCTAAACTGGCGAAAACGCGGAAGGAGTACGCACGACTCGAACGGCAGGATACAGATCGCCTGGCGAAGCTCGAGCAGGCGTTCGAGACCTACCGTGGATCTATGGAAGGACGTGATGCTGGACTCGTGCAGCGACTGTCAAAGGTAGAATCGGTAGTAAAGAAAGGTGGTGCATTGGCAGATAACAGGGCAGAGGGTATCGAGGGGCGCTTCCTCGAGCTGGAACGAAAGGTCGTTGATGGGCTGTCGAAGTGTCAAGACGAACTCTCCGGCCAAACCAAAGCCGTCCAGGCGCTCACTGCTACCTTCCATCAACTATTGGGGTTGATCAGGGATGTCGTCGCTGTGACAAAGGAGATGGCGCTGGCAACGAGTGTCGGACATAATCTTCTCATCCAGAAGATTCAGGACGTCAGTAAACAAGTTCAGGCTGGTGAGGCATCCTCGAAGGGGACAAGGGAGACGGTGCTGAAGCAGATGGAAGAAACAACGAAGTTTGTGGCCGAGTTGGAGGCCTCACTGAGGTCCCTGGAGGAAAAACATAGGGCTCACATATCAATGTCCACATCGATGCGAGACGAGCAGGTAAAGGGTGTGGAAGGGAGGCTGGAGGGTAACCTGATGGAGTTGCAACGAAGGTTGGCGAAGGCATTTGGAGACCGCATCGAGGAGATGAGAGGGCAGCACCGGTCCTGGGCGATAAACCTCCAGTCGCAAGTCAGTAACATGGCTGCTTCGGTTTCGCAGTTGTCTCATGGCCAAAACCTCGCCTCGAACACAATGGGGTACTTGGCTTCGCGTACCTTCCAGCTCGAGAATACTGTTCGAGACCAGCAGAATGGCTTGAAGAGGAGTCCAGAAACTACTATGGACGAAGTTGGTACGTCAGCGCATGGTTTGTTGGCAGACGCCAGCACGCAGGTGGACGGGAGCTCGGTCGAGGCCGCCCCCACACTTCGCCGTCAAGTGTCGCAATCTCAGCTCTCGTCCGGGAGTCTAGATTGAGTCAACATGGCATAACATGCTTCCGCTCTACGGCTTCACAAATACTAATCGTTGAGTTATACTTCATAAAACCTATAAAAACCCACAATTGATCATTTTCCGGGCCTAACACGTACTTGCGAGATAAGCGCCCAAGGATCACAGAGATAAGATCAAATTACCGAGGGCCCGAATGCACTGGCAATCACCTCCCCATTGACGACGCCGTTGTTCCAGAGGTTGACCTGTATCAGCTTTCCTCGATCAACCTTCAGAGAGCAAAAAGCAAGGCCGCGGGATCACTTCGGATGAGCCGAAGACTCTGATCTCTATCAAACAAGGCTCGAGTCGTGATTCGCTGCCCGACCAGTTCTTAGCTTCCTCCATCATCTTCTCTCAATTTCGAAGGTACTTTTGAACATGGATACCTTTACAGGGCCGCTATATATCCACTTCTCCAACTATACTTGCTTCATCCGTACCTGATTTCCATCGCTCACGACCTTGCCCAATGTTCGGCCTATAAGGCAGTGGTAGCCCAGAGAGATCTTTATCGACTTCGAACGAAGGGAAGCTACCTGGAGGAAGGAATCTCATGACAGTGTCCAGCGTTGCGGACAGCTTAAATTAAGGTGAGCTTGCTCGTCCTGTGCTTTGATCCCCCCCTGCCCTTGTATCTTCCCTCCACACCTTTTCCTTCCTACACCGAACATCGCTCAATCTTAGTAGTTCAAAATGAGCGGAAAATCTGAGCAAAATATGAGAGCTAAGCTTGCGATTGGGTATGCCGAGTCAAACGTGCAGTTACTAAGCATTGGTGTGTCCCCCATCTCATGCTACCTCCTCTCTTCCACAATTAAACGATACTGCTGGCTGCAGGGTTGCAATTCTTTATGTGTCTGTACGGCCTAATTGTGTTCCTCGAGACCCCCCGTTCCCTGCGCAAAGGACGAACCCTATACATACTCGTCAGCTTCACGATCCTCGGGCTGTCAATCATGTCGACAGTCTCCGACAACTATTCAAGATATCTGACACTGTATAATGCATTACCTGGCGATGCGGTCAGAACTAAAGCCGCTATGGACAGGTTCGGGGCTCAAGGAAGTCCGGAGTATGTGGTAGCAAGGGTGACCTCGACCTTCGTGGCATTCATTGGCGACGGCCTACTGGTGCGTGACTATGACCTGGCGTAGTATACTGGACACGATGCTTACCCTTCGATACAGCTTTATCGATGCTTCTTCTTCTGGGGCGACCGGAAATGGGTCGTCATTCTACCTGCACTCGTCTATGCTGCATCTGTCGGTCCGTCCGTCATACCCATTTTCTTATCAGAATCTCACATCGTTTCAGTCATGGGTTTCCTTCAGATGCTATGGGTCGGCGTCTACCCAGGATGGAGAATCGACTTTTCAGTGGCATGGATCGCACTCAACGCATCTCTCAATGTCCTCATCACCGCGCTCATATCCTTCCGACTCCTAGTCGCGTCATACCGCAACTCGCAGCTCCTGCCGTCGTTTAGCAGCAAGGTTTATCTCAGCGTTGTAGCGATCTTGGTCGAGGCGGCTCTCCCGCTGAGTGTGTGTGGCATCGCGCTTGCCAGCTTCATAACCCAAACGAGGGGTGCGGGCGCTGCGAAGCCTCACCAAGGGTTCTTCAGGATCATGTATTTCTTCTTCTTGGTGAGTACAAGGAATACGCTCGAAAGGGGTGTCTTAAAACTTACCATGATTTGGGGGATGTGTTAGGCAATCTCTCCTCAAATGATCATTTTCCGTGTTACGACAGGGCGAGGTCTGTCACGGCATGGTGGAGTGCGGAATCACGGGGCAGGCGGTGGAGGGATGGCGGCAACGACGAATCAGACTCATCCGGTGTCAACTGCCCTCGACTTCTCCAACTCAACGAACACACAGTCCGTCGGGGATGATTACTATCGGACAGAAGCGACTTCAAAAGTAAAAAGCAATAGGAAAGACGGCACCATGGTTAGCTCAGAGAAGTTGAGTGAGGGTAATAGGGAGAAACGCAGTGTCGAGTCCAGTGTATGATTACCTCGAGTCAAACCCTTTTGTGCCTCTGGCTCCCTGGATGTTAATATGCCACGAGCGCTTCCTGGTTAAAAAGGGTAGCACAAAACCTCACCCAAGACGCTCTGCTCGTAGGACGAACGAACGACTGCACAAAGTTGGGTGCCACCGAGCGGTCGAGTCGGCATTATCCGACGTGTTTTCTCGGCCATTGCAATAGGCGGCTTCCCAACGACTCTCGCGTACCACCAACACCGCCAAGGCGCTTTTTTATAGCCGTATCTATCCCTCTCGAAAGATGGCTTCGGTGCCTAGGGTGAAGAGATAAACGCACTTGAGTTTTGTTCCGCGCCTTCCTTTTTCTTCTCGCGCTCTCTATTTTCCTGGACACTTTGAAAAAGTGGGAAGGTTTTGTCGGTATGGTGCAAATCGGTTTGCGCTACTTCAACGACTTCCTCATTAGGAATGTAACTGCTTATTCGGTACATTTGTAATTATTTACGTAATTAAAAATCCTCACTAGAATTACGTCTGCTCCTTGCCGCTCGGGATTCCTTCATCCTTTTCCTTTGTTCCCTATATTCGTCCCCTCGTGTTTTCCGCTCTTTCTTGTTGCTTGTGCGTCTTTTTGCAGTCTCCGCGATGGATGGCGCGAATATTTCATCCTGCTCCTCCATGGCGGGCCCTTCGCCACCGAATGTCAGTGGGGCATGGGGGTGGGCGATGATTCCGCCTAGATAAGGAGAGCTGGTGTTCACTACCGAGGTGGCTTCAGTTCGTCCGCATTCCCCGGTACAGTTGTCTAGGCGGATTTCTTTCGTCGTCCAATTGATGGATGGATTGTGTTTCCTTAGCCAGGCGTACCCCAGCACCACCGGGTATTTGATCGAGGTCGTATAGAAGGTGACCGTTTCGATGTGGGTGTGTACCTTCATGGCCACCGTGCATGTGGTCAATATGTCCCCAGCTGAATTCTCTGATCCATCCGCGTTATAGAGCTTCACCGGGGTTGGGAGGCGTTGGAGGGGCAAGTCGTACATCCTTGCAAACCCAGTGTCCATATAACAGTTGGTGGCACCACTGTCTATCAACGCTGCTATTGAGACTTGTGCCGGTTCATCCGGAGCCGCAAAGGTGCATTCGAGTAGGAGGTATTCCTTGGCTGCTGCGGTCGTCGTTCCCGTCGCTTCTGTGTCGGGCTCGGTGTCGACTTCTTCCGCTGTGGCTGTAGTCCGGCTTCGCTCCGATAGTGCCTGCTGTACCGCTAGGCGGTGAGATAAGCTGGGGAGCATCTTGCGAGCGTGGGCAGTCTTTGCTCGTGTTGTGGGCATGTTGCAGTGTAGGAGTAGCGTTAGGGAGGTGGGTCGTTTGTTGGTATAGTGCGTGTTTAATCACTGAGGTACTTTGGAGTAGGCAAGGGATATTTTTCGCTGCTTTGAGTTCCCGTCTCTTCTTCTCTTTATAGTGTGAGATGAGCTGACCGTGTTCCAGCGCATTTGGGCGTCTCATTGATGTGTGGGAGGTTTGGCCCCTTCAAGTTGCCACGGCGCAGCCGTAATGCTTGATACTTTCATATCGGTAGTCCTTACTCGGTTGGTACGTCCTGCGTGCGTCCGGTATGTATGGATCGATGTATCCGCTATATGGTTATGGTGTGGTTTGCCTTCTAGCCTTGTTCCTTATTCTTGGAGCTCCCTGATCTGTTGGTAGGCTCCAGTCATGTCCGGTATGTGTGGAACGTAGGGGTGCGCTATGTAGCGGGCTCATTCGCAATACAGCCCGTATGACTCACTCCCCCTCGTGTAGTCCGCAGCGTCCTGTCTGCCGCCTGTCGAACCCCCTCTGTCCTGAGAGATTGTTTACGGCGGTTAAGAAATGACTCGTAGGGGTTGGATAAATGGCGGATTTAGGGTTCATATCTTGCATACTCGCCTTCTTCCCTCTTCCCTCCTACTTTAACTCACTTCCCTGGCTTAGTCATTCCATGGCGTCAGAACTTCGACTCTCTACCGCGTCCCAGCTGCTATCTTCTCTCGACCTCGACTCTATAGTCGAGTTTGACTCTATGTTGGAGAGCAACAGTACTCCCAGTCAGGTCCAGCTCGCCTCTATCACTTCCCGACTGCAGGTTGTTTCCCTCCGGATTGCCCAACTCGAGTCTCGAGTACAAGCGCTTGATTTTCAGCGGCGTCTGATCCAAGGGATACTCTCTCCGATACGGAGGGTGCCTATCGAGGTATTAGGCGAAATCTTCAAGATGGTGGTGCCGTACATCCTCGGACCAGTAGATCGTGGTATGGTGGGAAACATGGGGCGTGTATGTCAACGGTGGAGGGACGCATTGTTGAATACTCCCTCCGTATGGCGGGGTCTCCTCATCAGACCCTGTCGCTGTCGGAATCTCATCCCCGAAGAACTCTCGCGTCGGCATGAAGCTGACTACAGGAAGATCGCAACCTGGTTTGGCAGAGCAGGAGGACTCTCGAAGGTTCTCGTTTACGGATCGGAAGGGACGCCCTGCCGTTGTTCTCTTGGTGGACCCTGTCGCTCAGTCCACCCGATAGTCGCCAAGCTATTTCAATACGGACCTCAACTCGATCATATGACCTTACAGGTCTCGAGCACCACTTGCTTGAGGAACTGGGTGGCTCAGGTGGGGGCGCCATCCGGGAGTCTTGTTGGACAAACTCGTTGGATGTCGCTTCAATCCCTTTCCTTGGAGTTCGAGGATGATATACGCCAGCCTTGGGACGATGGGCTTGATCCCAGCACGTCGGTCTTCACCTTACTCCCACCTGCAGTGAAGAGATTGGGAGTGCACTTGCCATCCTTCAGTACTTCCTTCGGAGATTTCATCCCCTCTATCGGTTTGCCAATCAATGTTCCGAATTCAATACTGTCGGGGCTTGTTTCTCTCGGGGTCAGGTGGGATTGGGGAGGGGATAGACTAGCGGAAGTTCTGTCGCAATGCGCAGTGCTCGAGTGCTTATCGGTGGATTTGAGCTACAGCGAGCCCTTCGGAGGCGAATCTCCAACCCCTCCGGTGGTGCTCGCCTCTCTCAAGTCTTTCCATCTCTCCATGGGGGGACTGAGCATTTTGGATCGGTTTACTATGCCTTCTCTCACTGGGCTAGAATTGGAGCTCAACGTGGACAGGAACGAGAGCATGGATGTGTCAGAGAGGCTTGGGCGGTTCATTAAGACTTCTGCAATCCAGGGTACCCTATCCTTCTTGCGTATATGCGAGTTGGTAGGAGGTCCAGGGACGGTAGTTCTCGTCTTGCCCCCTTTGCCTGCGTTGAAGCATTTGGTGTTGGATAGTTCGTCCGCCTGCGGTTATCACTTCGGACCGTTGCCCCCTTTTTGCAACACGAGCCCGTATAGTAGCTGCTTTCCGGCTCTGGAGCATCTGGAATTGCTCAACCTCAAGCGCAGTAAACATGCCCTGATGTCTGAATTGAGATATATGCACAGACAGGGAAAGAATGGTCGCTGTTTGATCACGGTGTCTTATGCTAAGGAACCTGTGTCCAGCGAGGCCGCTCTTCAACTCCGTGTTCCTGCTAATAGGTCGGGTACGGTGCTTAGTGTCCGCGTTGTACCTTCTGTTGATTATAATAGTTACCGAGTGCTGCCTAGGTAGCCCCTAGGCTCTAGTGGCCTACTCAAACCCGACCCCCACTCCCTATACTATATCTATGCTGCCATTATGTAGAACGTATATACGACGTGTCCCTAATCCGACTATGTATTTGTATTCCGTATAACTCAGAATTTGACCCGATGCTATGAGCTCAACCGGGTAGTCCCGCCAGTTCACCGTCTGCTGCGCATCTGGGTGACTCCTTATTTATGCTGTGTATGTGCCTGGTGACTCTGTCGCTCTACGTTTCCTTTTGCCTCCGGTTAGTACGGAATTGGCCCTGCCGGTTGATACTCTAAGGGTATTGCGGCGTAGATAGGTGTACCCCTTATCCATTGAGCCTAGTTGTTGAATGTACTGCGAGTATTGTATACGCTTTATTCAGCGTGGCTCTGTGTGTATAAATATGGCTTCGTGTAGGCTTGACGGCTTTCCGTCTTTCTCTCCTTCCCATCACGGATGGCGTCCTTTCACGGTCTTGAAGATATAGCCAGGTTATGCTCCCGCTTCGTAGTATATCTTTTCCAGTGCCCTGTAGAGCATTCTACCGATAGCAGGTTGCGGGCCACTCTCCCTTTTTTCATCGCTCGTTTGCTTTACCGTCTCGACTTGCATACATCCGTGGCTATGACTGCGTTAATATTGTTATGCAGGCTGAAGGAGAAGTACCCTGGCGTCCGCGGTTCCTCCGGGCACCGCCTGTTTTTGGCTGCGTTAATCGTCGCAGACAAGTTTATGAATGACGAATCGTATGACAATGCGGCCTGGGTGGATGTAGCTCGGGGTTATTATCCGCTGCGGGATATCCACCAAATGGAAAGGGAAATGTTGGGTTTCCTGACTTGGGATCTGCGCGTGGATGGCACGATGCTTCAAGCATTCGAGAGAGCGCTTCGTGCAGGGTTTAGCAGAGACATGGCACAGTACGCGTCCATTCCCTACACCCTGATCTGCAATAGGTCGAACCTTGCCGCTGACTCGTCTCCCCCTCGCGCATTGTCGCCGCGAGTGGCCCCTTCCAAGAAGCGGGGATCTAACGAAAATACATCCCGACGGTCTCGTAGGTCTAAACGCCTTCAGAGTGTGTTGGAGGGCACGTCCGCTGGCCCTTCAAGTCGGACTCGGCGTAAGGTGAAGGTGGAGGGTGGATGCACGGCCGGGGCCATATCTAGCGTGGGCGCTTCTTCCTCGGGCGCTTCGATGTCGGCCAGGGTCTACGCCACAGTTGTAGCTGCTCCTCACTGAAAGACGACTTTAAAGGTGGGAGATAGGTTTGATTGGACGCAAAGGAGACGAGTAATGACTGTATATGCTGCCTAGATGTAAATTTCCTTCCAAGCAGAGCGAATTCGAATTTAAAGGAAGGGCGACTTGTGGCTGTCTGAAGGTAGCACGTTGCTCTGCACTGGCTGATGTAGGTATTTAGTGTAAACATAGCTTCTCTCTATTTTTGTAGTAATAAACTACCCCGGTACATCTCTGTGCTAAGGGCTATTACATAGGCTTGGACTTCGGTTTCCTTTTTTTTTTTTTTTTTTTTTTTTTTTTTTTCCTCTTCTCTATTGGTTGTTGCTCTTGTACTACTTGCTCCTCACCTCCTATCACGTTTGTACCCGATCTAAGGCTGGTATCCTGTTATCCCTCATTTCGCTTGCTGCGTCTAGTGAGTCAAGGCGAAGTATTTCCTCTCTAAGTTCGCCCGTCATCTCTTGGAGTATTTTGCTTTCCGGAAACCACCGGAGAATTAGTATACCTGCTATGCTCTTCACTCTAGATAGCATAACATATACCCCTTGCTGCTTAGCAGACGCCAAGTCAACTATAGCGCGGTCCAGGGTCCTGCCTTGACTCTTGTAATCTGTGTAGGAGTATGCTGGTACTAATGGTAGTTGCTGTCTCGAGAATGTCTTTGATACAGTGCTTCGAAACCGAGTCGGATACGCTATGGTGGTGCTGGTAGGAAATATCGGTACTATCCCGACTCCTAGACCCGGCGCTTGAATGTGTTTCGAGGCGGCTATTTTAACATACACCACTTTGGCATAGCGTCGGTTATTTTCTTCTGTGTGATGGATGGCGGTTATTACCCCCTCCGATCCGTTAACCACTTTGTATCGCACCGACACATTCTCCGTTATCATTACCCGCATGCCGATGAACATGGGCAGTTGTCCAAATGCGTCCTTCGTCGTTTTCGCTGATAAAGACCAGAGGAAGTCGGCCGCTGGGCCTTCAACCCTCTCGCTCTTGATGAAATCCTTCGAATAGTATATGTGCACTTCATTCCCTGACCGGTCGGCATGTGCCTTTAGCATTGTCGAGTTTAATAGATCCCTGACGAGCCTGTTACCCACTATCACGGGGGCCTCTTGGAACTCTTTGATAGCATCTGGATTCGTGCGGGTAACGTATTCGATGTCGCGGAGCCTTAAGTGCTCTATCACTGTGAGGCCATCTACTTTCTGCTGACGCCCGTCCGACCCAATGCACTGTCTGCTCCTTATCAGATTGAGTAACTTCGCATAATGTGGGTCACCTTCGTGTCGTTTAGTTTGCTTGAGGATCACCACTTGCGACACCTGACGCCACAGGTAGGCGCCTGATATGGCATTGATGCTCAGATTGCTTCGTACGTCCATGAAGCTAGGGTTTCGCACTAGGCTATATGCAAAAAGCGGTGCCTGGTTCGGAGGTGCTAGCTGGAAGAAATCTCCTAGGAATACCATGTTGACTCCCCCAAACATTTTTTGGCATTCGGTGTGGTGATCGCTCCGCGCCAGTTGAAGCTTGGCAGAGATTGCTGCGAGAAACTGTGCGCTGATCATCGACACCTCGTCTACGAACATGTATTTAACTCCACCCCATTCGGAAATCAGTCGTTTCGTCAGGGCGGCTGGATTCTTAAAGCTGGTCCCGATGGATAGAAGTGAATGTATTGTATTGCCCCCGATCAACGTGGCTGCTATACCTGTAAACGCTCCCAGGCGGACTTCCCGCTCCCTGTTTAGAGCTTTGAACAGCATCACGATCGACTCTATGAGGTATGATTTTCCTGTGCCGCCTTCCCCCCCGATGTACATAAGGAGCTGGGGTCCGCCGTACGTCGCGTGTCTGGCTACGGCCATGTAGGCTCTGTATTGCTCCGGGTTGCTTCTTATCCCTCTGGATTCAGCCAAGGTATCTGCCATCTCCATTTGCAGTCGGGCTGTAGCTAATGGCCGGAGATTGTTGGCTCGTTCAGACAACGTGGCTACTTCGGTTCTTGGATCTTGTTCTCGGGGTAGGCGTTTCCTACGCTTCCTAGACTTATTCTGGCCATTCTCTTTCGTCTCGTCTCTGGGACGCTTCTTGCCTCTTGCCCTAGTCATATACTTGCGCTGGTCTGAAATCAAGCTATCGTTGGCTACTTCGTAGGTGGGATCCTCATCTGGATTGGCTCCATCTCCTGACAGGTCTGCAATAGCTGGATTCGAGCCTGACGTAGGAAAACAGCGTTGTATGGCCCAGGATGATCCTTGGCCTAGTAGATCGTCCAGATACCCTGCGATTTTGCTGTTGGAACCGGGCTCTGTGGATCCATCGTTTGATACGTCTAGGGCAGCTGCATACACGTTCGTCTGTGCTACGGGTTCTGCCGGGTCGAGGCCGGCAAGGTCATCTAGGCACAGAAGGGCTTGGTCTGAAATCCCTTTGTGTCGGTTCCGAGGCTTCTCGTCTCTAGCTTGACGCCCTTCGGCTACCAGTGCCATATTCCCTAGCACTCTCTGGTCTTGCTCTGATAGAGTGGAGCACACCGTGTTCACTTTCTTTTTCCAGTCTCCGTCTGTGGGTATAACGTCTGCAGGTATTCGCCAAGGGCTGAATAGAATGCACATGTCTCTGGCCCAGCTCTCCTGCTCGCTATCGTTTCCGTGTCGGCGCGCGATGGCTGGGCCGAGCAGGACCGGAATCACATGGTGCGTTCTGGATCCGAGGTAGTGGGTTGTGAATTGTGGGTGCTTGTTGGATGAAAATGCCCCAGCTGTTGCTGCCGTAGTGCTGTTTGGCGTCTTCTTCCTGGTAGTTCGCTTTGTGGTGGCGATGTGGTTGTAGAAGCCCATCGAATTGTAGGGCTCGCTGGTGGGGCGAAAGATGTAGTCCAATAGGCTGTTGGAGGCTGTCATACTGCCGTCTTCATCAGTCATAGCCAAGCTGAGGTCGTCAATAGCAGGAGTTGGATCTGGAGGTGCTCTTGTTATCTCGAGCCCTGACTGCGTCCCGGTTATGTATCGAATTACCTCCGACCAATTGACTGCCTGGAAGCGCTCGCTTGTGTAATATTCCCCTCCCCCCAGTACATAACTCATTACCTGAGGGTGTGATAATTCTTGCCTTCCAAGCATGCTGTTGATTGCTATGGTGACTGCTCTCCTTGGATCGGCCTCTTGGTTATCGCTCATACGTAGGACCTTCTTGTCGTCCCCTTGTTTTATTGCATACGCCAAGGCTGTTAATCCTGCATGCATCGATAGCGGTGCTTTGGTGATATAATCGGTTACGTAGTACATGAAAGCTTTAGCGTCGGACCCCGAGCCAATAAACTTGATATCTGTGTTGCATTTTAGCAGAAATATAATGGAAGGGTTGTAATGCGTCATCTTGGGATGGAGTCTCCGGATTGCGATGGTCCCTTCCGTCTGGTCCACCGTAGTGGTGTTAGATGTAACTCCGTCCATGCCGAATCTACAGTTCTCAGGGATGCGAGGGTCGCCGGGTTTAAGGTATTTCCAACACGATCCTGTATGTTTATGCCAATTGAATCTGGTCAATAACTCGTCGACGTGGTCGTTCATTTCTAGCGTAAATGCTTTCTTTTCGTAGTTGACGACCTGCGGCTCCAGCTTGCTGGCCGGGTGTGGGTCTCGTGCTGCTCTTTCTTCTCCGTCCCCTTCGCATGGCAGATCGTTAAGGATGGTCTTGGATCCTATGAACCCAGAGTACATAATTGAGTCTATCCACTTGATCAACGCTGCTCCGTACTCGCTTGAGGATTTTAAAGTGGCTGCTAGGGTCTCTGGAGGGAGGTGACCTTTGAGCCATATTAGCATATGGCAGTGTAAGGTCCCTCGCCCTTGGGTCTCTACTGTTCCGTAGTACGCATCGCAGTATCCGAATATTCCTGGTCCTCCCTTCCTCCCGTGCCTTAGCAGTATGCGTATGAAACTCTTCATCATTATATCAAAGAATTGTGCGCATGCTACCGGGTGATCGACAGCTAGGTGTCCTCGATCTGAGCTAGTCATATCTCGGAGAGCCTGTGCGGCGGCTTCGCTGGTGGGGCGAGTGGCTAGCACACTGACGATAGGATTATGGTAGTCGGATGGATTGACGGTGACGAATAAGGTGGGGGATCCTTTCTGACTGATAATTGCACGTATTTCGTTACGCATTTTTATCTTCTGGGATACTGTACCTGGTATTTTACGCGCTAGCGGTCCAATTGAGGCTAGTACTCGCAGTATCTTCGTCTCGTCTGGATTGGTAGGTGTATAATTAGGGTTTTTCTGAAACTTGTGTCGGAGAGCTGCGACGAGTTCTTTGTTTAGAGATGCTATATGGTTGACCGTGGCGGAGTACCGTGAGTATGGGACTGCGAATCGTATGCTGGTGTTGACAGCGCTCTTCCTGATAATGTTGTACACATCGAAGGCTAATTCAGAATCCCTCTCGAAAAAGGGATCGTTTGCAGTCAGTAGATGCCTCAACTGCTGTTCCATGCCTATCGGCCTTTTGCGTTTGGGATGGTTGAAGCCGCCTATACCGAATGGATCGGCATTGGGATGGGCCCATGTCAGCCACGCTGGATTGTTAATGTCAGGTACTGGCACAGAGCCTGATCGAGAATGTAAAAATGGTTTCCCCTCGCGGCACCGTTCCACTGCTTCTAGGGCCATGTCTCTGTAGTTCTGAGGGGAGTGATCTCCTGATGTGTAGGCCACATTCTCCATGACCAGACCCTCCATATCGTCCATCCTACCCGTGTAGTCTTCAGTCAGCGACTCTAGGGCGCGGTTGATCGGAATATGCCCGACAACAACCGCCGCAGGAACGCCCGTGTCGTTAGTGCCCGAAAATAACTGGTCCAAATACTCCGAGCTAAAGCCTTTGAAGCTTTCGCACTTGGTATAGTACGGATTGCGCTCCACCAAGAACTTTATCAGGAGCTTGAGTCTGGATTTACGCACCAGAATGGGCGTCAGGGTGTCTAGTGTGGCAGTGGAGGGAACAGTTGCCGACACGATCAAGGCACAGATGGTATCCCTCACATCTGAAGCGGAGGGTGGTAGCACTTCGTTGATTCTGGCCACATCTAAGGGAGTTGATATCACGTTCCCTCTGATATGGCGTCTTCGTTGTACGAAGCTATCGTTGAAGGGGTCCTTTTCGGCGCCTTCCAACGAGAACCGGCATAGAAGACTGTTGGTCCTTACTCGGCAAATCAGCGCCTTCTCGAATACGCTCATGATTTGGAATCCTTTTTTGACATCCGGTGGAAGTCTATCTCTGGCGTAGTAAAGCCAGTTGCATAGGGCGAACTTGGGCATCTTGCCTTTTTTGAGGTCAGACCTGCATAGCGTGCACAGGCGCATGTTCGATTTGGTAGCAGTGTCCTCCAATCCGCCCGGATCCAGGATAGCGCCGTTGTATTCTGTAATGTTATACGTTACGGGTAGTAGGTCGGGTGGTAGGTCGTCGTTCCTCAATAAAGACAGGTCGATGTCCTTGGAGTGCACTGTGTGTAGCTCCTTTTTCCCTGCCATTGTGCTGCACGATGCGCATGGGGATTTTATATGCTTCTCTAGCGCCATTGTAGATTGCCATTCCCGAATCATTTTGAGTCGCGCGTCCTCCGGCACAGGTAGGAGGTGTATTGGTTCGGGAATTGCCGCGGGAAGAGAGGGCATGGCGATTTGTGGCGGGCTGTGAGTCTGATCCGTTAGTCGTACTGGGTCGAACGGTCTGAGCATTGATTCCATGCCTATGGTACGAGGGCTCGAGGCTCCTGGATTCACGATTCGCGGACGACTTGCGAACGAGCATAAAGAACCTCCTGACGACTCTGTTTCCGAGTGCACCTCGCCCAAAGCCTGTCCGACTATGTTCCAGTCGTTCACTTTGCTGAGTTTCTCCCATGGTCTTGGATACCGCGGTGTTTTGCGTAAGCGGAACAGTGTCAATGTCGTGTGGCATTGGGGGGAACAGGTGTGGTCGAGAAGCAGCTGCGACAATTCCCCAACCTTGGCTCTTGAACTAGGGTTGTAACCGTGAAAGCGGCACAGAACTAGTAGATCCCGAATTCGGATGTATGGGTACATCCTGACGATTTCGCGAATCGAGTGTCGTATAATCACCACCTCTGGGTCAAGCAGTCGTGGGTCGTGGGCTTCGATACGTTGCGCTATTCCATCGAAGTTGTACGAGCGAGCCCATGTGTCCGCGTCGGTTATAAACACTGATAACCCCACTTCTCCATTGGGTTTCTTGGTGACTCTGTTCATCATTAGCACTTGCGGACGTCTTGTAGGAGTTGGTATAGTATGCAGCGTAGTCAGGGCTGCACTCGCAGGGTTCGGCGGATGGTTATTACTGTTTTCTGTATTCAAGGTAGAGCGTCAGCCAGACTGTCACAGTGGTATGTACGCTTTGACTGACCGAGGTTAGCGCGTTCGCCCGTATTTCTTGTATCTGACTCCATGATTTGATTTCGACGGTTCTGGCTTTGGGACGTGGATGCTCTGCTTTATATAGTGTTTTATAGCTGCCGATCGTTGTCGCCGTTATTTACGCCTTGTCTTTGAGGGCTTGTAGCTTGGTGTAATCCGTACTCGGATATCGGTGTGTAGCCACAACGGTTATATCTTAAGTAGTAAGTGGCATGTATATGCTGGGTAGTCGGCTTGTAATACGTACTAACCCGACTGCAACACTTAGAAGATGCCCTTGGCTGTATAGCGTAGGTAGGAGGTGCGCTATGTAAGGAATTCTGGAATGGAAATGCTTGAAATCATTGCGTCAGGTCCCGCTGCGGCATACTAGTCACATATGGTCAGAGTGTCTAACCTATATATATTGTCATGCCACCTTGTACTGCCTCTTATCTTCTCCACTCGAACTGTATTTATGGTTAGCCCAGCAGGTCCATCCCACTACGAACCCCAACACGGTCCGGACTCACCTGTATTGCATCGTGGAATTCGTCTGCGCTCCGCTTTGCCTATCAGAGTGCCTGTTGTGAGTCATTCTCGGTCTGTCTCTGGCACGTAATTCACTCACTCTGATATTCTTTAGCTGTGGCGAATGTATCTGAAGGCCAGAGACGCGTTATGGATCCCCACTGACATCAACCTCGACAAAGACAAGCATGAATGGGTCACATCGATGTCCAAATGCGAGCAATGGATTGTAACCCGCGCTCTCGGTTTCTTTGCCACCGCAGATGGTCTCCTGGCAGACAACTTAACAGCCCGTTTCACTCAAGAGGTCGAAAATACAGAAGCGAAATACTTTTATGGGCTACAGGTGGTAGTGTCAGTTCAGTTCCTCTAAGACGGTCTTTGGACATACCTTACTGATGACGCATTTGTTCCATCTTAGCGAGAACATCCACGCGGAGACCTTCGCACTCATTATAGATGCTCTTTTGCCCGACAAGGAGAAGAAAGATCTACTGAGTTGGTCGACCATGGTACCGAGCATCGCGTTCAAAAACATTTGGGCGGTGAAATGGATATTTGACTATAGTAGCTCCTTCTCGGAGCGACTGGTGGCTCTGGTGTGCGTGGAGGGCATTTTTTTCGCATCCTGTTTCGCTATGCTCGCCTGGATCAAGAGCAACGGAAAGATGCCGGGGTTATCCTTGGCACGCGACTTGATTTCGAGAGACGAGAACGCTCACATCGATTTTGCGTGTGCACTTTTCCGACGTATTCTACCTCTTCCGGCGGCTAGCATCGTGTTCGATATAGTTCGGGAAGCTGTGGATGTGGAGACGGAATTCGCGTTAGGTAAATCCTTCACCCTTTCTAGTAGGCTGCTCACCGTGTACTAAATGCCGAGCAGACATGCTGTCCGTGCCAGGACATGGAATCCCGTTGCAAGACATCCATCAGTACATTAGGTTTGTAGCTAATCACCTTCTGGCCAAGCTGGGCTACGGGCCGGCGTATGTGACCGATAATCCAGTTAGTACTCCTTGAAGGTCTCTAGCATCTGGCTAATCGGGCATCAGTTCTCATTTATGAAGGATTCTGTTACACCCCACCTTAATGACGATTCTGGGGCGTAGAATTTGGTCATGTGGGAGCATTGGGTCCATCGGAGGTGGATGTCGTCCTTGCTTCGTGTATTGGGGTTCATCGGCTACCTGATTTTGGTTGAAGTGTGTGTTCCTGGTTCGTAGATAGGATACGTACGTTTAGTCGTATTCGGTGTATCCACACTGTAGGAGACGCTTCAAAGGCACGACTATTTGCTTTTGTGTAGCGTCGGATAGGTGGTGTCATTGAACGTCGAGTTGTGTTGATTTTGTCCACACGCGCGACTGTTCTGCGCGAAGTAATCAGATCAAGTCGTACGTATGTCTTGCCCTCTGGTTTGGAAAGCATGGTAGCGTCCCTGAAGAGATATAGCACCACATCATCGAGATTCTGCATACGGACGGTGAGCACGGTATCCGACTTGATAATAAGGGGACGCACGTCAAGGGCTGGATGCTTCTCCGGCCTTTAATCTTTAGACAATGTGTCTTCGTCTTCGTTTTCATCGTACTCCTCATGTGAAGCATTGCTCAAGTCTTCGCTAAGCTGCCCCTTCCTCTTTGCCGTTGACCGTTAATCCTTCGGCCGCACCTCTAGTTCCTCCAGCCCCTCCGCTTCTTCTCATCCAGTACGGCGGCTGTATATCGACGTGGGTAAGGGTTGGTGGGCCCTAACCAGATGGAATAATTTCAAGCGATGCCGGAATGAGTGGCTCAGGGGCGGTGGAGGGGTGGGTTGCGATGCTGGTTCGGGGTCCAGAATACGGGGCTGCAGTATGGTGCTGGGCGCCAGTATTGCATTCAAACTGGGCATGCTGGTGATACGCCCTTGGTGGTGGTGGTGGTGGTGGGATTCAAAGGTCCATTTCTGAACGACGTGGTGGCAGTGGTGGCGACGGATTCATGGATTGCATTCATGGCGGGCGCGGCGTTGGATACGCCCTCAGTGGCTGTGAGGACATGTTGGCGTGCCATGCAGGCCGGTAGAGGGTGTGGGTGTCGGCACCGTGTTAAGCAAGGTAGAGATATACGATGTGGCATACACTTGGTCGTCAGGAGGAGGAGGACAACAGGAGCCGGAGGGGATGACTGGAATATGAGGGAAGATTACACAGTTGGTGGTATAGAACGCCTTAGGAATATTGGCCGGTGCGGGACTTTGGGGGCGTCGGGTGCTGGCTGTTTCATTCTAACTCCGCCTAAAACCCCCTTGTAAGCTGGTCTGCTCTCTTATCTTATCCCTTCTATAATAATCAACGTGTAATCAACCAACCATTCATCATTCAGATCTTCCGAGGTAAGGCTCTCACCGGATGGATATCACCTCGAGTCGACTTCCCTGACACCATTGACAACGTTAAGACCAATATCCAAGTCAAGGAGGGGAATCGGCCCATCTTGCCCATAGCGACTCCTAACTTTGACCGCTCTGTAGATTCGTGCCCTGACCAGCAACGACTTCACCTACACCGGAACGCAGCTTAAGGAAGGGCGAACGCTGTCGTAGTACCACGTCCAGCAGGAGTCTGCCCTTCGCCCATCATCCTTCTCCGTGGATGCATGCGGTGCTTCGTCAAGACCTGCAAGACCATCACCCTCAAGGTGTGGTCATAGGACACCACCGACAATGTCAAGGCCTAGATTCAGTACAATAAGGGTGAGTAGTCTGCCTCGTTCGCCTCTTGTATGCGAAACTGACGATGTTGTTCCATTAGTCTTCTCGACCAGGAGCGCCTGCTCCTCGCCGGCAAGCAGCTTGAGGACGGTCACACCCTCTCCGACTACAACGTCCTGAAGGTTATCTTCTCCGGAATGCAGCTTGAGGACGGGCCCCCCCTTCTCGGAGTACCACATCCAGCAGGAGTCTACCCTTCGCTCTCTATCCATCTCCCTGGAGGCATGCGGTGCTTAGTCAAACCTCATCGGCAAGACCCTCACCCTCAAGATCTAGTCGTCTGACGCTGTCGACCTCGTCAAGGCTAAAAATCGGTACAAGGAGGGGTGTGTAATATGCCTCGTGCTTTTCCTGTAGGCGATACTGACTATGATTCTCCAGAACCTTTCTCGACCACCAGCGCCTGCTCCTTGCTGGCACGCAGCTTGAGGACGGTCACACCCTCTCTGACTACAACATTCTGAAGATTATCTTCGCTGGCAGGCAGCTTGAGGTCGAGCGCAACCCCGCAGATTACATCGTCTAGCAGTAGTCTACTTCCGCCTCTTCCTCCTTTTTCCGGGGATGTATGCAGACCTTCGTCCAGGCATCCCTGGCAAGACCAGCACCCTCTAGGTCGACTCGTTGGACTCTATCGTCCATGTCAAAGCTAAGAATCAGGTCGATGAGCCTCTTGTTCCTCTTGTCCGTGATACTGACTTGTTTCTCCAGTATCCCTTCCGGCTAGCAGCGCATTGGCTTCGTCCGTAAGCAGCTGGAGGCCGGTCACACCCTCTCCGACTACAACATCCGACAGGTCACCTTCGCCGGAAAGCAGCTTGAGTACGTGCGCACTCTATCCGACTACACCAACCAGCAGTAGACTACCTACCGTCTCGTCCTCCTTCTTCGTGTAGGCATGCATATCTTCGTCCTTACCCTCACAGGCAATACCTTCATCCTCAAAGTCGAGCAGTTGAACATCCTCGACAACGTCAATGATAATGGCCATGGCAACTAGGGTGAGTACTTTGCCTCTTGCTCCTCGGATCTGCTATACTGACTATGTTTCTCCACTCTTCCCCGACCAGAATCGGTTGATCTTCGTCGGTAGGCGCTCTATGACGGTCATACCTTCCCCGCTTATAAGATCCAAAATGTCGCCTTCGCCTGAAAGCGGCTAGATGACGGGCGCACCATCTCGGATTACAACATCCGCAGGAAGGCTATCCTTCCACCTCGTCCTCCTTCTACGTGGAGGCATGCAGAGTTTCATTCAGACCCTCCCAGGCAATATCGTCACCCTCAAGGTTGAGTACGACAACGTCGAGGCTAAGATTCAGGACAGTGAAGGGTGAGTAAACTGCTTCTGGTTCCTCATGCATTCTATGTTGACTAGGTTTCCCCACTATCCTCCCCGACCACCAGCGCCTGATCTTCGCCTGCCAGCAGCCCGAGGATGGTCGCACTCTCTCCGTCTACAACTACCATAAGGAGTTTACTCTTCATTGGGTCCTTCTTCTGCGCCGTTCTTCGTCGAAACCCTCACCAGCAAGACCATCACCATCAAGCATATTCTTCCGACTCGATAGTCAACGTCGAGGCCAAGATCCAGTACAAGGAGGTGTCCCTTCGTCCAGAATCGCCTGATCTTCGCCCGCTAGCAGCTCGAGGACGACCTAACTCTTTCGGATTATACCCTCCAGAAGGAGTCCACTCTCAACTTGGTCCTTCAATGCCGTGGCGGTATGCAGAGCCTCGTCATTACCTCGATAGGCAGTTTCATCACCTTGGAGGTGGAGTCGTCATGCATCATTGACAACGTGAAGGCCAAGTACCAGGTCAAGAAGCGCAGTCCCATGACTAGCAACGTCTCAGCTTCGTCTGAGAGCAGTTCGAGACTGGCCGCTCTCTATCTGGCCACATCATGCATACTGATCGGGTTTGCTCCCCTTTTTCCCCTGTAGCACTTTCACTGTACCTCTGCATCATATACACATCGACGAATATAATGATACCTTTTTCCGGACCTTTTCTCATCCATATTTGTATATCAGCATGGCAGTGAGTCTAGTCTATGTTTAGTCTCATATTTCGATGCCAGTTGGTCGCTAGCAGCCTTTGTTTAGGAGTAATACTGAGTACGCTACCTACATGCAGGGCCACCGATTTAGACGCTCGTCGGACTTCGAATTTCTTCCCCTCCGACAAGCGCTCAATACTCAGCATTTCTTTTCGTTACCTCCGCTGTTCCATATAGTACTGGCTTCAGTGCGCACTAGATCCACTCAGACTAAGACTCCATCTTATTAGTCTTACTCCTTCGTTTCCCTCCTCACTCCACTGAACTGCATTCGGACGACTCTTAGATACTAATGTAATATATTCCATGTCTAAAGTATACACGTCCGCGGTCGGTTCCGATTGGATATCCTGATATTCCGCCCTGCTGCTCGACCTATTCGTTCACAACGGTTGTTCCTGTCATTCTGTAGCCGGCGGCATGGGTTGCTCTACCCCTTTCCCTATGGGAATGACCTTTTCCATGCTTCAGGGGCTATGTTGCCCGTCTCCCCTTCCATGGGAGCCGTATATTCTATCCATATCTCCAAAAGGCGGAATGTTCGCAGATGCCATTCTTCGTGAAGCAGGTGGACCGAAGGGGCGTATATCTTTGTTTGTCCTCTAGCATGGAACATATGCCCCAGTCGCCACGCAAGCGCCGGTCCGATATTGAGCTCTAGCTCGGGCTTTGTGAACGCAAGTTGCGAGGTCCAGGAATCTTGCGTGTGTCGAAACGACCACTGGCACATATCTCTTTTGTCTCTGGTGATGAGAGAGGGGTGTCCTGGATGTGTCTCTGCACAGTCTGGTATTATTACAGCCCCTCGGCTCGTCCATTTGGATATTTCGAGCGGTCGGTGAGTGGTGTCGAAATTCTTACTGCGGTTGAGTAAGGCTTTACTACACATAAGTCCTCCTGTTGACTCCATTTGAGTGTCTGGGTTCTGCTCACCTGTGTATTTCTCTGTCAGATCAGGGTAGAATGATACTGCCCCTCGTCCTGTCACCATATTCATCAGGGACGTCAGGTGGAAGAAAAACACAGGAGCCAGCGGGGATTGAGAGAGCGATTCTGTAAGAGTAATCCTTCTACCGCTTAAAGTATGACGGTATTTCCATATACGCCTAACCCCATTGTTCACATTCAGTTTGCTGAAGGGCGTTCGTCGTGTGGCGATCGTAGCCGTTTGCTCTTGTTCTTCTATGTAGCCATCTGTCTGGGTTATAATCTCTATCGCGCCTGAATAGGCACCCAACGGACAGTAGAAATTTAAGTCGCAAGGGGAGCACGAACCAGGTGCCGCCACTTCAAGTGCGGCCGATCCTGAAATCACCGTCCCTGACTGCTCCATCATACGCAATGTGTTTTGTACATGAAGGCCGGTTGCTGCTATCGAAGACTCTATTCTTCGTCTCAGGTGGTCCCGTACAATGTAGTCCATGTGAGGCATTGTCGCTAGGTGTTCTAAAGATCGAAGCGGGAGGTACCCCAATACACAATCCACCATTTCCAGCGGCATTGGTCCATCTTCCGTCCCTGTGAACATAATGAGCGTGTTCTTTGTATGGTGAGATCCTTCCTTACTTAGAAAGTGGGAGTCCGCAGTTGCTAGCTTAGGCATCTCTCTACAGCTACGTCGGTTTCCGGTAGGTGGCGGCGAGAGAACTTATATCTGCACGGTCTGCTATCCTGGAATCCTGGGGCATTCTCGTTTGATATGGGCCAGTCTTTTATATATGCTGTCTCGGGCAGCTCTGATGGCAACGGAATATCTTTTGCAACGTTTGTGTCGACCTTGTATGTACCAGATGGATGGTAAGAGGCAGAGCTAGCACTGCTCCCCTACCTGATGGCTACAACAGGTTGGTATCGGTTAGTACTACCTCCCTACACCTTTTCCTTGTCACCCGCGATTGTATCGCATATTATGCCCGATATCGAAATGAGTACGAGTGTGATGATGAAAGCGTTGGCTCGTTTACTCCAGAAGTTACATTTCAATTTACAAGTTACATTAGTACGCAAGTTCTTGGTCAGGGGAACGACGTGTTCGCAAGGTCGGTCCTACCCTCCCCTTCTTCCTCCGGTGCCCAGTGCAGTTTCCAATCCAAAGTCTTGCGCGCCAATTCTGTATTGCTGTATCGCGTCCCCGTCCCGGTTGCGGTCCTATGGACTGTCACCCTGGTGTCTCTGTACTCGACACTAGTGGTCGCCCAGCGGAAGAACCCCAACCGCCAGCTTAGATGAACGTCTGAGACTGAACTGACGGTAGATTTGAACGGCATGCTGAGAGAGGCGGTGTCGTTCGTCGCCCTATCTGCCCGTTGGCAAAGATGGGGGTCGTGTATGCACACGGTAGAGGGGGGCACAGCTTGGTGCGTGTGGGCCGTTTCGCAGGTCCACAATAATCTGATACCCATGCGCTCCCATTTGAGCCCCAGGCTCTGTTTATGCAGACGCTCGAACCCATACGACCTGTTGTGGAGTCCTGAGGTGGTTTATAAGTATTTGTATTAGGGACGTTCGCAATGCACGGGATAGACACACCTTTCATCTCGAACGTCAACGACGGGTACAAGCATCGGACCTCTTGGGCGTCGAAATAGTTCATCACGAAGGTATTGTGAAAGAACAAGATGGGCAGTATTGGAGACGGGGCGGCGGATTCGACCAGCGTGACGGAGGCAGGCCGCGAGACATGAGCGAACCGTCGCAAAGAGTGCACTCCATTGTTGATATTGTAGTTGCCCTTGCCGCCCGTTTTCATGTAGCTCCAGGTGTCGGGCAACTGTGTAACGTACTTCTGAGACGTCAGGTATCTCTCCACAGCATCGGCCGCTCCTCTAGGGCAGTAGAAATTGAGGTCTCTAGGGACTCGCAGGCCGGGGAAGATGAGTTCCAATGCGCCGGACCCGGACACGATACTTCCTGTGGACCCCATCATATCCAATGTTTCGCGGCATGGTAGATGAAAGGCGGCGAACAATGTACGGATGCGGTACCTGATATGTTGTGCTATGATACGTCGTAACGGGGTGAGCGTTCCCAGCGCCTTCAGGTCCTTCAGCGTAAGTGTGTGTAGTATTGCATCGTGTGCTTCTTCAGGGACGGGGCGCGATGTAGAGCCTGTATAGCATTTGAAGTCAGCTCAATAGGAATGAAGGAGGATATCTCTGGGACATACCTATGAGTTGTTTCAAGTCAAGGAGGATGGGCATGTTGGTGAATGCGATTCCAGATGCTGGTTATCATTTGAAAGAGATCTTATAGACCGTCCTAGCTACTGGGAAGCTGGTGTAGTAGATCGATTTAGTCATTTAGCATTTGCTGTATGTATCTGCAGTAGCTTCTTCCTATGTAGCTTTCTTGTTTGTACCGTTGGTAGGGCAAACAAAGGTGCTGCTTCTGCGGCTGCCCGCTTGAAACGTGCGCTCAAGCCGCGTCTGGCGTATTAGTGTCGAGTCATCTCGTGAGTGGCCCTACAGTAATTACCGAATTCGTAATCTTGTGCCGTAGTAGCTTGCGTTTGGTGTGTGGCTCCCCAAGGTGTTGAGTCCGCCAAAGCGCCTATGAAAAAAGTTCACGGCAAGGTCCGAATACTTCGGCACCCCCCGCCGATATGTGGCAGTGCCACATCTATCGGTGGGTCGCCCTCCCGCACTGTGCTCGCCTTGACGCCGTTGGTCGTCGTAGAGTGAAAATTTCCGCCTTCTCCGACTGGATAACCCACATACTCTGGTACATATATGCTTAGTGCCAGCCTGATACCAGCCTCACGTCTTAGGCATTCAACGCCGTTCACGGTGGTGGGTGCGCGAAGAGCGGAGCTGGGGTCCGTCTGTCTGCGGTAATGCATTTAGGTTTTAGCATTCTATTCTACTCTTGCAGGATGCTTTTCCCGCTTCAACCTCGGTCATGTTGGGCTATTCTAAATAAGCGCTCGCATAGTTACCTTACTTGGGTATGTTTAGCGCCCAAGCATATTATGAACATCATCAGGTCTGGCACTACCCGGAATTTGCCGAACGTGCTCCCCACTTGTATATATAGCTCCCAGCTCTACCGTTTGGTGTCTATTGGTCTATTCCACTAGTATGCGTCTCATTGGCCGGCTACATGCTGCTCGGCTGTGTCGGCGATTATAGAGAAGTGTCGCCCTCATACTGCAGCTTCATAGAGCCTGCTGGTATCTCGACCTCGACTTGCGTCTATGGCTAGCTGTCTCGGATACCGGGTTGCTACATTAATCATCTGAAATAAATAATCACTGATATTTCATTCGTATTACACTAGGACGGCCGCGCGACTGTATTTTCCCATTAACTTCGTTGATGCGTCGGCGCTTAGTAGAGCGCTTATACTCATATTTGCATTGCCATGCTCTTCAGGCATCCTCTTCGACTGATGATTGTTGATATCCTTCGCCGCTGGTCTACCACGCGTCTGGTAGGCGATAGTCTGATGGATCGTAGGTCGGACCTAGGCAATCGAGCTCGCTACAATAATAAGGTAAGTCGGTTATGGGCCATGTGAGGATTAGTATGTTATCTCGTATGTATAAACGCCTGGAGCTTACCTGGGTAACCCCAAACTGTCTCCTTCCAAGGTGGATGGCTGACCTAAGAGCATGGTATCGGGTTGGACCGAGCTGCAATAACAGGCAGCCCATCACAACCGCCGCGAGATGTAAATTAGTGGTGCCCTACCCGTCGTGGTCGTGCTCACCTTAATGTGCTGATATCGGCTGGGAATTTGAGCGCTGCCCAGTTGATATCGTTGTATTGAAGCTGTAGAGGTTGATCACTGTTGCACGGGTATTGATTTCTTTCACGTTTCCCTCATCAGTTGCGGTCGTGCAAGTCAGTTTCGTGAAAAGAATGCCCACCTATGCGCCGTGCTGGTATTGGCCCAATCATAACTAATTAGACCCGATTGTGGGGTTGCGAGCCCCTCCATTGTGAAGTTGGTCTGGAGTCCCAGCCAGTTCATTCCGTTTTCGAATATCTCCTGGCTGAACGTCGGGTCGGTTGCTGACGGAAGGGCGGGGTCGGCCTGCAGCGCCGCTACGCTTCCTAGACCCTCTGGGCCGTCTGAAGTTACAGATGCTGTAGCCTCACCCGACGTGGATGCCGCTTTGGATTGTCAATTGCTGTCTGATCGGTTAGTGGTGGCACGCACTGTGGATGCTGCCCGACTTCGTCGATACGTCTTCTGGTAGGTATCTGGGCCTGTTCCAAAAGCACTAACATGATCGGTTTAGTCCGAGCGCTCCCCAGAAATACGTCGTAGAGCACACGTACCTTGGCTCCCGAATTGGCACAGAAGCAGCAGCCTTCTGGAGTACTACTACCGGGGCACTGAGGCCATCGTCAGTTCGCAGCCCGTCATTGTACAGCGTAACGCTATGGCACTCACTGGAAGCTCCTTGTCCTGGCATCGGTTGCAGAATGTGTGGAACCACAACCCACGGTTTTTTGTAAGGAGGGTCGACAGTTTATCTTCCGTTTTCCGGATCTGCTCAAGTTGCTCGGGTTGCAGGATAGGGAGATCGAACCTGTGGATGGCACAATCAGCGGCTGCTGTGAGCAGGGAGGGTAGATGCAGGTGGGGGAGTGAAGGGTCGGCGCTTTGCATACGGTGACACTGTGTATAGTTTCCCTTTGTCCATGGGCTGTGGCTCGGATTGCTTTTTGCCCTTCTTCTTTTGCACGCTGGCCGTATCTGTACGCATGTTGAGGCAGAGGTATTAGGAGCGAACTGGGCCGGCGGCAAGAAGTATCGATGGTGGGAGGTTGGTTGAGCGATGAGGGTGGAGCTTGGGTTTCTCGTGCCTGTCATCACTTATTGGCCTTGAACCGCTTCTGCTGCGTTCGTAGTCATAATGTCAAAATTATGCTTCAGAAGTCATCGCTTCCAGACACCTACCATGTCCATATGGAGGCCGACCTGTGTCCGACATCTTAGTCAATATCCAATCTGCGCAATGCGCGTAGACGCGACGCTAGATCCCCTCCTCATACTCGAAACATTACACAAATGGAACTGTTCTGTCGTTTATGTCAGCGGCACTTCCTCTCTTCCCATCCAGACGGTTCGTGGATCGCTAGTCACTTCCTCAGGATCGTCACCTCGCACGGGCGCGAGCGCATCGCGTAGAAGACGGATGCTTCTATAGTTAAGCGGACATATAGTTGGACGGCAGATGCGCCACTTCTCGAATAAGGTGGGGTCCATATCCGATCATTCCATTTCATGAGAACAGTCTTGGATTGACCTATGCATAATTTGTGCGTATGCTATCTACTCCGGTTCCTCCTTTCCCGTGTCCCAGGTATGGCGCCTTTCTGCTCTGCTAACTCCTCCAACTTTTCTCGTCTATATAGCTTCGGTCCTCGTAGAACCCGCTGTTTATAAGTCCTTAGTAATAGCCCCATAAATAAGTGGTCCGCACTGAATCTTGACGTCTCACCTTGTTGGGTAAGGGGGCGTCACACCGAGGTTGCATTCGTAGCGTGTCCGAACCCGCCTCTCCCATGTCCCGTTTTTGCCTCTCACCTCGTCTCTACCCGTCTAGGTCGCACCCGATCCCAATATTTCTCCAGAGGGTCGTAGTACGGCAATGTGCCAAGGTTAGATGCGGTAGGTGTGCTTTTCCAGGCGGGGATTGGCCGGAATGCTACTTGCCTCGATGTTGTACAGCGACTATGGCGTGGATGCCGGTCCCATATTCCTCGGACTTCGGGATTTGATTACGACTATACACCCTGCGGGTGCTGTCTCCTCGTGCTTAGCAGGCTAGTCCTGGTACTGAAGGCATTCGCATAATTACGCCGGTCGTTTGGCCTTGCTGGACACCGGCTATTGAGGTGTCGACCTAGTCTAGGACGTACCTGACGCCAAGACAATAGGATGGGACGGGGTTTGAAATATTGATATCGGCCAGCCGGCATCGACCCAGGAACACGGTCAATTAGATTTGATGGTGTGCGCGTCGCGAGCAGCGCCGCATCTCTACCTCCTACTCCTCGTTCTAACTACAGTCCCTCCTTTTATACCCATGAATACTTTTAATATCTCTTAATATGACCTCTTCCGACAATTCTGGCGAAGAATCCGAGCAATGGCTCAGTCGAACACTCTGCGAAGCCTTCAAGATTGAGCGCCTCCGGCCATTCCAACTACAACACGCTCTTGACCTCTATCGTGGACAGGACGTCTTCTTGACCATAGCAACTGGTGAAGGGAAGACAACCGTACTGCTCTCACCCCTACTTGCTGCCAAAGCGAAGGGAGAAGATGGTATTGGGATTGCGGTGGTGCCAACAAAGGCTCTCGCCGAACAAATGGTATGTGCTTTCTTGGCTCTTTGCTCGTGCCAACTGAGCCTCAACAATTCATATAGGAGAAAACAGCGACGCGTGTAGGGCTCAATGCCGTGTCCGTGACCGAAGACACGCTTCGAGAGGCCGACCTTTCGGGTGTCGACCTGTTCAAAGTGCTCACCCTGCCTGGTCGCGTCCGGCTTGCCATCATGAGCCCGCAGATGCTCCGAAGCGAGCGTTTTAACGCGTGGATTCGAGCGAACGCGATCCAGAAAGCTCTTCGGTGGATGCTAATCGACGAAGCCCACCTGGTTTTGGAGAAGTCAAGCACCTTCCACCTCCCCTATATCAGCATCGTCCTGATGCGCACGCGCATTCCGTCGAGTGTGGTATGGTGTGCCGTCAGCGGCTCTATCACCGTCGAAAACACGCCAGCCGCAGCAACACTGCTTGGGTTTCGCCCTGGGCACCACGTCAATGCCCGGTACTCCCTGGATCGCGCACACGTCAAGTACATCCCCCGAATTTTCGAACATCCCGTATCTGGCGGCGAATTTCTCGACACCGCCTTCACCGTCCCTCCCTCGATCACTTGCCCCCAAGATATCGAGTCAACACTCATTTTTACTAATACTATTGCGACATCTCATGCACTAATGACCTTCCTTGACACCCTAATACCCGCCTCTATCCCTAATCGATCCCAAATAATCAAACTCTATAATTCTCTTATGCCTATTGACTATCGACAACAATTTGTGCGCGACCTCACCTCTGGGACTACCCTCCGGATTGGCATTGTAACCGACACCCTCACCTACGGCCTTGACATCCCCAACGTCTCTCAGCGAAAGGCTCAACAGGCGGTCTCCTTCTTCATCCACAAGCTCGATCACCCGGGCTAGACTCCAGTCGAGCAGCGCGTGCTTTGTGCAGACCCATTCCGGTATTTCTTGGACATAAGTGCCATCCAAGCGAACAGAGGGAGGGAAAGCGTATGCCGGTACAGAGAACGTAGGCCTATCGCGCACAACCTTCCCCTTGGTCGTAATCCGGGACTTGTCATGTCGAAAGAACTGATCGACAATTGCGATGGGATGCTCGTTACGGTTCTGGCTTTCAGCTCTCAGAAAAAAACTGATTCCTTTAGCGACAGCGGTGTATTGGTGAAACGAGTGCTCTCCTGAGAAGTATACATTGAATAGCTCTCCCAAAGACGAGAATCCTGCCTGGCGTATGCAGCGAAACACGATGGCGGCCCTCATCTCGAGATCGACTCCCTCGGGGAAGTTGTATCCTCCCCCCACTCGCCACTCGTCTTCCTTGCTGATTCCAGTCTTGTACAGTATGCCGCGGAACATTCCAGATATAAACCTCCTTTCCTCGATTTCGCGTAGCTCTAGAAGGCGCGCCGATGGGTCCCGAGGTTCGAGTGGAAGAGATGGCACCGGGAATGGGGAAACCGAGGCAAATGGGGTGGTCTGCGCGTATGTAGGCCACGGGCTACCGTACAGAGGCCGGGAATAGTTTGGGTGGTGTGTATACGGCTGGCCACTCGGTGTTTCGGGGGCGAAAGGCGTTGACGGTGAGTTGGTAGGAGGCCAGGGGGGAGCGAGGTAGTAGCCCCCTAGCAGAGGAGGTGGTTGAGCAATTGGCGGGTTCGCTGAGGTAGAGGGAATGCGCTGGGGGGTACAAGCGTGTTGCGGTATCCCTTCTTCACGCTCTGCTGTGTCCTGGGGTGGATCCATGGGTAGGGATGAGAGGGAGATGGGTGAACGGTGGATTGAACGCTATCTAATCACCCCTATCTACAACGATCAAACTCTGATCCCGTCCGGCATGCTGACAAAATCAGTTGATTTCGAACTCCGTCCCATCGTGTTGCCAAGGCCCAAGGTATCGACCAGACTCTATATCAAGTGAGAACGATCTTCTTCTCACATAGAGGCTGGTTCTCGAGACTAGTGTCGACCCGGATGTGTAACCTAACGCTCTGTACTTGGCTTGCTTTTTTCGATGCGCCCGTGATCGGAAATTGGGTAATATCCCTTTAGTTTGGATCTCGGGGTCAGAACAGTTGGGGTAATGTTGGCGGGTGGCTTAGCGGCAGATATTGTCCTGCGCGTGGGATATAGGCCTGCATAAGTGGGTCTCCCTTGCGCTTTCCTGCCGAGATATTGCGGTTTAAAGGCCATATATGCGTTGAAAAAAGGGTTTATTAGCTATTTACTATCATTATGGGCCTGGATGAGTCCAGAAAGCGCTCTGGATGTGAAGACAGTAGTTGGGGGCTTTTCGGATAATTCCGAATCGGAGTCTAAATAAATCTTCAGCATCTCTAGACTCTCAGTCCCTCCAGGTCTACTCGGAGTCTCAGCATCCCAGGGAACATATAAGAGTTAGAGGTTAGTTATTAAACGATCTCAGAGTGTGCGATATGGATGACGAGGGTCTTAGTGTGCCAAGTCCTTGCAATTAGATGCCCTATCTCCCGAAGCACACTCCTGTCCTACCATTTGTCGCTCGAATGGTGTTCTAGAGTCCCTTGAATGCGTGGCTACTATTCAATATTTCTATGGAAGCGTATATCACTCGCGCGAGAAATACTTGCCGCGAATCTCCCGCCAACGCTGGGTGCAGAGTCGTCTTACGCCCACTGCCACTCGAAATCGAAGTCGGTCGCGCTCTTGATTGCGCTCGACGGCAAATATTCTATCATGTCATCTTCCCATCTTGCTTCAATCACAGATGTCTAGGTACCGACTAGCCCCCACTGGTGCCACAAAGTGCCCTGCGCATGGAGTGGTATACTCTTCAATCTGCACCTGCGCGTTGCGCTTGTAATGCTAACTAATACATCTGCTGCTAACTACATCTGTCTCATCCACACATCGGTAGTAGTTCCCATCGAACCTGGGGGTCGACTGCGTATCGTCGTGATATAGGTCGGTCTATACTGCCATTTCGCCATGTTTGCGAGCTCTGCCCCCGGGGATATTAAATTCCTATCCAGTTAAGGTCCAAGGGTAGAGGGGTGGATAGGTCTGGGGCCCCGACAAAGCGTTCTAGTTCCAACTGGCGCCCAAATATAGTGCCCCACCTCTCGGCTATCGGATAATATTTGTGTTTCAGCGTAAATACTCCCATCGCGTTCAGCTCGTAGAGCGCGTTTCCTACACCAATCAGAGTTAGACATCCGTGAGTATTTGCTATAGTGCGTAGCAGTCTATCCATTCGTGCAGTGGTTAGTCCTTCGAACGGAAATACAGCCCCCCATCGCGGGATCCGATAAGAGAACACCCTATTCAGGGCCAAGCTCTGTAGCTTCGGGAGCGAGCATAACGGAGCGGCTATGTCCTTGAGAACGCCCTATATGTATGATGTGTCTTAGCGTCTGACGCTCGTGATATCAGCGGTGACATACCTGGACGGCTAGATAGTTTTGTTCTATGGAGAGGTGTACGAGATTTGGAAAGGTGCCGCCTATTATAGGGAACGCCAGGGATATATCGATTGCTTTGCCAAGCTTGAGGCTTAAAATTTCGAGTTCTTCTCCTAGACATGAATTGTCTGCCCCCGACAAGAATGTGGCTAACTCGTCGTGGTCCATAACATGTGACATGTCTAATGAGACCAGACGTCTGTGCCACACTATTCCAGCCAGAACTGGATCGCCAGTCAGCCGCACATACTCTAGCCTCGGTACCGTCCAAGGAGACGACGGCGCCGATGAGTCCATGCCAGATATTGCGTATGCTGGGTGCTTACGCTCCCTGATCATACCATGCTTCCTCATCCGGGCCATCATGTGTATGGCATCGAGGGGGTTGGCGTCTAACCAAAGGGCCGTTAGATTAGGTAGAGCAGGAAGCGTCTCCGCTAGTAGAGACGCATTTAAGTGCATCTCCGTATCTCCCCAGCCCCTGTACCATATCCGGTACACCAGTCCGCAATAGTGCTTGGACGTAGTTGACCCGGACAATAAGGTAGCCAGTATCCTCCTGCCGCGGCTTCCTGATATGGTCAGGGCTGTATATCTGACTTGCGCGGCGACCATGGCCATTCGGGTGCATACTAGCATGAAGTTGGTGAACGATGATGGCGACCATTGTATGTCGGCGGCTATGTTGGCGATAGTCTCGTTGGCAAGAGACAGTAAGGATGTTTCGTCACAGTTTACTTGTGCCGGCTCTGTTGATGGCCTTTTGACTGGATCTACCGCTGGGGCTAGGTTCGCTGCATCGAGCGCTTCAACGGCGACCTCTGATACGGCCGCTGTGTATGGGGTGCAGGACATGAAGATGGGGCAGGATGGTTGCTGTGAAGGCGGATGGAGCTGGTGAGGAAAGGATACGTTAGATGCTGTATTAGTCCAATTTATATAGAGCCCACCCCCGCTCTTTGGGGTCTGATAGGGTGCAACCCCTCACATGACAGCTGCGGGTAGGTAGCGTTTGAAGTGCGCCGGCGTATAGGTCTATATCCTACCTCCTACCATCTTACTTGTTATACTCCAGTTTCAATACCATGAGCGCCGTCCCTAGGGGTAAGCCCTTATTATCATTAGGTACATGTGAGTACGAAAGGATACGGGCCCACCGTAGCATGCTTGGTATCGGTATAGCAGATGTGCTTGGTCCTTATAACCGAATGGTCGAGTCTGACTGCTGGAGACCCTGTCCCGTTTACTCCGGAGGTCTGACTCCTGTCCTTGCTATTGAGTCTGATCGTGCTTGCCCTATATAAAGCCGTTGGCACTGGGTGCATTATTGCAATCTTCCTACCTAGAGCCCTCCCTTCGCCGTTCTGCCACCAGAGTAGCCAACTCGGGACTTCGTAATTTCTTGTGTGGGTATCTATTTGTACCGCGCTCCGTACGCTACTGATTTCTTAATATCCCTCTCGGATAGTAACGTTTAATACCTAGCTATGCATCTCAGGCCCCGAATGAGCGTGATGGAGGACGAAGGAGAAACCGGACGTACCAGGATTGTTGTAAGCTTCAGCTAGTATCTATTATTGTGCGGTACTCAACGATGGCGCTGCTAGGTAGGCTGTCCCGAATTGTCTGGAATGGATGGTGAGCGTGTTTTGGGCCCTCGATCTCCTTGCGTCTGATTTCGGCCTTCAGAGGATGAAATAGATACCGTGCTTCGCCTTAGCAGTACGTGGATGTCCTCTTTGACCTCCTCTTTTTGGTTCACACGTCTCCCGCATCGACCTAGTTCAAGACGATGATGTTGCATCGTCTGCTTCCGGTTCCATCTACATGGACACCGAAGGTGGATCTGTATCAGATTCTTCCGGATCGGACGGTATGGCCACAACTTCCGACAGTTCAGGTGCCGAGTGGGATGGAGAGGACGTTCACATGTCGGATGACGAGGGTGGCAGCAGTTCTGACTCTGATTGTTCAGAAATGGGGGAAACCGCGTCATCTGGTTCGTTCAAGCCTTACGAGATGTTAGCTGACCTTCAGTATGGAACTAAGAACAAAGGCGATGCATACATAGCCAGATTTGTAACGGGTTCCTCCCTAGTTGAAGGCTTTAGTTCGGAGGAGGACGAAGCCGTGAGGGCGCTGCTGCTCTCGAATTCGTCTGATTCCTCTATAGATGGTGAGCCATCTATCCCTTCTGAGATACTGTGCGATAAACTGACTTACTCGCAGCCGATACTTTCTCTCTTCGGTCCACTTCGTCACATACCAGTGAGGGTGAGCTCATCCGGACCAAGCCCTGCGCATGCCATGGGAGTCGTCCTGGCATCCTCCGGAGCGGGCTCCTTGATCTCCCCACCAGATCGTCGACTGCTGTGCGAAGCCGTTAGGCTGTACACCTAAAGAACAAAAATAAAAAAGTCTATTAGGTTCGCGTCTAGTGTCAGTGCCTTTCGATGCAGCTGCAGGGAACTTCGGGATGTTTTTTGTATCTACCCGCAATATTAAAACTTCTCCTGTAATAGGTTGCTCCGCCTTTCTATGAGGAACTCTCAGAGCTGGTTGTGCCGCTCAGCCGTTTCATCTCATATCCAGTGTCACTCCTCTGAAAGCTGTTGTGCTGCACCTAGGCGGTCGGGCTGAGATTAGTGCTAATATATAGGTGGGAGTATGATATACCGCACCTTCTCAAACGAACATATGAATGTGTGTGCGTGTGTCGTAGTGTTCAAAGGATGAGTGTCATCGCTCTCCCTGGCATAGAGCTGGACGAGGGCCCTTTGGCCTGATCTCTGTCCCTGTCATGCGATAGACGGCCTCCCGGAGCTCGGTTGAGTCTGTTGAAGTGTGCCCTTACCTGCCTGGTCGTCTTTACTCATTAGAACACTCTATGTCCCGAATAAACGTAATTTGACTGTTCAATGGAAAGGGTGGTCATATACACGTATACTTCGACTAAGGGTTGTAGTGCGCGTTGAAGTGATCCAGCGACATAACCGGGCCGTATGCTCGCTCCCATAATTTCTCGAACCAGCTTTACGGGCGAATGCGATAATAAAGGGTTTAATATCAGTCCGAGCTTGTAGCCGCAGGAAAGGTCGAGCACTCACCATGCCAGAAGACTAGCCACTATGTCGTACTCTTGCCTTGATATGTGTATAAAGGAGTTCCGGCCAGGGGTGTTGGCCCTAGCGTATCGTGCTACTACCACGTTGCCCATCCAGGGGCACTTCAGCTGCTTGGCGATTGATTTGTTGAAGGGAGGGACTCCTAGGTTCCCTGGGTCCATGAATATCCTATACGCGAAAGGTAGGGTCCTGTTGCAGTTCGGAATAGCGAAGAACGGCAGGCTGACGTGACCGTTGGGGAAGTGGGATGCCTCGAGATCGAGCTCTTCTGTTATTACGCCCCCCTCTTCGCTGTAGTATATGGGCACTTTCAATATGTCGTTGGTCCCCAGGTCGTGGCGTAGAGATAGGACCGCTCGCGTGTTTTTCCCTTCCTGTAGAAATAGTGTTAGTCGAAAGCAGGTGTTTGGAGGGCGGTTCGGGCTTACAACGGCTGCCTGGTAACGAGCACTCCCCCCCTTGGGATGCTGCCAGACAGTGACCCGGCATCCGCGCGGGCGCATTTGGGAATGCGTTAGTTGGGCGAACACGGATATAAACTGGAGACTCACAATCTGAAAGCCGGGAAGATGCTCCCAGTGGGAGCTCAACATGGTCCTGAAACGGGGGATCAAACTTGCATGATTCGAAGGGGTTCGTAATCTCGTATATATATGGCACATGTACAGCGATACGATCATTTTTATGTAATATGCCGACCGGAGTTTGGACCGCCGGCCCACGAATCTACTTATATCTCCGCTTCGGCCTCCTAACCTCTATGTATTTAGCTCTTCTAAGTCATCAGAATCAAATCTATTCGCGAAGTAATACCTGGAACTGAGACATGTGAATACCCCTGGGACATGCGGTGGCCAATACGTTAGTGGGATCTGCTGCTTACCTCCACACGAACGGTTCCCCTACGCTCAAGTAGGTCCCTTTTTTATCGTGAACCATGTTCCAATCCACGACCTCAAACGCTTGTCCTTGGATAGGTAGATGCGGGATCATGGGATCTCCTGTAACATACGGGCGCGCTTCGCATTATGCCTTGGAAGTGAGCTATGATGTGGCTTACCGAGTCCGTCTCTGGGTATGATCCAACAGTAAGAGTCGCCCAGTCGCCTGCATCCAGTTTCCGCCGACAGGTAAGTCTTGTATTCGTAGGGCGGTCCCCTAACCAGCGTAAATCTGTGTGTATGGTAGGGTCCTCTCACTTCGTATACGCCTCGCTGTTCGGCGTCTTGAGGTATGTTGTTTCTTAGTGTAAAACCGAGTTCATGTTTGAATGTGGTGGCTGCGAAAGGTGATCCCGCCTCGTACCCTGTCATATAGCATGTTAGAGGGGCTGGTAATTGCGAGCGGGATGGAAACCGGTCGATAATATATAACTTAATTAGTTAAATGTCATGGGGTGGAAACATAGAAGCGCACTCACTGAGGCTCCTCCCGAGAACATGCCTATACGGTTCGCATCGTATTAGATGTAAGTTAACTGTAATTCTTTCCCCCCGGTGTTTTCGCCTATACTGAAACTGGTATCCGACGTGGTCCTCAGGTGTGCAGCTTCGGTCTTCTGCCAGAGACCAAGCGGCTCGTGCCACTCCGCCTCGTCTCAGTACGTGCCCGATGGTGTCTTTGGCTGACCGCCCATGACCATGACGGGGGTGGTCCTGCTTGAATCCGTCGTCCTCTAGCAGTCTATTGAGGTGGTGGTGCTTGCTTATAGTGGAACAGATATCCAAGGGAGTGTTGGCCGATGGGCATCGCAGCAAGAATCTAAGCACAGCTTCTCCATAGAGCATGGCGTCCCGTCCGTCCAGGAGAGCGAGCAGTGTGCTTGCTCTTGGGACGTAGAGCCTAACGAAGGCTTCGAAGTCCCAAATACGGCGTGTGTAACCGTAATACCAGTACCGGATGCGAGAGTTGAGCTTTCCGAGCGATGGGAGTGTCCAAACAGGGATGGCTGCTATAGCTAGTTCGACCACTCTATCCGGTGCAGTGAGAAGGAACCGCTCAAAGCATCCTATAGGATGCTCTATCGGTGAGTCTGCATGCGACATGAAAGCAATAATGGCGGTCGTATGCTACGAAACGTGCCCTTATTAGCGACTATCGTGGGACTTTACATTTCGGGGATCGCCGGTGATTTGACCCGAGGTTGTATTCCGTGGGCTCTTCTCCTTCTCTAGCGCTGTGCGCTTGCTAGTCCGCGTGCCCTCCCTCTTCTGCATTGCTTTAGCCACTCTATTGTCCCTTCCATGCCGGCCTGCTCGGGTGCCTACCCTTACCTATACGAGGCCCGAACCTCGTAGGCAGGTGTAATCTCTTCTCCAAGTCCGTTGGTTTTCAACCACCGATTCGCTATGGGTATCTAAACGTGGTTGGCGTTGTCGCAGGGTGTATGCAGGTCGTCGCAGTCCGATGCACATACCTCGCTGCTTTCACAGATATTAACGTTGTCTGGTGTACTAATGTTAACCTGACAGGGATGCAATTGGCCCGGTTTATGACTTGGCTTCCCATCTGTTTGGATCTCCTGCATCACCCTCCAGTGCTATAAAACCTGCCTATGAGAGCTTCGGAATCGAACCGCGTCCACCTTCGACATGTCCATGCCCACGACCGAAGAGTACGATTGTTTCGTGGCTAAAAAAGGTAAGTTTCAGTCTCTCTTCTAGCATTCGTATTAACCATATATTGGTCAGACGGGTATGTCGCACCCGTTTAGGGCTACGCATTTGCTGATCGCCCGCCTTGTCACTAGCACACTGGAAGAGTACGACGTTTCCAAGGCGCGCTCTTTCTCTTCGTCCAGTTTCTGGCATATCTCTAACATAGCGGGCAACGATCCAGGTGGTCAGAAGGCTATATAAGGTCCGCATCTATTTTCATTTCTTGGAATCGGGGGTATAACATTCCGTCTTTACCCTCCTTAAGCTCGCACTCCAGTTAGATATACCCTTACATGATGACGGAGCGTTAGAGCGGTGCTGATTCTTCCTTCGGTTTGGGCTGCCCGTCCACTGAAGTGCTCTATATCCAGGCTCGCCGTGATTGGAAAGGAAAAGGGTTGTCCATCCGTGGAGTCCTGTAATATTGATGTGCGTAATAGTATATATATGCGATTTTTTCTTTCCATTACCCGATATTTACTCTGTGCCTTCCTCTAGTCGCTTTTGGCGGAAATCGCTAGTTCATTGGACAGTCTTGGATCTATATACCGTCTACTGAGCGCGGCGTTGGAACTAAGTGCCATGTACACCGTCACCCGCAACACCTTTGCCGATGCCATGCGTGACGCTCATGCAGACGGTCTTCTTGATAGCGACTTTATGAAGTTGGTGGCAGACCACGAACAGCCCTTAAACGAGATGGTATGCCCTGAAGAGGATGCCCGGTTCGAATAGTTAGTCCCAGCGTTACTGTTATACTTTGTGGCTAACCCTGGTCGCGTGGGCAGTCAGGCTCTTCGTTCTCTTAGATTATCGTACCTCTTGCGCTCAGGAGATGTCTTGTATGAACGTCCACAGTACATGTGGCTCCGTTCTGCTCTGCGCATCCACGGGTCTGATCTGGAGCAGGTGCAGACCACCTACTCTCTCATGTCGACGTTCAAGATGATTCCGTCTACTACTCTCCTATCCAACAGCGGCTTAATTGGCCGTTCTACTTGTTCAGATTACTACCTCCGGGTGGATGGTATATCAGACAGGAGGCATTCTTCCCTTCGCTCATTAGCTAAATTCTCAAGGGATGGAGCGAGAGGCGTCGTTAACTGTCAGGCTATCCCCGCTCGAAGGCGAGTACATTCTCTTGCTCGCCCACTTTAGGCGCTTGGTCTAATTTCCACTCAGAAGTATGGTCGATGGGGTGCTTCAGGCTGGGTTGCGACCAGCTTTGGATATATTAAACTCGACTCTAAAGAACGCGGGTAGACGCCCCGGCTGTCGGGGTGGAGATTTGGCCGTGTACCTTGAACCTTGGCACGCCGAAATTGAAGCGTTTCTGAACATAATAAAGACTGGGGGCGTGATGGAAGGGTACGGGCACATAACCCAGTATGGTCTGATCCTGAACGACCTATTGTGAGTCGATTGCGGCTCGTTCATACCTCGCTTTGCTTTGACCTGTTTTGCCTAAGTATGCGTAGGATCCAGGCCGAGGGTCATTGGACCCTGTTCTGTCCTTCGCAGGCGCCGTTGCTTACCTCTAGTCACGGAGCGTTATTCGAATCGGAATATATCCGGCTCGAGATGGCCGGTGTGGGGACTAGAACGGTTAGCGCTCGCCGCTTATGGAGACTTATAATGGACTTGCAGAAGGCGACAGGCAAGCCCAGCATAGTCTTTAAGGGCTCTTTCGATTGTAAGCGTGCGTCTGGCTTCTGTTTTCGTTAGGATGGCTAATGGGCCGTCGAAGCCATTACACCCTTATTGGGTTTGATGAACCCTCTGACGCCCCCCGAAATGAGCGAAGACATCGCTCCGGTTGCGAGTCGCTCCGAGCACCCTGTATGCGGCAACACTGTGGCTTTGATCCTCCCGTCTTTTCTCACAGGCGACCGGGATATCGATTACCAAGAGCTGGAATGGGTCGCTCGCCACGCAGCATTAGTATTGCACATTTTGTACGATCGGGCAGCGCACCCCGAGCCAAAGGCAGTAGTGCTTGATATTGCCCCCTCAGCCCTTGCTGTAGGAGTCAAAACATTGGGGTTAGCCGACGCCCTTGCTCTAATGAGCCTGGCTTACGATTCGGTTGAAGCTAAACAAGTTAACTGGCTCGTTTCCGAAACCGTCCAATTTGGCGTGCTCGACCAATGCGTTGCACTCACTCAACGCATGGGTCTGGTTTCCATCCCGTTGGCTATACCGCACGTTTCTGCATCGCCTTCCAAGATCAGTCCTAATCGCATTGTTTCTGGACGGTACAATTGGGATGCTCTTGATGCCCGTCTTGGATCTTATCCTTCCCTGGAGGCACTCATCAGGCAGGATACGTCTGGGGATATATCGCCCCTTGTAGGATATGCAGCAGGCTCTGATCCTTTCATGAGGTGAGTTAGCCTCTTGACATTTGTGCTGTTCGCTGATCAGGCCAAACCTGTCCTCGTCAGCCTAGTGTCGGCTGTTGAGACGGCGTCTAAAGTCTTCGTCTCAATCCCTAGCCATTTTCTGCGTTCGATGGAGATTAAAGGATTATGGACTGCTGCCTTGCGTGATAAGATAATAGCCAGAAGAGGTGATATTTACTACTTCGTTTTGTATGCCGTCTAAAACTACCTGTAGGGTCTATTCAGGGCGTGGATTCCGTCCCAGAGGATCTCCAACGTTTATACAAGACCGCTTGGGATGTTGATCAGCACCAGCTAATGGATATGGCCGCGGATCGAGCATCCTTCGTATATAGAGGCTCTGCTACGAACATGTACATGGTGGACCCCTCCTTAGCTTCGCTGGTGAGTTGTGCGTCCGACCCTCGGGTTATATATGTACTCATCGAACCTACTGTGCCCGATCTTTCCGGAATTCTGGCTGTTCTCTTCTGAATTCCAGACCTCTCTTGCATTCAGAAGTTGGACTATAGGGGCGAAGGTTGGGATACAGCGGATCTTCAAGCAAGGCCCCCCGCGCCCATTCCCCGTCCTTCTCCCGTCCGATACTCAAACCACCTACGTCTCCCCTGATTGTGTCGGGTCTGGGACCGCTTTGGATCCTATCTGCGTGCCGTGGTGAACCCACTACTTACTTCGGTGCCCCTACTTGTACAGATGTACTACAATGTATTCTATTTTTTGTGCTACTTTGATGTTGGCGTTCCGATGAGGAATACTAGGCCCGAGTAGAGCCAACAGTGTCGTTTCCAAGTGTTATATGTTTGGTCATATGGAGCGGACGGTCTGAGTTGGAGCGTAGGTGTAGGTGTAGTCCTTTACAATGCATCAGGCTATTCATGGGAGGGGGAGGGGGTGATGTAGACTCTCGACTGCTCACCCAGACCTTTTTCCACCAAAACCTCGGTCTACATATCGGCTATCTAGAGTCGACAGATCGTGGTGGACGGGTCGGGCCGGCCTGTATCTGTCGTTAGTTGGCGATCACTCCGATCGCTGGTCAGTACGAAGTCTGATTCCTTTTTCTCCTTGTCCACTTCTTTGAGCCCTGGCACCAACCACCTGTGTCTCAACTGGAGAACATATCGAGTATGCAGCTTTGCCTATGATTTGCTCGCACTACATCTGCTTCCCTCTTCAACTCGAAACGCTGACTGTCCTATCCGCCAAGGGCCGAGCCCATTCCCCTCATACCGTCCCCTCCGGTACGGAGTGTCTTTGTTGGCTTAACAATTTCCTGTAAAGTATGTTATCTCGTCTTGTTCTCACCTACACCGCTTCATATCTCCTGCCGGTCTGTGCTCTTGTCCCACCACCTCTTCGCGTGCCGGAACAACTGCTCCCGCCCTACCTGCTTTGTCCTAGGGAACTCCTATGCCATGTCACCCCCTACGACACCGCACAAACCATGCAGTCGCGAACCGACACGTGGTAGCCTTTTACAGCTCACTATCGCGCATCGGGTGCACCTAGCCCATCGCCGGTTATAGTCATGTCTCGGTTTGGTGTGCTACCTCTCTTTTAGCTGGGGCTCGGCAGGATGGGCTGGATTCTATGGTCATGGCTTTGGCACCGTCGGTATATCTTCTGTCGGAGCTGGATAAGGTAAAGTAATTCTGAACGTGTCGGGGTATATGATCCAAGTTGGTAGGGGGGCGTATGGGAGGTTGCAGCATCTCACTTACTCGGCAGGGTGGAATATCGATTGTGCCTTGTGATATGCCCCAGCTATGTCGGATGGACGAAACGCCTAGGAGCGCGCTGTCCTGCAGTGGTTATATTTGTCAGCATCTGGGTCCTTTGCGTGTCTCTAAACGCTTACCTTGCCGTTGTAGCCTGCGTGCTTGTGTTCGAGCACCCAATAACCAATCCAGACCTCTTCTTAGGCCAAGGTAATGGGAGGATGCGCTGTCTACGTGTATTGTCACGTTTTATCCCGGTCCAGTCGCGCTGGGTTTGTAGACGATGGTGCATTAATCATCGCCTTGCGTGGCTCTATTGTCTGCGTGGGTCTAGTCTTGTTCTACCTGGCAGGATGCCAATGATCGGTCATGCCCTAACCTACTATAGGCTTCGGCTCAGCATATTGGCATCCTTTCCATCTAGGAGGCGCGTGCGGTCTGCCGTCCTTACCAGTGATATCTGGTCCTGCACACGTCAGATACGCTTTGCATTGTTCCAGATCTGGAGGACGAGTGCTATCCATTCAACGCCTTTGTAGCATCCGCCAACCTGGGCGTTGCTAAAGGCAGTTTTGCTACTCCCGCCTTGTCGTCAACTGCGCGTCGGTTTCGTTTCCGTCTTTGATAGGCGATGGGAAGGGGACGGCTTGCTGTCTTTGCCCACTTGCTTCTTCGACGCATCCTCTTGGTCCGCACTTTCTCCTCGAGTACAGCTGTTGCGAGTAATTGGCGTACCTTCTCAAGTCCTTGCTCAGCCTGCAAGGATACCTGGCTCTCACCAGCCAACGTAGCGACTCAATTTGGTTCGTATATGCGCATTAGGGCTGTATCTTGGCGTCGAGACGTTATCTTGCTTCGTGTTGGTCCTCCCTCGTGAAGGGTACATTCAGGGCCGTCTTGGAAGGATGCTTCGGCGAATACCAGCTCCGTTTTCTTGTGCTCGCCTGTATCCTCCTATGCAATAGATGGGTGCTGGTCTGCCGGTGGTGAACCAGGATTCTATCTTCGGCTGTGGATAGCGTATGGCAATGGAAGATATCAGCTGTTCAGCTGTGTGTATGCTCCAAGTATAAGGGGTGGTTATGCAGGTCGTTGTATTCCAACCGGCGTCACCTGCGGATCGGGCTGGTCAGGCGTATGGACATAACCGTCACAGGGTCTCACTCAGGCACTAGTGGGAATCCCCTGTTGATCTCTCTCTATCTTCCCGGCCTACACTCGATCGATCCTCCCGACCCCTCGGATTACCAGTTGGGGTAGCTATTTTATATTCCAGGGCCTATCGGTCGTCACGCAATCCTCATCTACGGTTTGGAGAGATGGAATCCGAGCTTTACTCACAGATATTATCGAGAACTGCCGAGGGTGAGTCAACGACATCCGTTCACTACACGCCCACTCAACCGTACCCAAGGGATGCAGGCCTATCGACTGGCTAAGCAAATTCTGGCTGTTCGTCATCCCTCTCGATGGGGACCGAAATGCGTTGGAGGTCACGAAGACATGAGGACGTCCTTTGTATGGGCATACTTGAAGCTCAAGTATGGGGAAGATGATGGCAGGAAGACCGTCGCCGGGAGAATATTCAGAGTCACCAAAACGCCCGCCTCCAAGCTCCCGTCAGAGCTGCGCAGCGCTGCTAGCCGCCAATCCACATCCCAGCTCGACTACGATCTGGCCCGTAGCCTGGGCCTAACAGCGCATCTCAGCACGCAACCTTTTGTCGATTTCGGTTACTCTACTTGCATCGCGGAGTATGCTATTCACCACCGCCCCGACTCCAATAGCTTCGAATTACACCCCTGTCTAGTCTCGGCACCACGCGCTTCTCCTGTTCTACTTCCACCACTCCCCACACCTTTCCTGTCCTTGCTCGAGGTCACAATGACTGGCAATCTGCTGTTGGGCGGCAGCATCGACCTCTATGCGCCGTATATGTTCATGAGCGACTCCACCCTCCGCCTGATCAGCCCCGACGGCTCAGTCCTAGACTCGGCTCATGTCAAGCTACAATGCCATGGGAAGCGCTACGTCCGAACAACCAGGTGGTCATTGCCCAAATCCTTTATTCCATTGATGACTATCTCCGACCTCAAAGGTGAGCCCACCGAACGTTGCGAGCGTCAACCGCCATAAAGAACTAACTCTATCTCAGGAGCAGTTCTAGAGCATTCTTTGACCCTAAACCTCAACAGCGTGTTCGTGCTTAGTGCGATACAGACCGTGCTTCCTGAAGCGACACCATTCGCCAAAATGCTTGTGTCATATGCTTTGACTGATTGTCTAGTCGAAGCCACCATGAACGGACTGACTCCGAGAGCTTCCTCCGTCTCTTCCACATCCGGCGATTCAGTCTCGTCAGATGAAGCTAATGAAACGGACGTTATCATGTCTCGAGATGCCAGCAGCATTTGCTCGGACTTCCATGACGTGCGGGGCCGGAATAGTCCCTGTAACTGTTTTGACGCCGAAGCTTCCTTTCGTGCCTGTAGGTCATATATTTAATTCACTGTGTCTGCCGCACTAACGGCCTGTTTTACCTACAGGTCTGCCCGCCTCCCCCCAGTCGGATGAATCCTCTGATTCTTGATGCAACCGGCTGCCTCAGGACCCTCTCTCATGTCAGCGAATTTCTGCACCATAGGTGGGAGGGGGGTTTGTCTGGTTCTGGTGTGGATTTGGATGTCCTTACTCTATCGCTTTATGTTTTGCATCCTCTCCATCTTTAAATATATTTTATTCGGTTTTTAATTTCTTATTATATTATATTCCTCTCTCTCTCTCTCTAAGCTATTCCAACGGAGTGCGATATGGTCCCAAACCACCGTAATACGCACGGTAACCCTTATTCAACTTCCTTTTATTAGCCGCTACCGGTACCTTGTAATGTTCTAAAGGGACAGGATACAGGCAGCGGATTACCGCAGTATATACCACGGGTAGAGGTAGTCCCAGACTTCTGGCTCAAATACGCCTAGTCTATATACGCGCTTTCCGTTTGCATGTTGTTCGTGTAGCAAACTGAGTTCGAAGGGTACAGCATTGGTTAGATGAGTCTTATAGGGACTTCGTCTGTCTTCCCGCACGAACTGTTCCGACTGCCCGTCTGTAGTGGTTATTAGCACCCAGGTCCATCTATTCCTATGCGGCTGATTTTTTTTGGGGGGAGGGGTATCTCACCTGGAAATTTCAGGCACCAGCTAATCTTGTCCTTCGCGGATCTCTCTCCCAACGCTAGACGAGGGCGTGGATTGCTCGTGTCTACCTGATATCCCCTTCCTTCATATTTAACTTTCCATGCAGGATTCCACCCTTGACCCAACGTATCCCGTTCAGATGGATACGCGATTTTATCGACAAGCGATTGTTGAGGGAAGACCGACACGGCTTCTCCATAAGCGATATAGTTCATGACCAGAGCTATAATCATTTTTTTGGTCAGTCATCTATAATCTGGATGTAGGTGGTCTTGCTCACTGGAGTGATAGGTGTATATTATGTGGCAGACTGGATGCTGGGTTACTGCAATTATTTGCACTTTCAGTACTGGAGTGTATTTATTCAATGTGCCGGCAGTCGGTCGCTCGAAATCGAATATGTTGATTATCCCGTCTTTGCCACCCCCGCTGCAGAATTGTTTAGATGATGTCATGGACAATACGTCTGTTAGCAAGGGGTAGTCCTCCTGTGGATGGGGCAGGCGTTCTACCGGTGTGTACCCGCGTGCTTCTAGAAATCGGCTTATGGCAGTGACTCCCCCCACCCTTGTAACTATATCTAAGTCTGATTTAGGTGCAGGCGGGAGACGGGACATAAACCGTAAAGCCTGTGATCCGCCTACTACAGCCCCCGCGAAGGCTAATACAGCTCTGAACGACTTCGGATCGCAGAACCACACGCCGAAGAAGGTGTCTATGTTCCAGCGCGCTTCGACGTAAAGCGTCACCAGCTCTAGCATTTTGGTCGACGTCCTCCGCAGGCACAGCACGTCTGGAATTGCCAATGTATCCAGAAAATTGCTTCGGAAAGGCCATGGAGAGGAAAGTAGGAACTTCTCTATAGGGGATAGTGCCGGCATACGATGCTGGGGGGCTGGTTATTTATGATGAGTTTCGGTAGTCGGCAGCGGGGTGTAGCTTTGGCAGCCCTTAATATAGTTCCCGGTCAGTACATGGTCTGTCTAGTCATATCGAGTCCTTGTCTATTTTAGTTGTGATGATTCGCATTACTATAGTCATTATGTCTTCCTCATCGCCGCCTACGGCGTCTACTAGGTACAAATAGCTTTCTCCTATACCTACTGAGTGCTCATTGCTATGTTGATGAGGCGTCCTTACCCTTATGCTTGTGTACCGCGGGCATGGGCGTCCTTCTACTTTCTTACGAATGGGAGAAAGCATATGGCTGCGGCCGCTCGGATACACAGCCCGGTGGTTAGATAGGTATGTAAGAATGTGCTGCTTCCTTTATACCTTACTACGCGCGGCAACGTTTGCTCCTCCCTTTGTATTGCTACTTGTATCTGGATGCTCCTCCGCACCTCTCTGTTCTATGTTCTGTGAATAGAGTACCAGCATATCCTACCTACCATCATCCCAAGGCTGTTAGTCGCACGTACTGTTGCCTGATCCGTCCTGGGATGCTAGATCTAGATCTATCTGGGTGGTGGTATATATAGGCACTGCTCCGGCCTGGTTTAGCTGCATTGAAGCCTCCGTATCTTAGTGAACGCTCACTCACCATGGCTGCCTCGTTAAACGATTTCAAGAAGCTGACCAAGTTGAGGTTCTCCGCCAAGGAGGTCACCTTCACGGACGTGATAGCTTCTATAAAGAGGGGAAGCAGGCGTTATACTTTGAAGCGTTCCACTCAGTTTACTAGTAGCTTCTTGGTAAGTCTCCGTATGCTACATTGGCCTGTATCTGAATAATCAGCTGTGGGATACTGTGCGAGACGAAGTAGTCGTGTGCACTCACCCATTCGTTATCCTGTATGCTACTCCATTGGATACCGGGAACTTTTGTCCCGATGGAGCGGCCCCGCCTATGGAGTTCAAAGGACAGATGAGGTTGGTGTGAATGTCGACCTTTAGATTATTGGCTCATTCCGCCCCGCAGGAAACTTGAGCCTAGCCTAGCGGCCCAAGTGTCCTTGACTTTTGACACTCGTGTTGAGCCGACGCTTCACGAGGATCTGGCGGTCAGTGGAGTCTTGCCTCTTACTTCCTTTTGATGCGCGCTCACTCCTTCCTTTGCAAGGTCCTCGAGGACTGGGGGAAGACTAAAGGAGACTTTAGCACTGAAAACAAGTCCAGAAATCCTTGGAATTCGCCTTTAGCCGTATCCACGCAGAATAGGTTCACCATATCGTCCCCGTTGTTTCAGAAGCGTACAGGCTTCAATGTGACCGACGACAAGTACGTCGTCGACTACGATGTCCACCCTTGGATAGCGCAGTCTTGCGTCCCACATAATCCTTCTTGGATCCCCAACCCCAACCTGGCGAGATTTTTGCACCGAAAGCCGAACGACGTGCTCGTGGACATCCTCGGATCCAGCAACCCAAGACTCGTGCCTGGCGACTTGGTAGTGGCGACCTTTAAGATCACGTTCAGCGCGGCGGGGACGTATTGGCAAATGTCGTTCATGCCTATTCAGGTCATCCGGATGGGGCAAGTATCTCAGGATGTGCTGGGTAAAGCGAAAGATGCCGAGGATCGAGTGCGACTGGACCTCCCCAGAGTAGGCGAGAAGCTTAAAGTGTTCAAAGGTAAGAGCCTCTCTTGTCCCTGTCGTGCTGCCTTCATCAGTTTCCTGACTGTGTAATACAGACGATAAGGAGGCATCTAGGGATATATCCCCTGAGATCAACGAGCGAGGCGTCTTAGAACCGGATGACGAACTAGAAGAAGGAGACCTCACGCTCAGTGGAAGTGAGCCTGAGGAAGAAGATGAGCCATCCGGACCTTCCGGGTTTGGTTTAGGCCGCGGTCTTCCGAAAGTAGATTCGTCTCAAATCGACCGTATAAGTCCCTCTTGGGCCTCGATCACGCCGCCTGGTGGTAGTCCACTCACCCCGGCACCCGCGTCTCCAAACATCTCCGACCATGAGATAGTAGGCGAGCCGCCTCTGGAGTATGTCCGTCTGACCGTTAGGGCGAAGAGCGCAGCGAAAGCTGAGCCCGTTGCTGGTTCTCAACACAAGAGGGACGGGTCCAAAGCGAGCGCAAGTGCAGAGATCACCAAGACTGGTGCTGGTAAAGGGACTAAACGACCTGCGGCTGTCATCAAGAAAGGGCGTGCGGTCAGGACCAGGACCAAAGAGTGATTGCCGTCGGTGTCGGATTCTTCCGATGATGTATTGATCCTATGGATTCGGCTGGACACTTAATTGGTTGTATTTTCTGACTGACATCGCACTGTTTGGCGCTACGTAGGGACCAAATAGTATCGCTTTGTATGGCTTACCTCAATTTCATTCGTATCTTCTTTCAACTCGTACACATGCTATCTATGCGGACCGTTGTTGCCAATGCCAGGGCATGGCGATTAGTATAAAGAGGTGAAGGTAACTTGCGAAGACATTATCAAACGCTCCCTGTCCTAGACAGCTCGCACCATGCTGTTTCTGAAAGGTGAGTAGCGCCAGTCTCCGCCCCTTTATATCGATTGACTCACTGTGTGTGTACTCTGCGAATGTAGCCACATCGTCTCAGGACTCTCTCCCAGCAGAGCTGCAGGATCGCATCCTCGGTCTCCTACCCCTCTGTGACCTGAAGACCGTGTGCGCTCACCCGCGCATGATACCTGTTATCAGACGCCACGTGAAACAGCGCGTAATAGGGGTTTTGGTTTCCTTCCAACTGAAGGGTCAGGATACACTGGATATGATGTCGGCGTCCAGCACCGTGTTGTCCGGCTCTGCAGCACTGGCTATCGTAGCGCCTGGTTCTTGCGAACCGACCAACCTTAACTTCTATTCTCCCCTAGGCTCCGCCCACCTGGCAGTCGCCTCGATTTTATCCAATGACGGGTTCGTCGAAATCCCTATGCCCCACAAGACTCTTATGTCGGAGCGTAGCCCGTTCAACAAATTTGAGGTCAATAACGGAATCAAGCGCCTTATCCGTTTGGTTCATCTGCCAACTAGGAAGACGATAATTGTGGCGGAATCTATCTCAGCTTCGCCAATCGCGCCCATCCTCTTCTTTCATTCTACGCTACTAATGAACTACGTGACCGGGTCTAGCGCGATCTCGTTATATCCGGATATGACTTACGAAGGCAAAGGTACGTCTCCGATATTCGTCCAAGCCGAGTTAAGACTGATTTCCGATTGTTGGCTTCTTCTTACTCAGGACTTCTCAACTATTCAGCCAACTTTGCCAATATCCACAAGCCGGATGTATTGGACAAGTGGACCGAAGCCGGAATGAGCATTTGCATGGACTGCCATGTACTGCACGACGGACACCCCAGCCTATCGCCCACCGCACGAAGAGGTATGTGTCAGTGGGCATATAGGCAAATCAACGACGAGTGGGCGGACCGTATGTCCTTTCGTAACTCGACTAGGTCCCGTCTGGGGCCTGTTTTGGCCTGGCGATTGGGCCATTGTTACAGGACCAAGAAAGACGTGATGCATCACAAACCGTCCGTCCATCTTGTCCACGAGGAATGGTTCAAGATGTGCTTGTATAAGAAGGCGGTAGAATGGGTTCGCTACTATGCCCCGCTTATCAAGGAAACTGGGTTGGTCGACCCTGCGGTATGGAAGCGGTCTTTCCCCTACTAGCCTCTTATTTGATGTCTTGGTGTTCTGCCTATTCTCCGACCTTGTTTCGACCTGCTTGTACTTCGTCCCCCCCCCCTTTTTATTATCTGTTTTTTCTTTTTTTTATATCTGTTATGCACGAATGAAGCTCTGTAGGCGTGGATCCTGTGACCGATATTCTGCGTCAATACGATTGCTTTACCCAACGAATTTATATCGTGTCTTACTCAAGACCAAAGGGTGAGTATGTCGACATAGACATGCTTATCTATCAGCCCACGTATGTGGAACACGCACTCACGGTCGTATTCCCTGGCAGCTTCCTCGTGGATCCTATCCTCCTCATACCTTTTCCGCTGTACTTTCCGAATTCGCCCTCAACACTCACGGCTTGGTCCACCAGTCAGCATGTATTTTCTCTACAGTACGTCTTCAATGTGTCCGGTCTATGTGGTGCACCAGCGCTTATGCTTTGCTGTGGCAGACGTCCGAAAGGAGCCTATCCCAGCGGATATTCAAGAGTTGGTGCTCGAGTTACTGCCAATCAGTAGTCTACGAGCGCTAGGCCAACTACCCCTTATGCGCGCGGTCGTCAGAAGGCACTTATCGGAAAGAATCCATCGGGTGCTCAAGCCATTTTTGAATGACGAAGTCGCTAGCTGTCTTGCCATGATGAAGCACACGGGCACCATTCTATCCGGTTCAGCTGCCTTACAGGTGGTGCTCCCTGGTATCGGTCCACCTAATGATCTCAACTTTTACTGTCCACTACACAAGGCGCGTGAAGTAGTGGCTTTGTTCGCGCGTATACCTGGGTTCGCCAAAGTACGCCTTTCGATGACCACCATCGCAGTAGAACGAAACCCCTTTAACAAGTTGGATGTCAACAACGGCGTTCGGAAAATGTATCGTTTTAAATCTGCTCTTACAGGCAGAATAATCACTCTATCGGAGTCAGTATCTGACTCTCCGCTCGTTCCCCTTTTCTTTTTCCACTCTTCATTCTTGATGAACTGTGTCAACGGTCGGGGCGTTCTGTGTTTCTACCCAGAACTAACCGAATCTTACAAAGGTTGGTGCGTTCCTGTTTTGCTCTGAGGTGCACATTCCATAACGCCTATTTATCTGTTAGGACTTAAAAATGCGGACGCCAGTTTCCACCTCATTCATAAGCCAGGGCTGTCCGAAAAATGGGAGGGACGCGGCCTGTCTATAGTCGCCGATTGCTCGGCCTCTCACGCTTCGCCTGCTATCTGCTCCCGAGGAACGAGAGGAGGCGCCTGTCAGTGGGTGCCCAGGAGGACTACGGATGCCAGTGTAGTCGAATTGGCGTACGATACGGGCGACATCAGATGCGGGATGGGACCCACATTAGATTGGAGTCTCGGTCGAGGCTACAGCATAGGGTCGGTCTTCTATCAGCATAGGGCGACTGTGCATGTTGCAAACGATAAGTGGCATCTGTGTACTTTCAGATCCGAGGGCGAATGGGTCGAATATTCCACTCCTGTTAATCGGAAGACGGGGCGGCCCGTTCGTACTCTGTGGAAGCGGTCATTCCCTTGATTGCACCAACTCATCTGCCATCTACGACCGTTGCGGTCCTGAGGCCCGCTCCGTGATTGACTATTTATCCCCTCCCTCCGTTTTATCCTTTTACCCAATTCAGTTGTACATTACGATGCCAATTCTGTGCTCATTGTCCGATCAGGGTTGTCACAGTGTCCAGGGCTGCCCAGAGGGCCAATGTTTTGAAATTATGGCTGCGTCGGTGTCGAGTTGAATCGGACATGTGATTCCGAAAATCTCACGTTAACAGCGATGACCACACGGTCATCCCTGGGCCCAAGTGTGAGTGCTGTTAAAAGAGAAAGTGATTACCAATCCCATGGGTTCGAGTCTTCCGTAGGTCTCCAATAGAGGTCCAGGTGTGTGTTACGTGCTTGAAGACGGTCTGGTTGAAACTCTGGAGATGCACGGTCACCCCGTTGTCCAGCAATGTGCGTCACGGTTAAGCTACGATAACTACGAACACTGGGGAATCCCCCACTACGCATCAGGACGGAGCTGTGCGGGCTTTGCTGACTGTGCCCCGGGAAACTTGATAGGAAATCGGGTGGATGATAGCTTAAATTTTTTCCTGGCGAAGTGACTTCCTGGTAGCCTATACTCATGCCCTGCTCTAGCCTCTTGGACCCTTGGGCTCTGTGGTGCGACACCGAGCACATAAGCGCCCAAGCTGACTAATCAGATCTTATCTTATCTCCCCTATGACCTCATCGTGTGGGGTCGACCGCAACTTAAACGGCTTCAATTGGGAGTATTTAATCTAAGCTTCCTGTTCTCATGTCCTTAGAACGAACCACATACCCCACAGGCATCATACCCTAATCTCAGCATTATGAATCCCAACAATACGACCAGTGTGCCCCCAAACCGCGGAAGAGGCGTTGGCGAGAAGATACGGTGAGTTCAACGTCGAACGGGGCCTCTGTATTCAAATCTAACTCCTGATATGCAATAGGGGAGTATACGAAGTGATTCATGGTGCGTTAAACGTCCAAGGTTCAACCGCCAACCCTTCGGAACTTACTATCATGCTTAGGCATCGGCGAGAACATCCGCGGTAGCTTCCTCGGAGCACTTGATACTATGTCTCGCCATGACCCCACAGTCCCATCGCGTAACGACCAAATTGCCGCGGAAGGGCGTGCTGAGCTCCAGCGCGGGCTAACGCACCTCGGGCGAAGACCTGCTGGTGCGACTGGGACGACGACCTCTGAAGGATATAACCCATACTTCGGCGATGCAGCGTATTATCATAGTCAGACAGGGCCGTCGGCAGACGCGCAACCTGCACAATTCGGTCAGACTGGTGAGTTAAATTCATCGAGAAGACGAGGCTTCTTGTCGCTGACGGAGATTTTTGTTGAAGAGCGCACGTATCATGAGCCTCCTGCCGGTGCTCCTCCCCTGCCAGCGAGGAAGCACGATCCTGCCAATATCCTTGGAGAACAAAATACCGGTGTTCGCCACACAGGTCCGCTTCCAGGACAGAATGTCGCAGCGGGGTATGGCGCTGGATATGGGTACCCGGCAGATGATAAGTCTAGGCCACTTTGAGATCAGCATTTGAGCCTTCCGAGTCGTCACTTGCCTTCGACTTGCAGCTTTGTAATTCACCTCTAATCCTTCATGTATTATGTAGCCTTCCACCTCTATATCTCTTTCTAAAAAACGAGTTTTGAGTGCTTATGAACACCCAAGGAAATACTGAGACATCACAGTCATCTGAATCAGGGCATGGATTGGCAAACACGGCGATCCACAGGGCCCTTGGAGATTTGACGTCATCCATTCCGCAGCAGCCCACCCCAGCCCCACAGTTATTGGAGCAGTCACATTTGTGGAGTATATGGCAGACGCAGAGTTTATAATGGACTGGGTCGAAAGCGCTTCTAAATAACAAACGTCCATCACAATGAGCGACCGATACACAGAGCAGGATTACCCTTCCCAAAACAAAGGGGCGAAAGCAGGCACGAAGGTTCGAGGAGTATTCGAAGCAGTACATGGTACGTCGCCTAGCCAGATATCAAGGTCGCGATTGCTGAGACTTTGCCCAGGGGCAGGAGAGAACATCCGCGGGTCGGCCTTGAGTGCGGTAGACTCACTCGCAGGCCAAGGTCCAAACCGCAATGACGAAATTGCAAGGCAAGGGCAGCAGGAGGCCCATATGGGTGTGAACGACATGCACTCAGGACCAACTGCTGGGGACAGGCCCATGAGATCGACAGCACAGCCAGCTGTTGTACCAGGTTCGCTTCAGCAGCAACCTCCGAATGGTCTTTGAAGCTGACAATGGTTATGTAGCGAACACTGCTCCGCACCATCACAGGGATGACGCTATCTCAGGGCTGCACAAAAAGGAGACGCGAGAGTTGAGGGAGACGTACGAGACCGAGAGGCGGCCTGGTGGGTTTGATCAGACTGAGAGGCGGCCTGGAGGGTTTGATCAGACTGAGAGGCGGCCTGGAGAAATTCATCAACCGCATTACGATTAACACCATTCAATATTCAATGAGGGATCACTCACATTTTGTATTATTCGATTACATGTTATTATGAGCTTCTAATTCAAAAGATAATTCTCCTTGACACCGCGGTAGGATTGGGACGCAGTCGCACATGCTCTGGAAACCATGGTTCCAGCCACAACTCTCTCTCAATTACATGGAACCGCGGCCTCCACGACGAATGCTACCGTGCCGTCCACCTTGGTCCTTGGGTCCGTAGCACCTTTCTTTTTCGGTGAAATCTCCAATGCGACCCTATTGAATCTCGGTTTCCAGAGGAGTCCCATCTGTGATCCCATTTAATCTGTCCTCCCCCATGCAATTGCGCGCTCCAGCCTGATCTTGCCGCGGTGTGATTCACATTTACTCGATCCTTCTTGGACGGGCGCTTATACGGTCTCTGTGGGAATTGGATTGGTCATCCTCCGGCTAACGAATCCCGGTTCCGCCAATTATTCCGACATACCTTCCTCATCGTGTTCAACGACGAGCTCGACCCTTTCTTACACCCACGACGACGACGAGCATAATGCTCTCCGCAATATCCCGACGCGCACTCCTCTCCCGAAGGGCCTGCTCTAGACCAGGCATCCGAAACTATTCAACCCCGAACCCAGGACCACAGAGGTCGACGTGGGGGACGTTGAAGACGGTGTCGGCGGCCGTAGGACTCTCAGCAGTCGCAGCGACACTGGGTGCCATCTATCCACCACCACCGATATCAATACTCTTCCCCCGAGCGGCACCAGGGCCCCCAGCAGACCCGCTTTCGCCAGAGTCGGTGGCTTACACCGACGAACTCGAGAAGAAACTGCAGTCTCTGCCATACCTCAAGGAGCTCAGGGAGCGTGAGGATAGCGCGGAGTGGTATGAGACCCGGCCGTACCAGAACTTTCCTGAGGAGAGACGCGTGAACAACCTCACCGCGGGCGCGCTCAGGGGTCCGGGAAAGCTCGCGCTGTACCCCTTGCTGAGGGTCAAGAAAGACGAGAGCGAGAGCATGGTGTTCATCCATCTCGGCCGCGGACTCTGTGGTCACGATGGTATTGTCCACGGGGGACTGCTGGCGACATTGTTGGACGAAACCTTGGCTAGGACGGTGAGTACCCGGTACGACGGCATTTGTGAATGCGCTGACGGTTTTCCAGGCTATTATCAACCTCCCGGAGAAGGTTGGGGTCACCGCTCAGCTGAGCCTAAACTACCGCGCACCGACTATGGCGGACCAGTTCGTCGTGATCAAGACCAAGATTGGCGAGGTGAAGGGACGGAAGGCTCACGTCAGTGGACGCGTGGAGGCGCTGGATGGGACACTGTTGGTCGAAGCCAAGTGAGTACGAGCTTCTTACTAAACGAACTTTGAGACTTACGTGGTCTGCAGTGCTATGTTTGTCCAGCCCCGGTACGCCAAGCTCCTGCACAGTGCACAGCTCCGCCAGGCTATGGGTGAACCTCCCGCAGCCGACGAGCCCGTTCTGTTGGCAGACGGGCAGGATCTCAACCCTCATCACAAACACCGATAACGCCTGTAGACTATAGAGGTATACCACAGCTCTCATCACAAGGCGATAAGGCTTCCTATCTATACCAGAGAACAATCATATCCTGGTGGCGGACAGCGAGCGCTACCTAGACGCCCTCGAATCCACAGGTTCATTATTGGGCTTATGAATATCACTCTAAACTTGGCGTCGTTCCTGACTCCATCGCGTCTTGGATTGATGACGAGCGCCTCGTAAGTGACTGTGTCTATCCAAATGAATGGTGTACGAGTACGCTACTGAAACATAGGCTCGAACGACGTGTCTCAGGCATCAGTCGATTCCGTTTTTGCGGAAGATCACCGCCATGTGTCCGTGCAAGCCAGGCACCTGGCCCTGATAGATGGATGCGTGTGGACCTCATTTCCAAGAAGCCGACTTCGTTGCTTCGAGAAATCTGGCGACGCAATAGGCGAATACATCCCCCGGAACAATGAGTCACACAGTCAGTCGTGTTAGACGCCTTCGCTTAAAGGCTCGGAGAGTACGAAGAGCGCTGAAGAGCGGCATGGCATTTCCTGTTAGGGGCAGGCCAGGGCTGGCGACTGGTTCCGCACGACTGTCACGACATCCTCGTGCACTCTCTTTCTCCTCTTCCCGTCATCATCCTCCTTCGTTTGGTTTCATTCTTCGGATATTCTTCGATCGGACATACACGCATGAAATTCTGATGATGACATGGCAATATTGGCTCCTTCCTTGGGCGACGAAGGTACGTGCGGTTTATGTCAAGTACATAATGCTTTACACCTCCTGTGAAAGTCTAGAGAAAGTGGCCGCAAGCTCAGGTGGTCTAAAAGATGACTGCGCCAGAACAGGCCGAATCATCACAGCTCCCGGTCGTCTGATCAATGATGTGCCCAGGAGGATGTACATCTGCTGATGGGATATCCCAAAGCAAGATGAAATGCTCGCTGCGCCATGAGGGGTCATATCGATCCCAAATCTGGTCCTGTTTCAGGTATTCATACATCAGTTCACGACGCAATATATATCTCACCCCGCATCCCGCTGCAGTTTATCTGCAGCCTTTCCGAAGACTTCGTCCCGGTTCTGCGCAGCGTGTTGCTCCAATCACCGTGTCGCCCCCCAGTCGAGTAGGCAGCGTGATGCAACCGAGAATAGGTGCGTCATTTCTCACTCGACCATAGGTTCAGCACCGCATTCTCACGTACTGAGCTTCGTCTTCTCCTCGTGCGTTGCAGGCCACCCTCCGAGCCCGACTCGGACAGCCTCTCCCGGGGGTTTCTATCCATTTTCCGACGCTCCGGTTTCACGCCCACCGGGGAAGACATCAGTGAAATCAAGTAATTACTCATGGAAGTCCAAACAGTCAACTCGTATCCCTCCTCTACCTTCACGTTCATCTGTCGTTGCAACTGCTGGGCCCAAGGCCGTACGAGTAACCTCCCTCCTGAACTCCCTGGGCCCGACAGCCTCCGCAAGGCCCGAACCATTACCACGGCTTGAATACACTAGCGCTCGGTACTACGCCGAGTCTGTCGACTACTCCCTCGCGGGATCGACCGTGTCGTTAACTCAATGTGCGCCTTGCAATGGCTTCGCTGATACTGTCGAGTACTGACAACGCTGAAGCTTCAGCACTCGCTCGAACCTCGACGAACTCGACCAACATGGGGTCTACGTCGACCTCTTCATCTCAGATCAGTGCACGGATGGTAGGGAGAGGCGGGAGCGGGTCCATGCCGCGATCCATTGCCTCCGTGCCCTCAATATCCAACATCAAGAGCACCAGCACCGCCCAGCTGAGTCTAGCTCCAAGTGGGTCTATCTCCCCGCAGGATCTGAAAGATCCTAAAATGAGGTTTGTCGGGCGAGGCGGATCAGGGTCAAAACAGCGGAAAGTGAAGGAGCAGCCGAAGCACACCCCAAGACCCAGCGTGTCGTCTACCAGCATGTCTGTCGCGTATGGACGAGGTGGAGTTGCGTCGCGCCTTCGAGTTGTGTCAGAGGGCGCTGTCGAGGCCCCTTCTGTTGTCTCGTCCTCGTCTGCTGGAGGTCTCAGCCTCAAGCTTCCATGGAAGAGGTCGAAGAAGCCCCAGAAACCGAAGAGAGGTTCTGAACAGCTTCCAACCAACCGCCGTAGCCTCGAGCGCGTCCCTTCGAGCGTATCTATAGCATCTGCCGAGACACTGCGCTCGAAACCGCACCATATTCCCAAGTCAACGAGTGCCGACGCTTTCACGATATCTTCGATAGAGGACGGCGACATATCTCCAATCCCCAAGCCCAAACCTTCAGGAGGGAGCCTCGGCAAGCTCGCTCGCACGATGGGAGAGCTCCCGCCCCATCTCATCTACGAGAACTTGCGCTCGCATCGCCATCCCCCGCTTCCAGTGATAGATACCCGCATCCGCATAGACTCCATATCGTCCTTATCGTCTTCTCTTTCCGTCCCACCCGCCCACCCAGCCAAACCATCATTATCCACAAAAACATCCACACCATCCATACCATCATCGCCAAATACCGACTCGCTGGACCCAATCTCCCGCTGGCGCATGAGCGTAGCCACCAATCTCACGACCTCCTCTTGCGAGCTGCACCGCTTCAACCTCACAGACGACCTCTCAGAATTATGGGGCGAGGTGCAGGGCGGCTGGGAGCCCGATACCAACGTCGACCATATCGAGAACTTGGGCAGAGACGACGACTTCGATCCACCGTCGCCAATCACATTCCGACCCCCAACGCCCGCCGATCCCAAGAAGAAGAAGCTCACGGTACGGGAGAGCTGGCTCTCAGTGACCTCGGTCGCGGGGAGCGCTCTGGAGGAGTCGGAGGATGACTCGGAGAGCCAGGCGGAGTTGGAGATGCAACGCAAATATGTCGCGGCGGCGTATGCTATTTTCGAGGCGCCTGAAACGGACGTTTCTTCGGCCGATGCAGAGTCTATTGCCACAGGCACCCGCGACGGCGTCAAGGCTTCTGAGCCTGCCAACAATGCGGTTGTGGGGGCGGCGGAGCTACGACCGCCCTTTGACGTTGACGACTCTAACTCTACCTCATCTGCATCAGATTACTACCCTTACGTCCCCAGTACGGCTTCATCGGATGTGGACGAGATTGTGGCTAGTGGAGGGGGAGCCCTCCAGGCAGGCCTTCGAATCGTACTGAACAGGCCTAGCTCAGCGTTGGATGAAGGAGTGGAGGATGGAGCTGAAGCTTTAACGCCGATGGCTGAGAAGGCCTTCAGTCACTTCGAGATGTTCAGGGCTGGTGAGAGGGCGGTGTCCTCTGACTCGTCGCCAACTACGGCGTCTCCTTTCTCGGCAACCTCACCGGCGTCGACGATACCAACTTCAGCAGGGTCGTCTCCCACAACTAGCCTTGATCCTCCAGTCCTCTACCGCGGCCCATTCAGTGGGTTTCACAGCGCTGGCGGAGACGACTTTTTAAGCTCACTCACTACACCATCAATCTCCTCACCATCTATCTTATCTTCGCCCGTCCACCGGCACAAACCCTCCCTCGCTTCTATCACAACCGCTTCATCCTCCGAGCTGTGCGTCACCCGGCCAGACACCCCTATGCGGACCGTCCCCTCCCTCAAGTCGTTAACTTCCAAGTTGAAAAGGTCGTCTTCGACAGCCGGCAGCGCGAGCACGACAAGCTCCTTCGCTTCTCTGAGCAACACTGGCAGCGACAGTCGGAGAACGGCGCGGCGCTTGTCCATTTCTGCGGATGATTGGAACGAGGGGGTCATCGTCCTTGTGGGATCGCCGAGGAAGGTCACGTTCAACGATGATGATGTTGCTGAGGGTGGTGACTTGGAGGAGTTTGACTCGGAGGAGGGTGCCCAGGAGCCGCCGTCGACTCCGAATTGGAGTGGCCAGTGGAACACGGAGATGCCCGACGTTATCAGGGCGCTGAGATTGTTATGAGTACCTATACCTCTTCTTTTACGTTTTTCTAGGCTCCTCTGTCCCCCCTTTCTATCAGTCCCCACCGACTGAGTTGTCACCCTCATTTGTATCTCGCTCACATCGCTCATTCATCAGCCTCCCATGTATACTACTTCATCTTCCACTGTGGTCCACATCCTTCTTCTCGCTTCTTATTGTCCGTAGTAGTACAGGAAACATTATAGCGGCTATATAATTAAACGAATCTGGATAATGATAAAAATACAAGTTACAACGGAGGACATATCTTGAAGCACTAAACGGGATTAGAGGGCCGTAGTTGATGTCGAGCCTCAGGTGGGTCGACGACCAACATAAACGTCGCCTGCCTCCCCTTATCGGCAACATTGCCTGTCAGATAGTCGGGAGGTAATTGGCCTTTCACTGCAGCCGGACTTTTCTCTGCCTCCTCATCAACCTCGCCATCGGACTCCTGCTCTTCATCGTAGTAGTCTTCCTCGTTCCACTGTTGCTCCTCGCTTTGAGGCTGCCCCGACAAAACATCCGTCGCGGTGTAATCAGGTGGACTTGTGGAAAGGAAAGAGAGCGAGTTGTTGAGGGAAGTGCGGCTTCTCATCCGAATTCCCCAACGGGAGCGACGGGCGACAGTCCAGTCCAAAAGGATGACTATGAGAACGACCGTGCCTGTCCACCCAAAAGTTCCGTGCCATCCTCCTCGTTCTCTTGCCGCGACGCCCACCGTCGAGCCAGTAGTTCGAAGATTCGACAGCCCTGACTGGGGAGTAGTCGAACGCGGGCTACTATATGGTCCAATAGCAAGGCTGAATAAACCGTACGCAAGGAAGAGGCCCATAGTTGGGTCGGGACCAGACGACATGGCCTATTCGTTCCATGAGAGAGATGTAACATTTCAGCTCACTTCAGCTTCTGCACAAGATGAGGTACGTACGAAGATAAGGAGGAACGACAGATTATTGATTTGTTGAGTCGGGCTGGGCGATGGGAGTTTCTATCGGCCAACGGCCTCGGCGTCAGATAGTCCGCAAACAATGATGGAGGGAAAGGAAGTCTAAATCTTGATTGGCGCTCGCCAATCAACAGATTGGAAGAAGACAGGGAAGCTCGTGGAAGAGGTTCGAATGACACATACCTCGTCGGTGCCCCACGTCTTCCAAAGTAGCAGCATGGCCATGGCAGCGCGGGATTTGGTGATGAGATGTATTGCAATGTTCCGGTGGGGGAGACCTCTGTTCCGTGAACCGTTGAGAATCGCAAAGATAGCGTAGAGCTGGGTAACAGCGCTGATGGTAAGGAAAAGTCGGCAGAGAGCATAGTTTTTAGAGAGCCAGGACATTGCCCAAGTGCCTAGTAAACGCCCGAAGTATGAATTGAAAGGAGTGAAAACGATCCGATGACGAACTTACCTTGGCATAAGCAACCTACGACGTATAGTGGGATGAACTCTTGAAGCTCAGCTTCGTCAGATGTCTTATGAATGCCGGTGTTCCTCTGTCTCGCTTGAGGCTTTTCGTTGTTGATGAACACTCCCTCTTCTGCATCGACTACACGCTCATCATGTATCGCAACACGGTTCGCATCCGCCTGCTGACCCAAGCCATTTATAATCCAAATTACCTCTACGATGACTTGAAATAGGTAGGCGAGCGCCAAAGCATAGAGGTGGGGCTCATAGGATCCTGAGAAGGAAGGGCTCCCGATATCCTCCACCAGGGCGTAGAGACGAGAGGAGGTGTCGAAGAAAAACGCGAAAATAAGGAGCCGGCGGGATATAGAAGCTCTGGGCGGCTCGGAGATCATAGTCGCTCCTGTGAAGAAGCACCTTGGCCTGAATGCCGTCAGGGCTGTCGTCGAGGTGGTGGGCGGAAGAGGACACTCGACAGTCATTGAGGTGCCCGAGTCAAATTATATATGCAACGTGGAGTTGAAATTGAGACAGCTCCCTTGTTGTCTGATTCTGTTATGCATGTAATGGATGAAGCCCTTGTTTGTTTCAAATGTTTGGCGATGATCAGATTTAGGCGCCCAACGCCATAAAATGCATGCGATCAGACTTCATTCCTTTATGCAGAATGGTCCACGCTGAATGGCTGAATGTCGGACTGTAAGATAAAGTCGTATTGGATATCCTAAAACGAAACCAATGTCATTTCAGCTCCATTGGCAGTTGGTACCAAGTAGGCATGGGTCGACAGGACATCAACGTACTACTCCATTCGGTTGGTCATGCCCTCTTCTACGTCTCGATTGGGTGTAAAGCACCCACCCCACCCCCAACCATGCGCCATGTCCCTTATGTCAATTTCTAAAGTTTGGCCTACACCCAGGATCTTTGAGGTACCCGGAGTTCTCAGCGCCCTCCACGTATCAGGAGGCACCCAGAACAATTTGTTTCCATCAGCATCTTCGACCCAGCCAGTCCATCCAGAATACCCCTGCTCCACGAACTTCTTGAAAGGGAATGCGAAATACTGATCTCCGAGATGAGACCCTGTTTGAAGCTCGTCCAGGCTCCGGAGGATTGGGACTTTGTCGCTGTGGAGGTAAGAAATTGGTTCGTCAATCTCGTTGTCGCGCTGGATCTCCCAGGTTCTGACAGAACAGTCATGCGAGCCAGACACCACGGTTCGCCCATCTGGGCTGAAGGCGAGGCTTCTGACGTCGCCAGTATGGCCGATGAGAACCGAGGGCTCGTCCAGCTTATCCATTCTCCCAATAAGAACTCTGTGGTTGTCATAGCCCATGGCAATCGTCATCCCACTTGGCGATATATCGACTGCCTCGCAGAAGTAATCGTTCGAACCGAAAGAGTGCAGTTTTGTCTGGGATCGGTAGTCCCAGATGTCGACACAGGCCTGGTTCCATGGTCTTCCGGCATCCACAACAATCCTTCCGGACGATATTGCGACGATTGGTGAGGTCAGGTTCGGGGAAAGTGCGAGGGAAAGGAGGGGATTACGCGCATGAGTGCGGAATTCTGCTAGGGTCGACCATCCATCTTGAGGCGCAGCAACAATAACCCTGGACCTCGACCCATATGCTGCAACTGAGCCGTCGCTGGAAAGGGCTATAAATGCCGGAGCCTGACGACCTTTAGTCTCGCCCTCCCGTGTGTCGTCCGAAGAGGACTCTTCCTCCTCCATGTCCTCAGAACCATCCGTGTCCATCTCGTCGAGCCGTTTCGCCGCGTTCTCTCTCCCCCTATCCTCTTCACCTTCAACGTCATTACCAAGGCCAATATGATCGAAGCCGCCCAAGAGCTCGGTGACACCCTCCTCAGCTTCTTCGTTTTCATCGTCGCCTATATCAGCAGCAGTCCCTTCGAGCTCGAGTCTTCCAACGACCATCGGACCGGCATCTAGGTGCAACTTCCACTGCAGAATCTTTCCGTCGCAAGCAGCGGTAAGGATTGAGTACTCAGTGTGACCTTTTTTCGCGTTGCCATCTCTTTTTGGGACGAACTGCACCCCCGTCATATTGCCACCATGTTCTTCAACCTCCATCTTCACCAATTCGACGAGACCATCCACCCTCCACACACCCAACGTCCGCTCGTCACCCAATGCCAAGAGTTGGCTATCATGCGACAGGGCAATAACCGGCTCCTGACCGATGAACATATCATGGAACTTATGGATCCGCCTCACCCCAGAGTCTGCGTCCCACACTGACACTCCTCCATAGTTATCCGCGCCCACGATGAACTCGGAGTTTGGAGCGTAGAGAACACGCTCGAACCTCCGCTCGCGCTCCTCGCCGTCATCCTGGAGGTATATACCAGGGCGCTGGTCAATCGTGCTGAGATCCCAAGCATGGATTCTAAAGTCCATTGACCCCGAAACGACGAATTGAGTCCCAGGAATGAAAGCGACAGAGTTGATGATCCCCGAGTGCGCCTTCCAAGGCTTCCCGACAGTGAGCTGATCGCTGATAAGCGCAGACGACCCCTGCGAGGCGACTTCGTCGTCAATAGGCATCGAGGTTGACGACTCGTCCAGGTCCATACCATCGCTCTCCTGGTTGGCTCTAATTAGACGCTCGACGTCAGTTGACCAAAGCGCCAGGCGGCCATCATGCGTGCCGGTGAGGAGAAGGCTTCCATCTGGCGCGAGCGCGAGCGATTCGATGCTGGATGCATCTAAGATAGTCTCCCACAACGGAATGACCTCCATCGTTGTGGAGTCAAGGATATGAATCTGCTCGTCCTCCTCGGCGGTGAAGAAGATGTACGCATCGTCCTTGGAGTAGACAATGGATTTGATCCCGCTTGTGTGCTCGTACGACTGCGTGTCGCTGCCTCCGATAGTCTCGACGTTAATCGTCATGTCTGTAGACCCTGAGGCAACCCTCCTGCCGTCGCTCGAGAAGGAAAGAGAGGTGATTACTTCGTCCTGGGACCTGTAGCTCAACTCTTCATCCCTGATACAAGTCTTCAGATCCCAAAGGTGAACCATCGAGTTGTCGTGGCCGGACGCCAAGGCACCCGTCGCTGTCGATACGGAGAGACAACTGACGTACGAGACATCTGGCGATGGCTCAGATGAGGCATGGATAAGTCCACTCTCGACATTCCAGACAACGATTATCCCAGCGTCGGTCCCAGTGGCGACGAAATCACTGTCCTCGGAGAAGACCAAGGAGGTGATATCTCCCTTGCGTCCGTAGAGTGGACCAAGCCAGAGAGAGCCCGTGTCAAGGTTCCACAGGTATAACTTGTCACTTGCGTGATACGCCGATGCGAGGTACTTTCCGTTGGGTGAAACGCAGATTGTGCGAACCATACGCCGCATCGAGTAAAAGCTATAGAATGGGATTGGCTTCTCGTGAGCGTCGCCGGTGTAGGTGGCTTTGAGGGTATATTGGAAGTGAGGGGCGAAGTTCGAGTAGATGAAGGGGCTCCCATTGGGGGTGAGAAGAGGAAGGGCGGAGACATATGTGTGTGCGGGGTTGAACTCGATCGCGGGTTTGAAGCGGCTGATGAACAAGAGGCATTCTTTGCAGATATTCCGGAAATCAGCGAACTCTGGGGCTTCCTCAGTCCCCTGAGATAAGAACGAAGTTAATGGGAGTGTGAATCCTACGATGATGGAATCCTGACCTTTTGGAGCTGGATGAGAATGGATGAAGCGTATTGAAGACTCTTCAGGGCGGAGAGCACCTCTACCCACGGGAGGAATTTGCGGGCGAGAAAGGTAGTGCAGTACCAGACGAGCGACCCAACCATCAAGGTCCCAGGAACGTCGATATCAGGATGTTTGCCTCCGACGTCAGGACCGTCGATGTCGGGGAGACTGATCGCTTCAAGCCAGTGTTTGGCCCAGAAAAAAGAAGCGTATGTCAGGCGGCTAGGGGACTGGAACTTGGACTGGAGTGTGGTTGGAAGTCCGTTGACTGCTCTGTGGGATGTGGAGATGTTTGATACATTAAAGTGAAGCTCAGTTTCCAATATCTGAAAGCAGTATAGGGCAAGGTCATAATGGCCGTACCGGCGGTCTATGGACCAGGGGCTGCGGCCTGGCGATTCGGTGAGGTGTTCGATAAAGGTGTAATGATGAGCGACGATCGGTTCATCGTCGTCATCGGGAATCATCACCAGCGAATGAAGCCCTTCTAAGGCTTGACGAATGTGGGTCTTTGGGATGGTGAGAAGCGCGGCGTAGTCTGAGACAGAGAGCGGCTCGAAACAGCAGGCGAGGAGGGTAAGGCAGCTCAGGACGTGTATTTGTTCCTCCTCAGGGTCGAGGTCATCGAAGGCCTCTTGCAGGATAGAATCGTAGAGGCGGGTCAGCCCAGTGACAACTATGGGCGGGTGTCGACTGGGCGTCTTGCCGTCAGTCCGGCGTCCCGTCTCGCCCGGTCCCTTGCGTAAGACTTCCTCATATCGGCTCCAGTGCTCCAAGTTTCGCCCTCGGATATACTTGCACATGGCAGCGGCATGAATGAAGACTTGCTCAGCTGCATCGACCAAAAGATCGATTTCTAGCGGAGGCCAGATTGAGAAGCGTTCCTTGGCGCCTTGGAGATCGCCGAGCTGCGTGGTGATATAGAGATGTATGTCGTTGCGAGCATCGAGACGATCCAAGTTGGTGAAGCGGGCACTAGCAGGGATGAGGTTGTATATACGGCTCGAGCTTCGCGCAGTGATGAAAAACTTCAACGGACAGTCCGGAGATTCGGAGAAGTTAACCATGACATCGAGGAGGTGCAACGACATGTCGTCATCGCACGCCTCGTCGAGTGCATCTATCACAAAAGTCATCCTCGAAAGACGAGTCTTCGCTTCCAACGTGAGCCCTTGGAACGGAGCCACCATAAGAGTTTGAAATTGCTGGTGCGGGTTCCACCCTAGGATGTCGACGTGGCTAACTTTTCGCAGAACAGGGAGAAGGGCGTTTCGATAGTCAACGTCTATGTTGGCTAAGTCTCGGGCCAGCGAGGGAAGTATCCGGCGGAAGTCGCGACGATCCTGGGTATTCCTCTTATCGCAGAAAAAGCTTCCGCCCAGGGCGCCCCTGGAAAAGAGCAAGGCGCAGAAGGTCTCAGCAATAGTTGTCTTTCCCCTTCCGGGGCATCCCGTCAGCCACTGGACAGAGGAACCTCGAATTGTTGTCGCCCAAAGCAGGAGGTCGACCAAGAGGGCTGTACGAGTACCTTCAAGACATTCAGGGCGGCCTGTGCCAAAATGAGCACCGATTACTCCTCCGCCTAGGGCTTCCTCTAGGGCGTCTTCATTTATGTGTTAATGACCAATCTTGACAAAGTAGCAAAGGCGAGCTTACAATGTTCGAGTTGAGAGCTCAGTGTGAGCTCAATCTGAATCAACGATCGCATCGTGAACACCTCGATAGAGCAGGTGATATGGTTCAGTTCCTCCTTGATTGTTTCAAGGGTGTCCTCTGCCGTGAGGAAGCGCAGAACTGGCGACGCGTCGAGTATTTTTTGAAGTCGAGGTGCTGATTGAGCAAAAGTCCTGGATTGTCGATAGAACCTCAGCATGACCGGATTGCAAGGAGAACCTCCTACCCTTTCAAAATCTCTAGACGAACACAAAGTCCCGGATTACTCTTTATATCAACATCTTCTAGAGCTGCGAGTAGCCCCTTAAGTCGAGTTGTGAAATCCTCTAGTTGCGTGGCAGCATCAGACGCTTTCTAAAGGCGAGACAGGAAGCTGTGAGCTCGAGAATATGATGCGTCGATCAGGCCACACTCACGTCCAGCCGATCCAATATGGCGACGATAATGGATGTAGCGACTTTCAAAGGTGGGTAGATTTTGGCGATCTTATCCAAAACCCGGATGGCCTCCTTCCCAATCGTGATGCCCAATTCGAACTTGGATACATCTGCGGTCGCTTCCTGTGGTGCGTGTTTCCCTCCAGCGACTATCGTCAGGGATTCCACACCGTTATCTAGGCTGGATATGCTGCCTTGCTCGTTTTCTTCAGGCGGTAGCTCGTTTTTGAATCGATTTTCCTGGCGACTGCGGAAGGACAGCCTAAAGGAAGATTTACTTGCAGATTTCCCTGCATTCTTCGGCATGTTCCCTACTGTATAGTCCGTCGAGGTCGATAAATGGTAGATTGTTTTTACTGAGGGAGTGGCGATGGGGTGTAAAAGACAAGGTGGAACCCACATTGCATCAATTTCAGGTTTCCTTTGGCGTCAACGCCACATCGACCACGGTTCCTGATGCTACTATCTAATCTAATCAACGGAGGTGGCTACAAACGTAACGGCAAGTGGGCGGGATGAGGATGCTAATAACGGACCCTTCAAAACAGTGACGGGAGTGAGTAGCTTGCATCACATTCAATATTGGGCCGCTGCCGTGTTAAGCGCCTATTATAAAGAATCGGGGTAATCTAAATGTAGGGCAACTGAATAGGAATTTAAAGGAAAGAATACCCATCCTGCACGAGCCAGAGATGTCCATATACTTGAATCATGAATGGTGAGACTAGACCTGCCAGTCTCCGATAATCATAAAGAGTCATCGGGATGGCGCCCGACGCACTGAAGTCCAAGTTCTACGCCAGTATTCGCCGAGCGCTGGGTAAGCCTAAAGTTACAGCCTCGGTCAATATCGATATAGACTACGAATGGAAAATGCCATACCCTCTTAGTTGAAGCGCCCTTTGGGCTCAGCATGGTAGTGCGGGTTGTTGACGTGCTTCATAAATCGACTCAACGGTTCCAGTGAGCGTTTTTTGATGTTTTCGCAAATGTCAGTAGCGACGCGGAAATCCCGTCCAACGTTGATGGCTAAGCTTTGAACTTCAGTGGGAGGCCATTCCGGAAAACAACTCCTCAGCGCCGGGATGTCTCCAAGCCGCTTGGAGAGGTAGAGATGTATATCGCGCTGCGTGGTGTCGAGGTTGTCGAGATTCATGCGAAGAACCTTGGGAGACGTAAGAGCGCCTTCGATATGCTCCTCGCACCGCGTGGTAATGAGGAATTTGAAGGGGCATTCTTGGGACTTGGCGATGGTATCGAGCAAGCGCTCGACCATATCCTGCTCGTGGCACTGTTCGGGGGCATCGATGACGAAGACCATCTTGGAGAGGCGTGCCTTCGCTTCCAACCCAAGCCTTTCGTACGGAGCGACCATCAAGGCATGGAATTGGCGAGCAGGATCCATTTCTCGAATGTCAGATCGTTTTGGGCTTTCCAAAAACTCGATCAAGGCCCGCTTGTAATCGTCGTCGAGGTCCGCCAAGTAATCGGCCAGGGAAGGAAGGATCCGCGTATGGTCACCGAGGAGAGGTTCTTGCTTGCCTGAGCTCGAGCAGAAGAAACTTCCAGCGAGGAGGCCCTTGGAATGGAGCCAGACACATACGGTCTCCGCCAAAGTCGTCTTCCCGGTGCCGGGAGAACCCTCGATCCAACGAACCGGGATAGAAGCATCCTGAGCTGCTGTAGCCCAATTGAAGAGGTCGGCGAGGAGCTCCCCTCGAGTACCTTCTAGGCACACGGGTCGGCCTGTGCCAAACTGCGAACCAGGTATTCGACAGGCTCCAAGGCCCTTGCGTAGAACACCTTCATCCGAAGATGAGTACTCTTCCTAGGGGAGAAACGCAAAAGAACACGTACTTTCATCGCGCTGGGCAGATATCGACATTTCGATTTGGATCATCGAGCGAAGCCCAAACGTTTGGATAACATGCGTAACATGTGTAAGCTCCCTCTCGACCTTCGTTATATGATCCTGAGACGCTAAGAATCGGGCGATGTCGTTTTCGGGGATCATCTGGCTGAGGCGAACAGCCGAGTCTTGAATATTCCTGGGGCGTATCATGTCAGAAAACAACTGGATCGGGAACGTTGGAAGGTCACGTACTTTCCTAGCTCCTCCAATCGCTTCTGCAACTTTGGATTGGGGGTACCATCGATGTCATGGAGCGCCGCGAGTAGTCCGTCGATCCTTCCCTTGAACAACAGCATCCGGCTGTTGAATTCAGTGTAACCCTGCGAGTAGCATACGAAGGTCAGCCGAGTAATAGAAGTCATCGATCGATGGACGCTCACGTCGATACGTTTCAGGACCTCAACGACCGCTGAAGTTGCAATCTTAAGAGGAGGAAAGGCGTCTGCGACTTTATCGAGGGACCGAATAGTCTCCTTCGTTATTGTCCACGCTGTGTCGAGCGTAGATTTTGGGTCGGAAGTCGATCCCGCGACGACGGTTGGCCCGCCAGCACCGCAAGGAGAATTTGAGCCGATAGTTGATGAAGGTGGGGCTATACGCGCTGCGTCGAGCCTGGATTGTGAGCCGGAAGTCGATCCCGCGACCATGGTGGGGCTCCCAGCGCCGCCAGAAGAATTTGAGTCGATAGTTGCTGAAGGTGGGGTTGTTTGGGATAGCTGAGTTGTTCCACTCGCGACACTCGACGCGTCGTTACTGCCTGTATGATGTCAGCTTCTTCACAAGAGCAGAATCAGGAAGGGACGCACCTGAGTCTATATCCATTGGCTGGGGCACTTCCAGAAGCTGATCCCGCCGACGGCTGACGCTAGACATTCTACGCAGCCCATTCTTCACATATTTCTTCATCTTCTTGAGTACGTTCATGAAGGTGAGTGTGGAAGGGCAAGAGCGGTGGTAAATCGATAAACAAGGCTGAAATGAGGCGTTGCGTGGGAAGACAGGGGCCACGAGCCCTCGCCCACAGAGTGCTGTTGAGCTGTCGGATCGGGCTCATGGCGATGCTCAGTGCGACAACCTGACTTGCCGCTGTCAGGTACGTGGTGCCCGTCAGGTTGGGATTACAATGGAGGGTGCGGACCCGGTGACGATTCCGAAGCCATCGAGCAAGACGACTTGATACTTTCGATCCGAGCCTGGTGCAGGTGTGTTACAAAGGATGGATCGGGCAGGTTGGAATCCTCGATCGAGCGATGATTGCCAAAAATACTATGTATCAGCCACAGCAGTCAACAGTAACTTGATACAAGTCCGTGTATTCTCGATCTAACCTACAACGCAGATGGCTAGCTAAGGGACAGTGTTACATGCGAATCGTCTTGGATCCCTCTATGTATGGCCTCCTTTCCAACGCCGCGGCCGGTGATGGAATGTGCGGCTGCAATGCAAGGTCATTCGGAGTGGGCAACCGAGCTGCCTCTGGGCGAGTTCACCAAACGTTGGTAGTAGTGACCCATTATCCCGAATTGAAATGTCAAAGGACCCCTTCGCTAGTCCCCTTCTGAAAGTAGACCGGTCCTGTGTCGAGAAGCCGGTACTGCAAAGATCCACTGCGCTTGATTAGCTTCACCTCATCCTGCCGCGCAGCCGCTCCAAGATGCAGCGCAATCTAGAGTCGCAGCACGATTCAGACCCACGAATGAAACTCATGTGAAGCTATAATATCGACTGACCTCTCCACTCACTGCCCCACTTCTCCCACTGTACAGAGGCCTGACATCCAGGTGGTACGTGCAAATGCCGAGAAGTTGTTGTAATTGCTCGTCAACCTCGTTTGGTGTCACGACATGATATCGGACGATAAAGGTCCAGTTTGCCTGCGATCGAGTATGTCAGACATCCTTCGCTTATAGAGAATGTTTTTTTCGAGTCTAAACTCACTTTGTGACATGCTATCCGCAGCGCCCGCACGAATCGCATAATGTCAAGCGGCGAGAACCCGATCCACTCGAGAGTCGACACATCATCCAGTATTACTAGCCTCTCTGAAATCTCGCTGGAGCTACTTCTGATAATCTCTGAGACAGAGTTGAAGGCTTCAGAAAGAACCATCTCGCTGCCTTCTGTAGATGCGACGTCAACGAACTTTACAGTCCCATTCGTGATGTGCTGCGTTAAGTTTACATTCTACGTGGCTGAAGTTCAGTAGGAAGTTGCCATTATTCGTGTCCATTGCTTCACCTGTTTAGATGCGACAGCCTTCCACTTCGCCAGATCCACCAAACTCGATAGAACCAGCACCATTGGACCCGCTCCCGATTCAGGTTTAGCCCTCAACCCAGGGACTCGCGCTTTCGTCGCCTGCTCCTTGAGACATGCATTGACAGCGCCGTGTAAGAGGAAGTCTGCTGGAGCGGAAAGTTCGTCCGTTATGAGCGTGAAAGCTCCAGATGGGATGTCGAACGGCGAGAACATGGTGGTTTGAATTGAGAAGCGTTTTAGGCGCCCGCGGACTGATTTTGCGATTGATTGATTGCTTACCAATAGATGGCTGACAATCTCAATCTTATCTTATCTGCGCTTTCAGTGGTTCTCCTGCGCGAAGGCAAGAAGATCTGCGAGCCTCTTGGACTCGCCCAAGGAGGAAAAATTGTTGGGCTGAGTGGCGTTGTCCATCGACCACAGACTCGGATACTCACGGCATAAACACAGATACTCAGTGCCGTAAGTTTTAAGGGGCATACTGAGACTCGATCCTGCCTTGAAAGTGTCATGAATCCGTTAATTGTACCCGAGGACACAAAAGTCGATTCTCGCTTTACAGAAGAAGAAAGGAAGTGTTGGAACAATGATAGTGTACAATGATCGTAAGCTGAGAAACACAGAAAAGGTGGATACAAAATGAAAGCTATGATATTACTTGGCCTCTTCGGGCGCGACCTCTAAGCTCGGAACCGTCGTTGTTGCTACTGTGCCGCGTGGGGGATAGCGGCACTGAATGAGTGCGCCCAACTCCTTCGGTACAGGTGTAAGCGTCCTCTCCACCCCAGACTGAGCACTCCCTGGTCGCCGTCTCACAGCCCCGGAGCCCAGCACCCATAAGTGTTCCCCTATGCAAGGATACTCGGCGTCGGAGAAACGCGCCCCTTTATCCCAGCGCAGCCAGATGAGGTTCATAGCTGAGAGCGGCTCGAAGCATCCTGGGGCGAGGCCAAGAGCACCGAGAGCCTGCCTTACCAACACGCCACGGTTTTTCTCGAATTTGAGGACCGTCATCATGACGGGATGGTTCCAAGCAATGTAAAGGAAGACGTAATTCTCCCCGACTTCCCAGAATTGGGGAATCTGAAGTCTAGGATCCTCGTTAGCGTTGTCCGTTGCCGTATAGCATGTGCCACTTACCCAATACGGCTCATTTCGGAAAGTTTGGCGGGCTTGAAATTGTTGGACCTCCAGGCCGGCCAAGTCACATCGAGCATGAAATTCATGTAGCCTGGGAAGTGATTTTTGATTCCGGGCACCCGTATCATCCACCCAAGTCCGTATCTTGGGGTCCTTGTAGAAGGCGGAATGATCCCCTCGGGTAGAGGCTGTTTGCCTTTGCCGAAGAGCAAGAATCTGGGATAAGATTTGTCGTATCTGCTTCATATTTAGAACGCGTTATCGAATAGGACCTCGATGCACTCACATTTCTTCGAGCATATCGGGCATCTAGGTGATGGTGGATGGTGGTGGTGGTGGTGGTGGTGGTGGTGGTGGTGGTGGTGGTTGGAAAGAAAGCTCAGTGAGTGCCACTCTTTAAGTCTTTAAGAGACTCTTATACCCACGAAACATGGTGGCACCTGACCAATCTGATGGGATCACAGGCCGCTTTGACCTCCCCAGCAACGAACAACGGAAAGTCACGATAAGTTGGCGGTTGGCTGGTTTGTTGCCGTTGCCTTTCAAAACGTGCCTCATAATGAAGTTCATTGTAATATGATTGCATTACCGTTTACCAAAGTTAGACAGCTTTCACTACCATGCTACCATGACAGTTAATTAACGGGAAACTGCGAGTCGTCGGGCGCGGGCGCTTATTTGAAATCAAAGATTTTTCAAGAAAGCTACGTTCGAGCGCGCACGGTCATTTTGGCTGTATTCCTCCATTTCTCGTCCTCATTGTATCTTTATCTCAGGTCCCTTGATGCGACGACATCGGGTCGATGATGTGAGGGCAATAAAAGGGATCACTAGCATGGAAGCCTAACTTTGCCGACCTGGTGTTCACTGCTCGCCGAATCGATGTCTCGGATTCTTCTGTGAAAAGTGGATGAGAACGCCTCATCTCTACTTACAGCAGATATTGAGAGTAGTGTATACGGCACTAGTACGGCGAGAACTCATGATGCAATGTCCTCAGCGGATACTAGCATCGATTCCGTAAGGCAAAAGTGACTCATTCTCGTGTTCCGTGCATGGGACCTCGGCAGGTGATACTTTGCGCCATAAAGTAGCCCAATACTTACGATGAACTCTCTCTTTTCATTTAACTACAGTAAAGTGGTCAGCGTTATTGCGTTATTCGTCCGGCCAGTTCCGGTGTATATCCTCTGGCAAGTGGGAGTATTCGAAGTACTTGAGAGTTGAAAACTTTCGTTTCACATGCGTTTACACGGTTTCTAAAGCCCTACATCCTCGGCTTAACTCAGAGATGACTCGTGAGCAAGTATAGGTCGCATCGTGAAGAGTTGACACCACTTGTATGGCTTCCAACACTCCATTACAAGTCTTCCTAGACTTCTATACGAATCGTAGAAACCTGTACTGTATTGAAGCATTCCTATAAGTCCGCCTTCTAAACGGGAAGTATTCTCCAAACGTGACTCGGAAGTGGGATATCCGCGAAAATTTCAGAATAGGAATACAAATTATTTGGCCATCGGATAACCTTTCCTATTGAGGATGGTAGCACCCCCGATATTTTAGCAGTGTGGCATGTAATTAATCCGCTCCTTGAGTATAAAACCAACCTTTGCCCGTGCACTTATTGCCAAGATCCCACTCTTCAAAGCCATGATCACCTTCACTCGACTCGCAGCGCTCCTCACCCTCCTCTTACCTGTCCTCGCTCAGGACCAGGAAGACGCGAGCCGCTGCTCCAAAATCCCAGACGACATCAACCTCACTCCCCTGACAGACCCCTTCACCTTCTTCAATGGCCAGCGCGTCTCCTCGAAGGCGGACTGGACCTGCCGCCGCGCCGAGATCAGCCAGCTCGTTCAGCGCTACCAACTCGGACAGCTCCCCACCGTCCCATCGTCCGCCGTGAAGGCGACCTACTTCGAAGAGACCCGCCCCAAGGTCAACATCGCCGTCACCGTAGGTGACAAGAGAATCTCTTTCAACGCCACCATCGTCCCCGCCACCGAGCCAGGAAAGGACTCCTCTCCCGCCATCATCTCCATTGGCGCGTCCTCCCTCCCCACACTCACCGGTGTAGCCAACATTATTTTCAACAACGACGAGATTGCAGCGCAGAACGGCCCGTCCTCAAGCCGAGGCGGCGGCCTGTTCTATGACCTCTACGGCAAGGACCACTCCGCAGGCTCGCTCATGGCCTGGGCGTGGGGCATCGGGCGTGTCATCGACGCCCTCGAGAAGCTCCCCGAGGCCAAGATCGACACCAAGCACCTCGGCGTCACCGGCTGCTCGCGGAACGGCAAAGGCGCGCTCATCGCTGGGGCCTTCGAGCCTCGCCTCGCGCTCACCATTCCGCAGGAGGGCGGCGCAGGCGGCCCATCGTGCTGGCGGATCTCGGACTACCTTGAGCGCAAGGGTCTCAACACCCAGACTGCCCACGAGATCGTGACGGAGAACACTTGGCACTCACAGGCGTTCGAGCCCTACGTGAACCAGATCGGGATCTTACCGTTCGATCAGCACCTCGTCACCGCGCTCATCGCCCCACGCGCGCTGTACGTCCCGGAGAATTCCATCGACTGGCTTGGGCCCGAGTCGGCGTGGGGCTGTCAGAGGGCGGCAAGGACCGTCTGGGAGGCCCTGGGTGTGGAAGATAGGATCGGTTTTGACCAGACTGCGGTTCACAACCACTGCCAATTCCCAGAGTCGGAAGTCGAGGGTCTCACCGCGTTTGTCGACAGGTTCTTGAGGGGCAAGAAGGTGAAGACCGATGGGTACTTCAAGACGGAGGCGGAGTATCCCGATTACAGCGACAAGTTCTGGCGCAACTGGAGGGTCCCGACCTTGCGATGAGCGCGATAGGACAGTCGAAATGGTGTTTTACTAGTTGCGGCAGAGTAGGATACAGAATCTTTGTACCTTCCAATCAATCCGACGTGGATTCCAGTGGAGTTCCAGGTGGATGGCCAGGTGATGGAGAGTAATGTTGAGGTCGTCTTGGATCGCCCTTGCGACTTCTCTTTCCGAAATTTCGTGGTCCCGTCGGTGAAGGAATTTGCGGCTGGAGCGCAAGGTTGACCAACCTAGTCAATTAAGTTTGCATCTGGGCGAGTTCACCAAGGGTAGTAGCAACGTTCCGAAACTGATCTCGAACTTCGCCATGAAGGAAGGCGGGGGTTGCTGTGGCTTGGGTTTCGAATACGACATGGGGATCATGGTGGTGGAGAAACAGGAAGGCTGCGCTTTGACAGCGATGAGAGTGAACTGAGCGGCTTGGCCTGTCGATCAAATATGATCCGGTTCGGGAGACATAAGCGTCCGGTCGCCAGCAGGGTTGTTGCTGTGCCTTTTTTCCTCACCAGATTTAGCTCAGACTCCAGCTGGACTCCAGAGGTACTACCGTACGCCGCACGCTGATCTGCAAACGGTGTATTTCGATCTACGAATACACAATTTCACAGAGAGCTTTCAACAGACAGAGAGTATAGACAAAGCAGGGAGAAGCATAGCAAGAAAACAGGTCAATAGCAGTCTCATGATGTGAGTGTTGTACAATGCGTAAGCAAGGTGGGGAGTAGTAGGAGTTCGGAAAGCGAGCAAGCAACACGACAACATTCGAGAGCAATAAGTAGAGCAAGAGGAACAAAGCATCGGGAAACAGGGAAACGAAACGGAACAGAACAGATAGCAGATATAGTTTCAGATAAGCAGGCAAGCAGATGTAATAAAAGAGAACAGAAAGAACAGATGGACATCATCTTCGTAAGTCGTTGTACTCGTAACAGGTTAGAAAATCGTAGAAATCATTGATAAAATCGTAAAACGTGAAGGAAACGTGACGGCGTAGTTGAAGAATGCGTGCGCACATCTACAAGAGGCGCAGCGAGCTGGATCGTGAAGCTATGCGTAAAGCGTATAGAAGAGAGTATAAAGCTTGGTCTAGAAAAAGGGTCATAGAGAGTTAATCATAGGAGCATAGGGTTGATGTTGAGGTTGACGTCGAGGATCTAGATCCGAATCGCGCGAGCCTGCGACGCAGGCGTACGCCCGCGCGGACGAGGACGGTTCAATCGCAGCGAATCTCCAGGACTACATCGATAAGATAAAACACAATCAGCTTCACCGAACGCTCATTCAAAAGAAAGAAGGAAACACGTACGTCATAACAATGGAACCCTCGCCAACAACGTTCTCCTTCTTCGAGTCCGTCGACGTCTTCGCCCCATTACTCCTCTTCGACCACCCAAGCGCACTCCTCCTCGCAGCCGACGGAACCCGGGGGCGCACAGCACCATTCACCCCCAGCCCAGCCTTCTTCGGCGAGCCATCGCCCGTCACCTTCATAGCAAACGGCGACATGGGCTTGAGGACCTCCAGCGACGGCGCGACATTGAGCTTCTTGGCGTTAAGCTTCCTCTCCTTGAGAACGGGAGTGGGCGCAGAGTCGGGCTTGGATTCGAAGACGGTCGAGGTGGTCGACAGCTTAGACGGCACGGGGCGCTCGAAAGCGGGTGAGGCTGGGATAGTAGACACGAAGCGCGTCGAGGGGTAGGGCGAGGCGCGCGAGTTCTTGCGGGAGCGTATGCGGCGGAGCTCGGCGGGGAGCGGACCAAAGGTGTGGACGGAGTGCTCCAGCAGCGCCTTCATGCCATCAGGGTGGCGAGGAGGATCGAAGGCTAGATGAAGGTATGTCAGTAAACGAAGTTCAGGATAAGTATAACGATCAGCTTACCTTGAACAGCGTAGAGAGAAAACGGCGTATCCATCCACATCCTCTGGCTCTCCTGCACAGTATACTGCGCCTCATCCTTGAGATGATAAAACTTCCTAAGCGCAACGATCCCGCGCTCATCATCCCATACACACTCCTCGGGATTATGAATGCTCTCCGTATCCGAGCCCACGACGTACACCGCAGTCGAGTCATTGGGCGACTGCTGCAAAAGCTTCTTGGTAGTGGAGCCATAAACGGACTCGGCGTCGGACGAGGGCGAGGAAGACGAGAGCTCCTCTTCGATAGTCTCGTACACGGAAGAGCGGGAGACGTGGGCTTTGGAGTACCGACGGCGGTGGCCGTGCCCGTGATCGCGGGCACGCGCACGGGCGGAGGCGAGGGTGGAGGTAGGGTGCATCGCATTCGAGAGCGCAGTGTTCATGTCGAGCGTGTCGATGCTGGAGAAGGAGGCTCCAGAGATAGACGATCCATAGCCATCACAAGCGGAGAGCGGGGGCGTGTCCCGGCCAGAGCTCTCGGAGGTGCTGGTGCTGGTGCTACAAGTGCTTGAACGGGATCGGGACGTCGGCGCGGGGCGCGTGAAGACGGGGGCAGCTTGGACTACAGAGCATCGACATCAGTAAATCACCTTAGAAAAAGAGGAGCCAGAAACGTACACGAAAGGCTGAGGTCTTCACCAGCAGCAATAAGCACGCTCTCCTCCAAACTCTGCCTCTCCAACAACCCATGGCGCGCCTTGATCATCCGATCACCACCAAACTGGAACGACGACACAGACGCGATCGACGGCTTGAGCTCGACGGTCTTCGCATTGACAGTAGGCACGGCGCTGTTCTCCTTGTCCTTGGCAGCCTGGTCCTTGGCAGCCTGGTCCCTGGCGGCCTGAGCCTTCGCGCGCTGCAGTCCATTGAGGACCTCGCGGGCGGTGCGGCGGTGGGTGTTCTTCTTCTCCATGCGCACGCAGGGCGACGCGTCGATCATAGACCCAATGGAGCGACGGCGGACGTGTCCTCCACCAAGCATCTAAAACCCAAAAGTCAGCACAAATATCCACCAAGTATCAATGTCGACTTACGCTGATCATCGTATCATCGTCCTGCATCGGGCTGTGCGGCCCACCAAGGCTGATAACCGACAACGGCCTAAACTGATGCATCGGCAACAAGCCTCCATGCACCTGCCCCGTATAATCATCCCCAAACACCGACCCACTCGACACACTCGACGTCACATCGCCCGTCCGGTCGAAAAGCGAATCACTAACACCCGACCTCCTCCCCCCATCCCCCTCCTCCTCTTCCTCCTCCGCAATACTATCCCTCACAGGCCGACTATACCTATACTCCGGCCCATCGATGATAGAGTCATAATAATCAAACGACGAGCCAGAGGTTCGGTTATACCCATAATCACTAGTAGAAAGCATATCGCCCGAGATACTCTGACTCGGCGACCCCGCAATCGCCTTCAAAGACCCCAAATGCTCGCTCTCATTCCCAAACATCTTCTCCCCCAGCCCGGGCCTCGCCATAAACCTCCCCGACATCGACACCTCGCTCGCCACCGAATCCACACTCGCATCCCGTCTATGCCTCGCCATAATCGCGCGGCCCCCAATGCCGCCATGCGCATAACTCAACGCAACCGAACTCGCGCTCGTCACCGAGCTCGAGCGCCGATGATGCCCCATCCCAAAGCTCCTGTTCCACATACTAACAGGCGGGAGCCCCGAGACCGACGACACCGACATATTGCTCTCCCTCCTCCTATGACCGGGCCGCAGAGCAGACACAGGCGGGCTGGTGAAGTAGAACGAGCTCGCATCGCTGTCGACCCTGCGCCTCGGCGCCGGGCGGTGGTTCAAAAACGAGAACGTATCGTCCACCTGCGTCGACATGTCAAAGTCCATCGAGTCCGTCGCGTCGCCCTCCTCCTCCGACTCGAACGACCGCTCGCGGAGACGGGCGAGCGGCGGCGCCATCCCAAAGTCAAAGGGGTCCTGCGCGCCATCGCGGATAACACGGCCGTAGGACGACACCGACGCGATGCTGAACACCGACTCCTGGGCGCGGAGATGCGCACGGCTGCGCGCCGAGCTCGCATGGCTGCTCGCATTCGACGTGTTGGCCGTATAGAAATCAGGGCGGTAGTCGTGGAACTCGAACCCACGGCGGACCTCATCGAACGAATCGAGTCCTCCAAAGCTCACCCCCGACGCCGGCCTCGAAAGCGGGATAAACGCCGACAAGCACCTCGGGTCCTGAGTCGAAGCACCCGACACCGTGCGTTCCCTCGGTTGCACAGCCGGCGCACCACTGGGCACAGGCTGCACAGAGCTGACGATCGACTTGAGCGCCGAGTCCTCGTACTCGTCGAGCATGGAGCTCGAGAACGACACCTGCCTCACATGCGCGGGGGGCGGGATGATATCGGCGAGCGTCATGGGCTTGGGCACCGCCTTGTCGTCATGCATCTCCTCCGACTCCTCCGTCGACATGTCGTTAAAGAAGCTGTCATTGTGCTGGGCGCTGGGTAACTGTGGCACGTCTTGCTGAGGGCTGGGCACGCCGCCAAAGCGGAACGAGCGGTTGAGCTCACCATCGACGGAGAGACCAGAGGCGTTGGACCGTGCTGACCGGCCGGACTTGACGCTCGCCATGGATTTCTTCAGCTGCAGCTGAGCGATCGTCGCCGTGTTGCTGGACGTGCTGCTCTTGATCGATGGCAGCTCGATACTCGGCTGCTTCATATCCATAAGACGCGACACAGACTCATCATTGAACCTCGGCGACGGCGACGAATTAGCACTGGTCTTCACAGACTCCGTACTCGCCCTCTCATCCTTGAAAAAGCTCGACAGCTCCGCCATACTCTCCTCCTCCTCCACAGCCCTCCCAACACCAACACTCTCCTCCTCCTCATACCTCGAGCCCACCCCCATCGCCTCCACACTATAGCTCTCCTCCTCCTCCTCCTCCTCCTCCTCCTGGCGCTGCATCCTCCGCAACGGCATAGGCGGCACAGGCGGCACCTCCCCAAGCCCAAAGTCCACCCTCAAATCCACCTTCGCAGGCGTCTTAAACGCATTCTCCAGCTGCTCCACAAAGCTCCGTCGATCGCTCGCGCCCGACTCGTTCAGCTTCGCAAGCTCGCCCGTAAAGTCAAAGCTCTGCTTCGTGAAGTTCTCGTCCGAGGACGTCAGGTTGTCGTCGAAGAAGCAGTCGGTCGTCATCATCGTGTCCCCGTCGTTCTTGTCAGTGACTCCGGCGTGTGGGGGCGAAGGCGAATTGCTGGACGTGGGCGCGCGCAGGAAGGTAGGCGGGAACGCACTAGGCGGTGCTCTCGAGAACGCACTGGGAGGGAACGTCGCGCTATCGGGTGTATCAGGCACGAGCTGTGCCCTGAACACGGGCACCCTCTGCGCCTGCTGGATCTCCGCCTCCGCCGCGCTGCAACTAACCCTGTGTTGCTGGAAAACAGGCCGCTGCGCTGCGGCAGGTTTGGGTTTGAAAGGCGAGAACGACGGAGGCCGAGGAGCGTTATCGAGCACAAGGTCCATCGTGACATCCTCCTCATCCATATAATGCAACCTCCCAGTGAACGACGAGTCATCTCTATACTCCTCCTCCTCCCTCTCACTCTCACTCTCCTCCTCCTCCATCTCCCTCCCATCCTCCCTTTCGACCGTCTCCCCATCAATAGCGCTCCTCGTCCTCTTAAGAATGCTCCTCAACTCCTCGGGGACATCCGAGTCCGGATCACTCTCATCCAACTGCACACTCCCCGCACTCGCATCCGACCCGCCCATCGTCCCACTCATGCCCAAAAGCCTCCTCGCCTCCCGACTCATAGGCGCCCTATTCTCCTCCGCCCCTCCCACACTCAACTTGCCCCTGCTCCCCTTGCTCCCCTTGGACGAAGCCCTCGACGCAACAGACGCCTTGCTCCCCTTACTCGTCGTGTTCGCCAAACTCCCAAACGTAAACTCGGACGGCTTGCCCTTCCCAGCCTTCACCGTCCTGAAGCGATCCTCGTCCTCATCCTCACAATCAAACGTATCCCGCACCCTCTCCGGCGTCGGCGTCGTCTTCCTCCCATTCCTCCCAATTGACACAGCAGCCTGCCTCCTCGGATTCGGCTTCAACCCCGCAAACACAGGAATCGGTTCCTCCTCCCTCGCAGGCGTGATAGTCCTCTTATGCGTTCTTACAAACCCAGGCGGAGGCGGCGAGGGCAGGCCCTTGGTAAGATCGCCCATCGTCATCGCCTTGGGCTCCGCGCTGAACACCAGCGCCGCGGTGGTAGCGGTGGTGGGAGGCGACGCAGCGACAGGCGACAACCCCACACTCCCAATACTCGAAGAAGTAGACGTCTTCCTCAACCCCGCCCTCAAATCCGCCAACGACACCTTCTCCGGCACCCGCACAGCCTTCCCAAACACATCCGCATCCTTCCTCCCAACCGTCCCCGCACTCCGCGCCTGCGCGTACGGCCGCAGACTCGAGATACTCGCTGCGCTGCTCCGCGCTGTGATGGCTTTGCTCTCGCCTCCATTCGCATTCCCAATCGAATTCCCTTTCACGTTCCCGTTAGCGTTGGTCGAGATTTGGCTCTGCGTCTGCAGTGCAGCTTTGAACCGTGCGTCCGCGCGCTTGAAAGCCGACCCCGCAAGCGTCGTCCGATCCTTGAGCGGACTCCCATTATAGCTGAACGAGCGGCTCAGACCCGTCGACGACGCAGAGGGCTCGCTCGAGAAGGGAGATAGGGAGGGACGGAGGGGTGTTACGTCTGGCGTCGCCGGCGTCGCTTCGAGGTCGAGGTTGTTGATTAGCTGTGCGAGGTCGTTTGTGGCTGCTGAGAGGATCGACAGGACGCCTGCGGTTGGTGATAATGTGTTAGTATGGTTCTGCAATGATCGAGAGAGAGAGAGAGAGAGTAGAGAGAGAGAAAGTGTGTGTGTGTGTGAACGCACCATCCTCATCCTCACAAACAGCCTCAGGCCTCGCCCTTGGTTTCTTCACAGGCGTCGCCACATCCTTCACCGTGCTCACACTCTCCTCCCCTTCCCCACCCAGTTCATCTTCATCATCGCGGTGCCCGGGGAGAGAATCCTCGTAATCGGAAAGCGGATCGTACAACCCCTCGCCATGTCCATCCGCAGTCGCCTCCTCGATAGTAACAATCGGATACTTCCTAACCTCCTCCACTACCTCCACCTCCTTCTCCTCTTTCTCCTCTACCTTACCCTCCATCTTAGACGTACCCGCAGCGATCTCCGGGAAAATATCAACAATCCCCTTCCGCCTCCTCCCCTCCACACTCCTCTTCGTCCCCCTACTCGTCCCACTCTCCTTACTACTATCTCTCTTCCTACCACCCACCCCGCCCTCCCTCGAACTCTCCACACTCTCCCTCTTCCCCCTAACCTCCTTCCTAGCCCTCTCCAACCCCTCCTCATCCCACCTCACACTCCCCGCCGCACTTCCCGTAACACCGCTCGTCGCGCTCAACCCGCTGATCCCACTCGTGGTCGACATCCTCCCCGAAGATATCCTCGATCCAGTCGTCGACACACCCGAAATAGTAGACGTAATCGACACCGGCCTCAGAGAGGACGCCGTACTCTGAACCGACCCACGCCTCCCCGACGCATCAACGTGCGAGTCCACCGAAAGCCTACTATTCCCCGTGATGATCCCACCCGTCTGGCTCCCAATCGCATTCCCACTCCCATTCGTCGCATAACCAGAAGAGAAAGGAACGGGAGGAGGAGGATGGGGAGAGGAGACGGAGACCTTCGCAGTCCCAAAAAACCCTCCCCCTCCCGCACCAACACTACTCGCACTACTCCCGCTCCTCATGCCCCCCATCCGCATCGACATCGACATCGCCGACGGCAGGCCCAATCCCAAAATACTGTGCTTCTTGCTCACCGTCTCTGGCTTCAACGACGCGTAGGCGGAGTTGGAGGATTTGGAGGCGGAGTTGGAGGATTTGGACTTGGACTTGGACTTGGGGGAGGCGGATGAGAGATGTCCAGCCTCGAAGGATGAGATGGAGGTTCGGATGGTGCCTTCGTCTATAGCTAGAGGCTTGTCTTTGTCTTTGTCTTTGCTCGAGGATTTGGATTTGCGCTTGATAGTCCCTGCATTCTCCTTCCCATTCTCCTTCTCTTTCTCCTTCTCCTTCTCCTTCCCACTATCCTTCTCCTTCTCCTTCGACTTCTTCGATTTCTTCTCCTTCCCACCCTTCCCACCTGCCTTCGATACCGTCCCCCCCTCACCGACACCGAACTCCGCCCCCTCCTCCTTGGAGAGTTTGCCACCCCAACTCCCCAACCTTGCAATACTCCTTACGCTCCTCATAGCCCGCACGGCTATACTCCCCGAGTTGGACGCGTTCGTGCCTGGCACCGCCAGCCCTCCCCCATTCCCACTCGCGTTTGTGTTTGTGTTTGCGTTGGAGTTGAGGTTGGAGGGAGGAGCCAACAACCCACCCATCGTCGGGGTCGCCGAGCGCGAGTACGAAGGCGCACTCGCCTTAGAGAACGACGGCGCCGTGCCCCTCGCAAACTCCATCCCAGTACCCTTCGAGAACGAGGGAGCGGAAGTAGTGGAAGAGGCGGGGGGAAGAGTATTCTGAGGCGGAGTGGGGACGCGCTCCATGCGCCTCACCTGCGTCTGCGGCTGCAGCGCCGGACTGCTCATATGCTTCGCTCTTGGGTCCAATCGTATCGTTCCCTTCTCCCTCTCCGGCCTCTCTCCCTCCCCATTTGCCACGGCCGTAGCCCGCGAGATCGAGCTCGGGGCGAAGGGGCGCCCGCCTCCATTCTTGGATACACTCCCAAACGCACTCGACCCCTTAGAAAAGGACGAGGAAGACTCGCTAACCCGAATCCCCGGCGGCGCAGCGTCGGACACCGACACCGAGCGGAAATAGGTCTCCGAAGAGATAGGTTGGGAGTTCAGAGGCGGCACGGAGGATTTCTTCTTGGAGAGGCCCAGGAGGATGCCTGCATCCAGGGAGTTGAAGCGTGTGCGGGGAGGGTCGGTGTCGGTGTTTTTGAAGGGGTCTGGGGCTATACATCACAAAATCGTTAGTACATCCTGTATATGAAGGTATGGGAGAAGGGAAGAGGGAAATGGGAAATGGGGATGGGAAAGGAACGTACTTTTCGACCGCACATTCTCAGCATTTTCTTTATCCCGCGCCTTCTCCTTCTTATCCTCCTTCGAATCTCTCCTCCCCCGTCCGATGCTCCACCACTTCCCGCCCTCCTCGCCTTTCACCTTCAACCCTCCCTCCTTCTTCCCTCCCCCATTCACATTCATATCCACATCCCCCAAAACTCCTTTTCCTCCGCCACCTCCGGCGGCGGTCTTCGGCCCCCACCCAACCCCCTCCAAGCCACCCCTCCCCCTCCCCTTCTTCACAACAACCACATCCTCCATCTCCGGATCCCCCGCCGGCTCCACATATATCTCAAACCCGCCCCTCAGTGATAGCTTACTCGAGCCCCCCAAAAACCCTCCTCGCCCTCCTCCCTGCAACAGATTCAAACTCGACTGCGACTGGGACGCGGAGGGGTTGTTGCCCGCGACGCGCCGGACGACGTCGCTGAAGTCGCGCTTGTCTTGCTTGTCTCTCCCGAGCGAGCCCAGCATGCGGAGTTTGCTCTTTTTTGGGACGAGGCGGGCTGCAGGCGCCGCCGAGGTCGGCGCGTCCTTCATTGTTGTAGAGCTGGCCTTTGGGCGTAGCCGGGACGAGGAAGACGAAGACGTGAGGTGGTGCTTTGGGATGGGAGGGGGAGGCGGCATCTCGTCCCACGGCGTCGCGCTCGTGCCCAGCATAGGACTCGCTAAACCCGACATGGAAATGGACGTGGAAGAGGGCGTCGCGGAGACGAGCCGGATGGAAGGGATAGCGCCCTCGGTGTTGCTGTGTGTAGGCGTTTGCGTTATGTTCTTGAGTGCCATGGTTGCTGGCATATCGTGAAGCGTTAATTGCTTGGTGTTTTATTGCTTGTTAGTCGGTCAGTCTTGTTAGTAGTCGTGAATGAGAAAGGAACTCTGTCGGGGGGTGAGCTGCGTATTCCACCAGGGTAAGAGAGAGAGAGGGAGCGTACCTTGAAGCGGAAAGCGCACCTTCTATGTCGTCGTCGTCTTCGGCTGTGCTCGACCCCAACCCTCCTCAAACAGAAACAGAGAGAAAGAGAAAGCGTATCCACTAAAGAACACGCGGGCGCTCGAACTAGTCGCTGGTCGGTTGTCGGTCAAGAGAACGAGGGAACGAAAGAGAGGGCGACGGACGGGAAGGATTGGTGGTTGAACAGGTCACGGGACGGCGTCACCTCGTGCTGATGAGGGCGAGGGAAGATGGAGGCTGTCACTGAATCAACGGAATACAAGCGTAAATAACGCGGGCGCGTCTTCGAGGGTGCCTCGAGGCTGATGCCATCGCATGGGGGTTGACAGGGAAGTACGGCATGGGCGCTTCTGGGGAGAGGGTCCGAGGGGGCGTAGAGACGCTCGAGGAAGGTTTGTGACTTGGAAGAGCGGGTGGTCTCCCTGGGGATGCGAGAGTACCATCTACCTGACATGCAGAGCTCGGGTGAGTGGGATACTGGAGGCGATATCGTCAGACCGGGTAACGCTCGAAGGAAGAGGAAGAGCACGCACCTCACATATGGTGAACGCTCGTACGAGATATGGTATCAGCATGCTCTTCGTACACATCGAAACACAAAGGACTCATCGCGTCGGCGTGCTACGACGCCGATGAAGAGGTATCGTCACACGGCAAAACGCGCGCAGAAGGCGCGTTGCATCTATACCAAGATTCGCATTCGCAGCTGATAAGCTCAAGAACCTGTAAGAACCCAACGTACAATCAGATACAGTAGCCAACAGTGATGTGAAAACGATGCGTACGGACCTCAGACCCCCTCTGCACCCATCCCTCCATCCACCATCCCATCCACCTCGGGCACACCTCGGGCCCATTGACACACAAAGCGATTAGCGCTCACCTGTCCACATCTCAAAGGTCCACTTCTCCACTGTCGAAACATCGCCAACACCCACATGCGGTATATCGCTCTTCAACAAACCATCGCGAGATGCACTATGTGCCAGCAGACGACAGTCGACCACGAAGAAAACGCCGATGAATGTTTTCCTCACCAAAAACCGCTCGGCATCCCCCGAATACTTCCCACGCCCTCATCCCCTATCTTCGTAAGTCGAGAAATGGGTCTCTAGCAATGGCTACGTTGAGGGTTTCGCAGTTCACGGTACGAAAAACCGTAAAAAAGCGGAGTTTCGGGGCGCACTGGACAAAGACATCTCCAACCAACCACCCGTATTGCACACGGGGCAACGAGCGCAGTGACAACCCAACCAGCGCTCGAACTCCGTGGAAATATCCCCGTGCAAACCTACCCTCCCAGGTGCTGTGCAATTGTGGCGCGACGGATCCCGCTGCAGACAGACAGACAGACGTACTATACAAGTTGCCCGGTCTGCCTAAGCTTATTTAGTTATATTTTCAACAATCGAAAGCCGCGCCTCGTTCACCATCCACCTTCAACTCCAACTCCGAGTCGCTTATCTCGATTATCACGCCCAACACATCCGACGGTGACCATCACTGAGGCCCATCTCTCAGAGTCATATTTCTAACAATACAATTCATCATTCGGAGCCAGCTAGCCACCCTGGACTAGAGGTAACGACAGTCACACGAGTCAACAATTTTCCAAGTTCCCAATCTCCTTTCACACAGGCGCAAACATACATACTTTCTCTCCACCCCGCACTCCCCGGGCCCACCTCGAAGCCCCCAATGCAAGGGTACATAATCATTATCATCAGGGATTGAGCCGCGTTATCCCAGTGAGCAGCTCGAAGCATCCGAGTTTGGGCTAAGGCCCAGAGAGCGCCCCGAGAGCCCCGAGAGACTGTCTCAACAACACTGGCACGCGACGGTTTGTCTCGGATCCCCGGGAAGGTTCCAAGCAACGCAGAGGATCCGGAAGACGTAGTTTTCTCCGACTTCAAAACCCAGAATTGCCATGGGGAATCTGAAAACTTTGAGTTGCTTTGCTCGTTAGCGTTATCTAACCTAGGACGCGCCGTCGCATGCGTGCTACATACACACCCTATGCGGTTACTTCGGTCGCGGAGGGCGCTTTGGAGGAGGAGGATGACTTGGAGATCCAGGCGGAGTTGGAGATGCAGCGCAGATATGTCGCGGCGGCGTATGCGGACTGTGCGTCAGCAGGCTTGAAATCGTTGGACTTCCAGATGCAAAGTCACGTCGGTCGAACACGAAGGTCTGATCCAAGCCTCAAATTTATTTCAGGCACCCACCCGTATCATCCGAACGAGCACCCAAGCCCGATATATGTATAGTATCTTGGGGTCTTAGGCTTGTTGAGATTCGGCGGAATGTTCAATGATCCCCTTGGGTGGAGCCTTTGGCATTGAAGACCAAGAATTGGGGATATATCATATCATAGCAATGTGCGTTGGATCTACGAGTAAGTAGTACTTGCATGCACGGAAGTGGGATGATGCAACTTCCCGGATTGAGCTTGCTCAGTTTAAGGCTGCTCATGCTTCGACTAAGTTATCTATGTACAAGAACGTGGAGGCGCCGATGCCGTGCACACGTTCTCGCATTAATCCACTGTGCTGAAATCTCGGAAGCAAGGGGAGGCGGGACTCTGGGATAAATTCAAGATACACCCGTTAAGCTTGAGGCCTGTAATGCGAAACCGAAATAGTCAATGTGAGGAAAGGGGGAGCCTTGTGGATGTAGAGACAAAGAAATGGATGTGGGATGTATTACTTGGCCTCTTCCGGCGTGACCTCTGAACTCGGAACGGCTTTCGTTGTTGCTGAGCCGTCATAGCGGTAACGGGTCTCAATGATTGCGACCATCTCCTTAGGCAGAGGTGGGAGCGTACTGAGTTCACCAGACCCGACGCTTTCCGAATCGTCTGACCACAAATGCTCCCCAACGCACGGATAATCGGCGTCGGAGAATTGGGCCCCCTTTTCCCAGCGGAGCCAAATGAGGTTCTCTATCGTGAGTGGCTCGAAGCACCCCGGGGCGAGGTCCAAAGCACCGAGAGCCTGCTTTAGCAAAACACGACGATTCCTCTCGGATTTGAGGGCCGCCATCATAACAAGATGATTCTGAGCAATGGAAATGATGACATAGTTTTCCCCAACTTTCCAGAGTTGGGGAACCTGAAGTCTGAGCCGCTGTTTGTTAGTATCGACGTACACCAGAATGCTGCTTTGTGCCACTTACCCCACGCGGTTCATCTCGGACTGTGTGGCAAGCTTGAAGTTCTTGGCCTTCCAAATGGGCCAAGTCACGTCGAATCTGAAGGAAAGGTAGTTTGCGGCGAGCGTTCGAATTTCGGGTACCCGTATCATCCACCCAAGCAGGTATCTCGGGGTTCTCGTAGAGGGCGGAATGATCCCTTCGGGTAGAGGCTGCTTGCCCTTTCCGAAAAGCAAGAATCGCGGATAGGATTCGTCGTATCTACTTTATATTTAGAAAATGTTATCGAATATGAACTCGATCCACTCACAGTTCTTTAAGCATGTCGGGCGCCCAGGTGGTGTTGGATGATGGTGGTGGTGGTCGAGTGCCACTCTTAATACTTGTTGACCGTGACAGCGATGCAGCGGCCTTGCCGCTGGGCGGCTCGGTCTATCGATCAGATATGCATGATCCGCATGATCCGTTCACGGCCGGAGGGACATGTTCGAGTGCCACTGAACTTGCTTTAACCATCTCTTTCTCAATCCACCACCATGTCTAAAGAACTGTAAGCAAAAATGCCCCGCCATGAGTCGAGTCTTCACTACCCTTATCTAGGTATGAGAAATCGTTTCCACGGTACATCCCGTTTGGAAGTGGCAAGCAACCGCTGCCTGAGGGCAAAGTGCTCGTGTCGGGACTGAGAACGCCGAAATATGGATTAGGTTGGATGGTCCGCGTCCCCAGAGTTAAGGACCTCAACCCCAACTACTTTTCCCTCCTCTTCAATGTAATCTGGCCCAACTGGAGAGCCAAGAACTTCAAGCCCGCGACAGAGGAAGAACTGGAGCGCATTGGGTATGTCGCATCAATGTGCCACTCCTCTGATATCTATGAGACCTAAATGGCACTCTGATGTCGCACACGCGTCTAACGCCTATTCTAGGTACCAGGTTCCAGAGCTCTGGCAGATTGGAAACCATTGCGTCTGGATCAGCATTGCTCGGAACCACCACAACATGATGAGGATCGTCCCCATGGAGAAAAACCGCGTCAAGATGGTCAACCAAGCCATGGTTGCCCTTGGTCTCACTCCAGAGACCTTTCGCCCGTTTACCCCTAATAATCTCATGTGGCTACGCTGGGAGAAAGGTCGCCGGTTCCCTGACATAGACTATCCTTGCGTCGCAGAACATTTGTGGATCTCGCGGCGAGGCGGTGCAGTCGTAGGCCCCGGAAGTGAGGGCTCCGGCGTTGCGAGTACGCACCCCCAGGTTTCGAAGGAGTTGGGAAAAATCATCGAATGCCGCCATTTCCGCCATGGAGCCCCCAGACTTTGCGTGCCCACGAGCTCCGAAGAGTCTCAACAATAGTCCAGTTATGACTCCCCAAGCTTGTATTCTGCAAACAGAAAATATGGACCGATCACAATCCCTCCCGTGTTCTATAGCATCCTATCCGTATTATCCCTGACCTAAATTCTTACCCTCCTGTCTTGTCCCAATTTCGAACGGTACAAATAAAGTTCTTAGAATGACCTGCGCGCTGTGGATGAACACTTCTTACGCGAATTTTATTTGGTTACAATTAAGCGCCCAGTCAGGTGATCGTGTGTTCAGCGTTTACAGCGGGAAGTGCCACGTAACTTCGTTTCAGCCACATCACTCTCAACGCTTGAACCACCACGATGTCCAACAAAGAGTGGGTACCTGCTATACCGTGGATAGGCGCAAATTTTCTAATGATACGGGATGCGGTAGATCCAACGCACGGTATCCCCGATTCTTGCCCTTCGCCAAAGGCAAACAGCCTCTACCCGAAGGGATCATTCCGCCCTCCACGAGAACCCCGAGATACCTTCTTGGGTGGATGATACGGGTACCCGAAATTCGAACGCTCGCCGCAAACTACCTTGCCTTCAGATTCGACGTGACTTGGCCCATTTGGAAGGCCAAGAACTTCAAGCCTGCCACACAGTCCGAAATGAACCGCGTGGGGTAAGTGGCACAAAGCAGCATTCTGGTGTACGTCGATACTAACAAGCAGCTCAGACTTCAGATTCCTCAGCTCTGGGAAGTTGGGGAAAACTATGTCATCATTTCCATTGCTCAGAATCATCCTGTTATGATGGCAGCCCTCAAATCCGAGAAGAATCGTCGTGTCTTGCTAAAGCAGGCTCTCGGCGCTTTGAACCTTGCCCCGGGGTGCTTCGAGCCACTCACGACAAAGAACCTCATTTGGCTCCGCTGGGAAAAGGGGGCCCAGTTCTCCGACGCCGATTATCCGTGCATTGGGGAGCACTTGTGGTCAGACGAAATAGGACCAGAAAGCGTCAGGTCTGGTTCACTCAGTACACTCCCACCTCTGCCTAAGGAGATGGTCACAATCATTGAGACCCGTTACCTCTATGACGGCTCATTAACAACGAAAGCCGTTCCGAGTTCAGACGTCACGCCGGAAGAAGCCAATTAATACTCGTACATCCCGCATCCATTTCTTCGTCTCTACATCCACTGTCCTGATTCTTTCAAGACTCCCCCTTTCCTCACGTTGACTATTTCGGTTTCGCGACTGCGTCGGTTACAGGCATCCGAGTTTATATACAAGAACGTGGAGGCGCCGATACCGTGCACACGTTCTCGCATTCCGCTGTGCTGAAAAATCTCGGAAATCCCTGGAGCTATGTGCTGGCCAAGCCTGCGACACAGTCCGAAATGAACCGCGTTGGGTATGTGGTACGCATGCGCACCCTGTTATACATCAAAGTTTAACGCTAACTAGCACCGCAGAGTTCAAATTCCCCAATTCTGGGAAGTTGGAGAAAATCATGTCTTCCTCTGCATCGCTTTGAATCATCCCGTCACGATGACGGCGCTCAACTCCAAGAAAAACCGTCGCGTGTTATTTAGGCAGGCTCTCGGTGCTCTGTCTGGGCCTTACCCCAGGATGTTTCGAGCCGCTCACGACCATTAACCTTATGTGGTTTCATTGGGATAATGCTGCTGGTGACGAAGCCCGTACAACCTGATCTACAGTCTAGAGGGGCGCTTGTTCCTCCTGCCCAGTGGGCCGGAAGCGGATCATGCACATCTGATTGATAGGCCGAGCCTCCCGGCAAGGCCGCTTCACCGCAAGCACAGTCGCCTCTTGTTTCCGACCATTACCTTCAAGTTCCTTGCACAAACCTTGGTGTCATCCATATGCCTGCGTCGCGGCAGGAAAGAAGTGCAGCTCCCAGAAAGACTTTCGTGAACCCCGAGCACGTTAGTGGAATGAATAACCGCTGCTACTGGCGACTGAAAATCTTCCATCGATGAGGGGATGCGACGCCATGTTAACGATCCAAGCTCTCGACACGACGAGACACTGCTTTCCGCGGCATTGTGAAACGCAGAGAGCCATTGTATCATCTTATCGAGCACTGAGAGCAGACGTCTACTGGTGGGGAAAACGGTGCGTGTCAACTTGAACCATATCTGGGGTTTCGACATGCTAATGCATATATTGCTAGATGTCCAGCATGATCGTGTTCAAACCACACGGCTGGCGAATACGTTCAAGCGCTCTGCACGAGTACACACCTGGATTGCGAAGATGAGGCGAAGGGTATTACCACTTGTCAGAGCACAACGATGCCCCTTGATCTTGGCGTCTTTTACATGCCGCCATTCGTTGGCCCACTGCCAAACGAGCGAAACAGAAGCACCTTATTGTCGTTGAGTCTTCAGGAGACCGAAGCTGCGATTCCCTCTCCCCGTAAGAAGAAGGCGGCTATTTCCTCGGATCCGGGGACACTCATGCTTTTGAAATTTGCCCATCCTAGCTCTTATTCAACAAAACGAGATGATGAGCAGCCCGGATCCCACAGAACTTCCGACGTCACGACATGTTTGGATCGAGCTCTTCTCTGGTAGATTCGCTGCTCTGGGGAGACGTCCACAGTTCGTCTGGCAGGAGTACAGCAACTACCAACTAATACATCATTTCGACTATCTTATCGCACTCATCGCAGGGTTGGGACCCTCCAGTTACGCCAGAACTTGTCGCTATAATCGGGATATTCCGCCTCCGTCTTGAAGTACCCATCGGTCTTCACCTTCTTGCCCCTCAAGAACCTGTCGACGAACGCAGTCAAACCCTCGACTTCCGACTCCGGGAATTGGCAGTGGTTGTGACCCGCAGTCTGGTCAAACCCGATCCTATCTTCCACACCCAGCGCCTCCCAGACCGTCCTGGCGGCCCTCTGACACCCCCACGCCGACTCGGGCCCAAGCCAATCAATGTTGTTCTCCGGGACGTACAGCGCCCGTGGGGCGATGAGCGCGGTAACGAGGTGCTGATCGAACGGCAAGATCCCGACCTGGTTGACGTAGGGCTCGAAGGCCGGGGAGTGCCAGGTATTCTCCGTGATGATCTGGTGTGCAGTCTGGGTGTTGATACCCTTGCGTGCAAGGTAGTCTGAGATGCGCCAGCACGATGGCCCGCCTGCGCCACCCTCCTGCGGGATGGTGAGCGCAATGCGGGGCTCGAAGGCGCCAGCGATGAGAACACCTTTGCCGTTGCGCGAGCAACCGGTGACGCCGAGGTGCTTGGTGTCGATCTTGGCCTCGGGGAGCTTCTCGAGGGCGTCGATGACACGCCCGATACCCCAAGCCCAAGCGATGAGCGAGCCAGCAGAGTGGTCCTTGCCGTAGAGGTCGTAGAATAGCCCGACGCCTCGGCTTGAGGTCGCGCTGTTCTGCGCTGCTATCTCGTCGTTGTTGAAGAGAATGTTGGCTACACCGGTGAGCGTGGGGATGGTGTTGACGCCGAAGGAGATGATCGCTGGGGAGGAGTCCTTTCCTGGCTCGGTGGCGGGGACGATGGTGACGTTGAACGAGATGCTTTTGTCGCCTACGGTGACGGCGACGTTCACCTTGGGGCGGCTTTCTTCGAAGTAGGTCGCCTTCACGGCGGACGATGCGACAGTGGGGAGCTGTCCGAGTTGGTAGCGCTGAACGAGTTGGCTGATCTCGGCGCGGCGGCAGGTCCAGTCGGACTTGGAGTTTACGCGTTGGCCGTTGAAGAAGGTGAAGGGGTCTGTCAGTGGAGTGAGATTGATCTCGTCTGGGATTTTGGAGCAGCGGCTCGCGTCTTCCTGGTCCTGAGCAAGGACAGGTAAGAGGAGGGTAAGGAGCGCTGCGAGTCGAGTGAAGGTGATCATTGCTTTGAAGAGTGGGATCTTGTCGACAACTTCTCGAGGACAGGTTGGTTTTATAGTTGGTTTTATACCCAAGGAGCGGATTATCTGCATGCTACTCTGCTAAAATCTCGGAGGCGCCGGTATCTTGGACTGCGAAGGTTGGCCTGTAATTGGGTCGCATGGTCAACTGGTCTGGGTTCTACTCCTGAAATTCTTCCCTGATATCGTACTTCGAGATCACGCTTGGGGAATACTCCACATTTAGAAGACGGACTGACAGGAAAGCTGCAATACAGTAGGATTCACATCAAACCATAGATGTGTAAAGAAGTGTAGGAAGACTTGTAATAGATTGTTGGAAGTCATACAAGTACTGGCTAGCCCTCACGGTGAGACCTCAACCTGCTCACGAGTCATCTTTGAGTTAAGCCGAGAATGTAGGAATCGGGCACCGTGCAGCCCGACGTGAAAGAACTTGGACTTATCTCAAGTTTCCAGTGCTTCTAGTACTCTCACCTGACAGGGACACCAGGACCGGACTTCACCGTTTAATTATGGGCAGTGAAAGGAAGATACTTGACGAAATGCGCTCGCTACTTGGGTACGGGCCAACAAAAAAAGTGATTCAAGAAGCAAGAGGGTCCACCGTGAGTATCAACCCTGATATATGATATACCATGTAGAGGGCCAATGCTCTGAACGTGAGAATAGATCACTCTTCCCTCGCCTCGAGACTCGAAGCGTTGAAGCCATCTCCTGATCCCATCGCATCATGCGTGTTCACCATCGCGTCGTCCACATCGCCCTCTATTTCCCTTCTATCTGTGAGGTACTTTCCGCCCACCCCAGACCAATCACAGGCTTTTCGAATTTTGAGAAATCAAAAGCCTCAGTGGACACGAGAGTCTGATTCTACGTCGTCGTACTAGGCCCAAGGCTCCCCCTTTACCGCCCCCTAGATGACTGCTACGGAAAGATGGGATTTGTATCCTTCCCTGCATACGAAGGACATCCCGCTCGCTCCTCTCCTGGCGTCGCCCAACAGATCGCAGCGTACTACAAACAGTACCCCCAGGCGTTCGACTACTACGCTTACCTCGTATCATATATCCAGAGCAAGAATCGCCTTTCCAATGGCTCTCAATTTTTTAACCCCAGCGCAGTCGCAACGCAGATCACTGGATATACCCCCGCTCCCGAACCAGCTCCATCGGGTCAAAACATGCTTCCAGGTTCGCCCCACCACCGCTGTCACCACGCCAACCTGGACACACTCACAACCATGATTTTCTACGCACACCGTTCCGTCGAGGACCTCCGGGCGCAAGGAGTCAGCTAGAAGAGTCTCCAATTTGTGGAGGCGAACCGGGCGGATTTGCAGCGCGCGTCTCAGGTCAAGCTCAAGGCCAACTTCCAACAGGCCGGAGGCCGGGGGTGTACAGAAAACGGCATACCACTGGCCAACAAGGTTGAGGAGGTGCCTCAGTCCGCCGGTGAAAAGGCCGAGGACATTTCAGGTGCCAGCGTCGAGGGTGCTTCAGGGAAGATGGAGAGAGATGAGTCGTTTGAGGACTGGGACTGTCTGGACAAGTTGACGATGGGCGAGTCCTGAGTGGGAACCGACACAGAGTACGAAACTGGGAGGATGATTTTGGGTGGGCTGAGAAGGTATTCAGAACGTAAAATACACATAAAGTTAACGTTGTTTGAGAATACAATGCGCGCAACGCGCGCAATGATGATAGCAGCGGCCGCTGAACTTGACCAGATCATGGGCGTCTAACTATACCCAGCCCATTATGGACTCTCTAGCTGTAAGGGGAAGAGCAAAAGCTCATGCAGCTCCTTTTCGAATTACCATACACACTGGTATCACCTCTCAAGCGTCAGATACAGCTCGCTGTGCGTGAAAGCGGCCACAAGGCGCGAAGAATGGGCGCTCGTTGCCGTGGGAGAATATTTGTTGGTCCATCAAAACCCATAAGAAGCGACCCGTCATTGATCTCATTCTTGAACCTCAACCACAACCACAATCCAACGTTATTGGGCCAATAGTCCTCCGTGTCTCCCTGCCTTCTTCAAGATGGTCCAAGAACAAGCCACCTCTATCTCCGAGCTACTCTACAACAACGCTCCTCTCCCAACAACCTCGACCTCTCGATCATCCAAGAAAGATCCGAGGCCATGGCTATGAGGATAGCAAAACTCCGCGATGAACTCAAGGACCTCGAGCACCAGCTTCAACTGCACAAATGCGTTTTCTCCCCGGCGCGTCGGATACCTACGGAGGTCTTGACGATGATATTCGACATCGCTTCGACGCCGGCCAAGCCTCCGTGGTCCAGCTACGATGACTCGGAGGGTTGGGAACGGGATAGGAAGTGCTTGTCTACGATTACTCTCACGGCGGGCAAAGGCTTGTCATGTGCCGAACCGGCATGGTTTGTCAAGTTGCCGGTCAAATGCGGTGTCATGTTCAAGCTCCGATTGAATACAGGATCCCCGCCGCCGCCGCCTGCGGCACCAACTTTTCCTAACTACAGTATTGCTCAGTCACCACGTCACTTGAGCTCATTTCATCCAGGATTCTATCTATTAAGATGGTTATATGTATAGTAGTCAAGTTTTTTTGGATTAGAAATAGACCAAATGCTCACGTTGGGCACACCAAGAGTTGAGAGTAGCGATAGCCAATAGCCGTTCAGCAATCGTCGGGGTCGGACGCGCACCAGCTCTAGCCTCTTGCCCTCGTACAACGATCTGACCTACAACTGTGCTTTCAAATGGACCAAGATACACGTTCTGTGGTCTCAGCCCTTCAAGATGAATTTGCAAGAAAGCTGGCTGCCATGCAACAAGAGTTCGCTCTGCAGCTCCAACTACAAGAGGCAAAAACGACCGAGACTCATGCTCTCTGGCATTCGCAGAAGGCCGCCCTCGAAGCTGAATTAGCTACTTTGCGCCAGAACCACATGGAGAACAGTTTCCATGATCAAGGATCGTCTTGGTAGGTGCTGAATTACTACTAGTTCCGTGTGCGCCTCTCTAAAACCTCTTTTGCAGGGATAAGGATATACAAATGGGGTCAAGCCCAATTGTCTTGCAGGAGCCGGAGCAGACGCCACTACCGCCTTCTCCTGTGCAACCATCGACTCGGCAGAAAAGAAATCAGCGCGACTCCCTCGCATCTTCAGGTGCCCAATCGAGCCCAATGTTTCCGTCCACGCCCACGCGCCGCACTTCTTCGAGAACTGAAAGCGGTACCAATGCACATGTAAATCCCAACAACTCGCAATCTACACCGACAGAGACTCCCAGGAGGACGCCAAGGAGGACTGGAACACAAAACGCGGCTGAGCCGGCCACCCCTACTCGGCGCACTCGGAGCACAGCTGGCTCGCTCCCTTCTACACCTAAAACCCCTGCGAAGGCCACACGTTCAAAGGGCCACTCTGGGATAGTGCAAGACTCTCATCCTGCTGAAGAGGCAGATGCACCCAGTCGACGTGCGAAGGCTTATCAGCTATTTGACAACGATCCCAATATACCAGTTGATGCTGCGGAACTGAAAGTGCGTACGAGTCACATAGCAATACTACTTGTGACTTGTTCTTACCATTGATAGAAAGCCGCGTTTACACATTTTCGGTTAATGGCCAACTGCCCTGATACCGATAGCGTACCAGCGAGTCCGACGACAGCCGAGATCGCCACTTTCTACCGGCGCTTTGCAGATGAGCCCGAGGTTTTAGCTCAACGGACTGGCCAGCCCCTCATCAGTATATCGTCCGTCCAAGTCCACGCATACATGCCAACAGCGACTCGCTCCCAGACTCGAAACCAACTCGGAAAGATTGAAGAGGTTGTCGTCAAATTCATTGCAAGCAGGATGAGCCGCATGGGCTTTACGCGATGGGCGCCTAACTACATAGAAGCACCGGGCTCACTCTGGAATACTGCGGCAAGGATCACTTTTATCGATACCTTTCGGCAGGCGGTTAGTGCAAGGACATACGATTACCTGAAAGGCACTTGGAAGCGACATATCAATGACATGGACCTTCTAATTCAAGTATACGACCACATCGCGCATTACCACTTTTTCTCGCTTTGGAGGAAGGAACAACGTCTCCCTGGGCGCGTCAAACTAGATGTGAAGAAGAACTCAGTGTACCAGCTACGCAAACGTGTATGTGCTTTTTTATATCTTTAGTAATTGTCGCATCTTGAACTGACTTTGGTTAGACGGCAGAAGCACGTCGCGAGTTTCTGGAAGAAAACAAGCTCAGCGTGTACCTCCCCTTGATTGACAGAAAGGCTACATCTGATGATGAGCGAGATCCAGATGGAGGGTTTGAAGACTGCCGACCAATCTATTTCATTAAAAAGCGCCCGGAACGCTCAGCGGGCATGGAGTTGTTCATTCGACGTCTTGAGGCAGCGCAGGACATGCAAATTGGGCTTTTATCTAACAGGACACGGACTGATCGCATTCGCAAGGTTCCGCCACCATCGCAGCAAAAGACTACAGGATTCACTGCCCTACCCCCAGACATGCCCATCGACTACTACGACCCAGCGTTCTTCAACATGCTTCCCCTCAAGGTTAGAGCAAAGGCCGACATTACCAAGATTGCGCTTCCCCCGAATCCTGCCAAGACCTTTACGAACTTCAAGACAGAGAGGAAGCTCACGAATGAAGGTCTAATGATCAAGTATGGCAAAACGGTCCTCTCTCGGTACAATCTTGACGGCCTCTTCGGCGATGATGACAGCGATGACCTCGGCGGCGATGATGAGGAGGACGAGGGCTATGGTGAAGATGACGGATTAGAGGAAGAAAAAGGAGATTCAGAGGAAGATGATTTCTCAGGAATAGATGACCTCTTAGCAGATGATGGAGACATGGCAAGGGATGAAGATGATACTATGTCGGAGCTTGATGTGGAGGAGGAACGGGAACACATTTCATACAAGCGATCAAAGCTGGCTGCAGAACTGTCTATGGATACCGGGTTTTAGTAATGGGGCCTATGTAGACATAGAATATACATGTTTGATGAGTTCCCAGATGCCCAGCGCCAAAACACTTAACGTCCGAGCAAGATACAGCCTAATCGCTGAAGCGCCTAGCTCGAAGCGCCCGCCATAATCAGATCACGTGTTGTGATCAGAGGTTGAGCTCGTCGTTGATGGCGACGACAACAATGTTTCTTCATGCCACCATCAACCAGTACGCTCTCCCTGTGGCTCTCGTAGCGCCGTGCTCGCCGAAAGCCGACGAGTCCACTCTGATTTGCGGCTGGCCCTCTCTCCATTTCGCATGCTCTCCCGCCCAACAATCCTCTCTCCAACTCTTGCAGGACATCCGTCTCCCCGTCTCCTCTCGCCCTGTCCGCGTTCGTCCGGCTCTGAAGCCACACCAGGCATGCCTGTCGCATCTCGCAAGGCCGCGTCTGGTGATTCGTGCGGCTCGCTCACACACAACGAAACATTGCCAAGGCTGCTGCAATTGGTCAGTCATGCGAGGCGCCGTCACGTTGCTCGCTCGTTCATCCGCCCCTCGCAAGATGTTCGACATCATCACCGCCGTCGCGCTGGACGACGCGCCCAGACTGGCTCGCCACCCACCGCCCACTGGCACCTCGCTCGATGCTCACGGCGCCCGCCGGCGCGCCTCTCCAACAAGGGACACACCCTCACCGAGCCCAGCCCCGCGGCGGTCCAAATCGTAACCGACCTCGCCGCCGAGTTCCCGCGCACCAAGGCGCCCAAGCGCCTCGCCCTCAACCTCAGCACCGGGGGCGAATTCGAAACTAGGGCCGAGCGTTCGAGTGGTCGGTTTGCCAGTTCAACTTCGTCATCGTTGCCGCTGAGGCAGGGCGGTCTTGACTCTTGACTGGTGAGTATGGGGTCCATTTATGAGATGTTTTCACGCTTACCTGTGACTTTTCTACCTCCTAGCACTGTGCCGCAGAGGCTTGAGTGGAACCTCCCGCGGCAATAAGGGCTTGGCGACAAGAGAATTGGAGGTGAGTTTCCTCCCCCATGCACGGTGGATTGCGAAGAGAGATGGCGCCGCGCGGGGCCCAGCGCGCAGCGACTCCTGTACTCGGGGTCCGTCGTGCAGAATGCATTACTCACGCGATACTGACTGTTCTCATTACGTGCTCCAGGATCTACCCTCGACGGCCGTCTATCGCCCCCCGCAACCCCGCGTCCACGCACGTTGTGAGCATCCAGCCAACCCAGACACCCCTCCACACCTCCACCATGAGTCCCCACCTCCAGCACCCAAACTCGACGTCCCTGTGCACCAGCGCGAAGCGATTTCATCATATCTGCAAACTGAAGATTACCAAGGCGCTCAAAAGTGCTGCGCGGCTCCCCAAAAGTGTCATGGGCACAAAGAACGGTGGGCGTGGCAACAATGGCTTCGCCCCCACCCCAACGAGCAGTTTCTCGTCGTCCTCCACCTCCAGATCCTCGGATGCATGCAGCGGCACAAGCAATCCATACGCCCGTCCACACAACGTCCACAGCCATCCCATACGGACCTTCGCGAACGCACGCTGGGCGACTGCACTGTCGTCGCACCGTCGCAGATGCTCTCCGACTCTGACTACAACACGCTGCGTACGACGGCGGTGGACGCCATCCGCACAACGACAGCGACAACTGAAACATCGCCGCCCCGTCAGATATGCGAAGGATGCTGAGCTCGCCTTCATTGGTGGTGCTGTGGCGTTGCCTCTGGAGGGTCGGAAGGCGTTGAGGCGGTGGACGCAACGAGAACCCTGCAAACGGCGGAGATAAAGGTTGTGGTATATGGGAGGACCACACTCTCCCCATTTCTACCACCATCCTCCTTCGTCGTTGTCCGACGCAGCGTGCACGTTTCCCATGTAAGCCATCTCCACATTATCGAGCTTGTTTCGGGGCTGACGCGCTTTCTTTCATCGCACAGAATGGATGCTGGATGGACTGGACGTCGTTCGTGGTGGGGAGCCCGTGAAATCTCGAGGACGGCACGTTAGCGGTGAAGTTTTCGAGTTCGTTTCTGGTACTTGCGGTCGCTAACGGTGTTCCGGCAGGGTGATCCATGCTGCGGGAGGCAACGGGGTCGGGGTGCATTCGTCGTCGTCGTTTGACGCGGTGCTCACGGTATCTCGTCCCGCATGTCGTATTCATGTACAATTAAATCCAAAGTGTGATAATGCTCTATTAAAGTTGCTATGTCTGATCTCGATGTAAACTATCAACAATCACCATTGTTGCCTGTTTGATACCAAAAGTCCCCTTTGGTCTTGAGTAGAAAGGTACGTGGCCAATGATAGAGTCCTTCTCTATGATCACATGCTTCTCTGCAGGAGGTGTTTGCTTGTAGACAATGCCAGCCTTGAGCGCAGGGTAATTGGCGTACGGATTGTGTGCCTCATCCCGCCGTGAAAGCCTGACATGCGGTGCGATAACAAGGTACGTCTTGGGGAAGCCTTCGATGAGTTCTTCAGTCCAGATGGCCTGTATGAACCCTGTGCCAGTGCTACCTTCGCCGGTCTTGTAGCTAATAGAGCTGTTGCCTTCATGGATGGTCTGAATGCCGTAGAGCCGAGTGTTGTGATGTAAGTGCTTTATCGTCGAGGTCCAGATGGGGAGAACATTGGAGTTTTCGGGGTGAGGAAGGTCGAAGCGATGGCGGAATGAACTGGCAGAAGGGTGTGTATCTGAGTTTTGAATCACATATTCGAGCCACAGCGTGTATTGATGCTCAGTCAGGCGCTGGTAGGTGGTTGACGATGTTGTGGCGGTCCCTGGTAGTAGCGTCTCTGAGAGCTGTGTTAGGTGTGATTGGGATGATTCAATTGGAGAAGATGCTGCATCCTTAACCCTGTTAGCCCATCGTCCTCTATCAAGCAGTGTCGTTATCCGACTACGACGACAGATTTGCCTGAGCATCGTCAGGTCCATTTCCCCTGCCGCAATGTATCATGTTCGAGGTAATTCGTGAATAGTCACAGACGTGCACTCACAAAGATGACCATTAGTCTTGATTCGCTGAAGGGTTCCGTTATGCTGCTCGTAAGGAAACTCGCTAAGCAGAATTAACGGCCCCCAGAACCTCATGAGTTCCGGATTGTGCATGGCGTAGTGGTGATTAGGGCGCGAAGGGGCATGTGGGAAAAGGACAAGTGCGGATTGGCGGTACTTGATATAGTGGTAGAGGTAGAGATCGGGAGCGTCGCGGGAAACGGTGTAGCCGCAAACGATGTTTGTACATGTGACGAGGTGGTAGAAATTGCTCATGAGCTCATCGAAGGATGGGGAACTGGTTGAGTGGCTGCATGCCCCATCGGATACCCACAGTTCTGGAAGGATTAGGGGAAGAAAGACGATGAAGAGTTTGTGCCATTGATCAGCTTTAAGCTTTCCGTGCGTCTTCTCCCCCAGGTTTGGAGGTGGTCGCTCAACCCAGGTCGGTACAGTTGCTTGAGAAATGCATTCCCGGATCGAAGCAAGTTGAACGTGCGAGAATGTTGGCGCAGCATTTGTTGGGTCCGTTGTCTCGTCGTCAAGATTGTCGTCACATTCAGTGTTGTTGGACTCGCCGTCTGACTCGGGCGCGTATTCTTCGTCCTCGTCGTTCCCAAGATCAATATTAAAAATCCGAACGTCAGAGGGGAGAATTGATGCTTCAGGTGACTGTTGGATGGCTTGATTGCGTGCCGCCTCGCCTTCATTGTGCAGGTCCAAGAGTTCGTCCTCCAAATCCATCATCTCGACGTCCGAGTCAGAATCAACATCCGAGTCAGCCATGACCACATCCCCAGCACTATCTGCCATGTATCCTGCATCTAGTCCTTCCTCCTGTAGCCGTTCTTCACCCAATCCCTTCTCCGCTCGCTCCTTCCTATCGCTCCCAATGCCCCAACGGTGGCGAACGTGATGCTGAAGCACACCTTCTATCCAGTTATGCATGAGCCCAAGCATCGTGTGCTTGACTGGGTCCCGGTAGACCAGGAGGTTGAGCGATGACCACCGGACACCATATTCTCTGAATATCTCCTCGCGCCTCTTCTTCGTCGCTGCCGTCCGCCATGCTTCAGCTGCTGCCCGAACGACTGTCCCGATTCGAGGGCGGAACATCTCAACATCTGTCGCTTCGATGTTGTCCTTGTGCAACATACAGAAAGAGCAGAAATTTGCATCGGAGCCTACACCAGCAAATCCTAGAGCCTTTCGCATAGCTAAGAGATCGCCAATCCCGGGTAAGACTGCAACTTTCTTCATGACTCCATCAGGATGTCGGTGTGTGCAGATCTTCCTGCCACTCCACATGCGTTCAATTTGGGAGATTACTGGGTCGGAGACGGCGGTGATAGTTTCCATGTCGGGCTCTTTCGGAAGCGGGGTTATTGCAGCAAAATAGGTATATTCCGGTCGGTACTGAAGATGGGGAGGGAGGTTCAAACAGAAGAACATAATCGCACCAGCCGATACAGTCTTTCCGGCTGTCTTGTTGAGGAGGGGATTGAACCAGTCTATGAAGTAGCTGAAGGTCAGGTTCCCTCGAGTCGTCGTGAAGGAACCCAAACTTCGCCACGCAGGGCTATCCCAAATCGAGCGCATAGTTTCGGTGTCCGGTTGATGATCGTAAGACTTGTCGATCTCGTCTTCGACACCAGGGCAAGAAAGGAAGTATTCCAGCCAAGATTCAAAGTCCTGGACACAGTACAGTCGACGAGGTACCACTCTCGGCCCACCACGCGTCGCACGTGTTGTCCATAGTTCTTCATTGCAGACGCGGCTTCGGGGAGTGGCACGATAATCGCATTGTTGTGGGATGTGGCCGAGGGGGTATTGCTTGAAACATTTTGGACAGCAGATGGTGCGCGAGAGAATGGGGTCGAGGGAGAGGTTGCCGATAGCAGTCCGAACATCGTGTGGGAGGGTGACAGTGCGAGGAGAGTCAAAGCTGGCCGAGAGGCGTCCAAACCTGATAGCCAGGCTCACAATGAGGTCCACGGCCTTCAGCGTGCGATTTACTGAGGCCCTGCTGAGGCCCCCAACGAGCAGAAGCCAAGCACCGAGCGCGCCAACCGATGTTTGAAGTGTCCGTCGCATCTGAGTAATGGCTAATAGACATTAGCACGGGTTTAGCTGCAGGAGCTGTTTGCTACGCACTGGCTTCCCCTTCGATTTCATCTACCACCGGCAGGTCCTGTTCCTCAGTACCCTCCCGCTCTCCAACAGTCGTCTCTTCGACATCTAACCCTCCAACTCCTAGGAATATTGTAGTGGCCAGAGACTTCTTCAAGACTTGTCGTGGTTGCTCGTTGCTTGACTTTTGAGGTGCAGGAAGTGGTTGGTTTGTGTTGGCTTGTGCCTGGCGTGCGGCTTCGGCGACTTTTTTTGCATGGGAGGTGCGCGTGTTCGGATGGACGAGCTGGCCTGGATAAGTCACACCATCGAGTGTGTACGTCAAATCTCTGCACTTGAGGGTGCACACACAGGGTACCTGTTTCTTAGGTTTGGGTAGAGTGCTCATGACATCGAGGGTTGTCCGATGTCGAGGTCGAGTGTAAGCCTTCAACGATTAGAACGCCGGGCCTGATCAAATTGAGAAGCCGATCAAAAGGACCGGGTCAGCGCACGCACCTATGGATCAGCCTCAACGCTCCCTGTATGTGCCCCTCAGCTGATGTGTACTTCCCTGAGGACCAAGTATTATATATAATTGTGCCTATATTCAAACATCATGTCTTCGCTACGTACAGCATGTATGGAGAGAGGAACAGGCTTGAGCGGAGCTGGAACATGACGCGGCACGTGACACGGGACTTGACAAACCATGCCGGGCCGGAACATGACAAGCCTTTGCCCGCCGTGTCTTGTATGCAAGCGATGGTGTGACGTTGCCTATAATGCTGGGCAGCTCTGGGCCGTCCAGGAAGCGGTGATCCCCGAATTAACTCGGAAGCAATGTGACACACTCCTCCGGCGGTATGCCCGGGTGAAGGGTACCCCGAAAACCCTGTCCCTCGACATTCCGTATGGTATCGACGCTAAGCCATGCAAATGCTACAAGCAAGGACCTGGACCGCACCTCTGCTCCAACGCTGTATTGAAAAGGATCCTCAAAGAAGGAGCCCCCTTCTCTCGCATCTCGATCGCCCATTTTACCCCGACCTGCTTCAAGAACATCGTGCGTTACATCAAGTCTACCGGCATTACCAACGGCACTACCACTGCTACTACGGATGGCACCTCGCAGCACTGGTGGGACAAAGTCCAGAAACTTGTCCTCGATTTCCATTATGGAGGTGCGAACGACAAGGACCCATACTGGCTTCAATCTCAACTCCCTGCGCAGTCGATCTTCACCAGCTTCCCAGCTAGCCTCACCTCCCTGACACTTCACCTCCCCAACCTGGAAGAGCAAGCGCAGCGCAAGGTTCTTGAGATTCCGGCCACGGTTCTGAAGAATCTCGTCACGTTTTCGCTTTCTTACACCTGGGGCGGCCCGCAGTTCTTGGCGGCTCTTCAGCATTGTACCAATGTCGAGGATCTGTCGCTCCGTCTAGGCAACAATGGGAAGTCTGCGTCTGCGAACTTGGGTGACCAGATCAATGTTACGTCTCTATCCCAGGATGGCCATATCGTACTCCCCAAAGTCAAGTCACTACTATTGAAGATCAAAGGCGCAAGCGCAGTAGTGAATTATATCAGCGTTCTTCGCTTCCCCGGACTTGTTAAGCTCTGTATCAAGAGCCAAGACGAGTATAATAAGCCGCAACCATATTCGAACATCCTGCAAGCGATTGGTTTATTCTCCCCGACGGCGTCTCAGGATTTCGAGTCCTTGAGTGTGGTGGGGTACATCAAGTCTGGTGACTTATATCACCTCCTAGGGTCGCTTACGAGCCCCCTCACCCACCTTGCCACGGAGGCCACTTTTGACCCTCGGGAGTTCTTGAAGCTCGCGCTGGACGCACCCGCGGGCTCACAGAATATCTTACCTTGCCTCCGAGCCTTGCACGTACGCAAATTCCCGTGCAAGTACCACCTTGATTCCCTGTTTTTGTACATCAAGAGCCGACAGAAGCACGGAAAGAAAAAGGGGGAGATCGTAATGAAGGCACCTTTTGATGGGCTGAAGTGGGTCGAGTTGGAGATTTACTCGTCAAATAGTGATGTGAAGAAGCTGTTCTATAAGGAGTCGGCGACTTTGAAGATATTGAGAGGGTCCTTTGGGATTAAGGTGGAGAGGATGGGATATCAGCCTGGATATGAGTCAGATGTGCCAGCATAGGCTGGCGTATGTACTACAAGTATATCGCTCGCTCCCCGTTTCCACGCCCTCTAGTAGCTGCTGCAGATCTTCCAAATTTAGTTTCGTTCATAGTGTCTTACCTTTTGTAGTCCTGTGGTTGTTTCCCATTTTCTATATGCTTCAACAAATGTATGGCCCCTTGCTTCCCATAGACCGAACTACTTATATCATATGAGGTGAAGACGTGCATGAGGCTCTCATATCTCAGTCAGGGCCACTTAACTTCGCTGAGTTGGGCTCGTGAGGGAAAGAGATTTAGACGCGCGTCATCCATGGACGCGTCAAGTCCCCCCTAAATCGCCTCTAAGCTCATTTCCTCTGCGAAAAGCTCACTAAACTCCAGACGCGCGTCGACATGACGCGTCTCTAGTACGCGTACATCGAACACTCTAGCATTTCTTCCTAACCGCCTGACGCAGCACCGTCCATTCCCTGACCAATCCTTGAGTCACCGGCTGAGTCACCGACCTCCGCGCCCAATCGGGGTCCGGCAAATTACCGAAAAAGGCAAAATGTTGAACATTCCCGACGCGTCTCCCTCGTTCTCCCATGTTCGCCTCCATTCTCCTAGGCTCTACACGACTCTTGGCTGTTCCACGTTGCTCGGCTGAATACTGCGCCGTTCTACAGAGCCTTGTTGAACGAAACTGACTCAGGCGGCGCGATACTGGTGCTTGTGGCAAGAACCAAAAAGGGAAAAGAAAAGAAAAGAAAAGACGAGAAAGGAAAGGAAAGGAAAGGGAAGGAAAAGGGGGAGGTTGGTTTCTCACCGGCGGGCTCACCTCACTGACCTTTGTTGCTCAGATCTTCGAGTCCGAAATGACAGCTGATGGCGAATTCTCGGTATTTGTCGTTGATTTTATTTCTGATACTCGGCGGTTGGCCGGTGACAGCCAATTTCTCGCGATTTTCAGAGCTTTTTGATTGGCTGGGGGAATCTGATACTCGGTGAGATAAAGGCGGGCGGCCTGATACTCGGGAGGTGCTGATAAGATTGCCGGAGATTTGGGTGACGGGGTGAGCCTGAGCCAGATGGCAGAGACTAGGAGGAGGGAGACAGTCCTGGGCCCTGGCATCCTATTTTAACATTGATTAACAGCCTCTTGGGACTTTTGTGTAACATCAGTGAGCACTATCTGTAAGTATATTAGACCTCAAATGTACCCTAACCGCCCAGAAATGTATCGTACACCCCGCCGGGCTCGCGCGCGCATTGCGCGCGCGGTTTTGATGAATACCCTTGTTGTAGGGTATTGGACTTGCGTATACCTACAATTTACTTACCATTGGACTCAGAAAAATGACTATATACCACTTCAGATGACATATTGATGTCCTGTGCAGTGAGCCGTGCTGCATTTGCAATTCTCACCGGGAGATATGGTGAGCGAGGAGGGCGGGAGTCGAACGCCCGCTTTGGCATCGCTTACAAATCTCAGACTAAAGACGCCGAGTATCAGTATCAATATCATGCTACTACCATATTTAACGCGCCACTTAGGCGCCTCAAATCCTATATAAGCGCGATGTAAAAATGCGATTTTGGTATCATTTCCCTCCTGGATTCAACCCATCCATCCAACCAATCAATCAATCTACCACCACCAAAAGAGTGAAGCTTGTCTAGAAATGTTCGCCGCTCGACCTTACCACCAACACCACGGCCTCTTCGGCTACAACCAACCCCACCGCGGCCCTAGGCCTGCCTTCAACAGCAGCTGGGTCGACGCACCCCAGGCGCCGTGCTGCGGGGCATACGTCGACGAGTACCCGGGGGCTGCACCCTGCGCGTGCTCTGCTCGTCCTCAGCCCGGTTATGGTGCTTACCACGGCTACGACCAACCCTTGAGGTATGATGCTCCTTCTCAGGAGTTCGGCTACGGCTATGAGCGCCGTGGCGCTCACCCTCACCCTCACCACGGCCCCCACGGCCCCCACGGCTTCCGCCACCCCCACCACCACCACCAGCACGAGCACCGCGCCTCTCTCGCAGAAGCCGATCTCGAGGCGCGTCTCGCGGAAGAACGCCTCGCGCTCCTCAAGCTCGAAAATGAACTCAAGCGCAAGGAGGCGCAGCTCAAGGCGCGCGAACGCGAACTTCAACCCGTACATCTTCGCGATCCCGTTTTACCAACTGCGAACCAACTTTACTTACACAAGAATGCGCAGACGCAACAGGTTCCTGGAGCGTTCATCGACTTGACGTTCAGAGCTTCCCCAGAATACAAAAAACCCAAACCCGCTGTTAGGCGGTGCAAGAGGGCTCCTACCGGCGGCAACGGTAGCTTCACGCTTAACTCTCTTCTCGGAGGAGGCGAGCGTGAGCAGAGGCCGTACGCGCAGTCTTGGTCAGATTTCTGGCCCCACCTCCAAGCTCAGGCTCAAGCGCCCGCGAAGCCCCAACCCCATATGCAGAAGCCTCAACCCAAACCCCACCCTCAGAGGCCTGCAGCTCAAGCGCAAGGCGCGCCGCACCCCTTCGAGGACACCCTGAAGATGCTCCTACTCCAGTGCCTCCGTCCGGAGGGTTCTACGCGTGAGGTACGCGGTTTTTCTTATTCTAACTTTGCTCGGGCTCCTTATGGTCACCCTTTCTATCAGCAGCAGACCCAGAATGCTCCTAAGCAACAAGAAGCGCAGAAGAAGGCCAAACCCGCTGCCGCGCCCGCCTCCACCCCTGCTCCATCCCCGGCGCCTAAACAGGAACAGACGCCCAAGCCCGCCGCCTCGACCTCTCCGGAGCCTGCCGCTGAAGGTTCGCTCATCGAACAGCTGAAGTCGCGCTACGAGAAAGAAGGGGAAGACGAGGCCCGCGACACGATGCAGGCGGTCTTCAACTCCCTGCTCCTGAACCACGTGAAGCAGCAACCGGCTTCCTCCTCGGCATCCACATCCTCTGCAGCAGCGTCCTCGTCCGGTCTGGCCAAACAACAGGCTGCCCAGGACTCTGCGGTGGCTGATAACACTAGCACTGCGACTGGGAACGTGAACAACAAAGGTAAAGGCAAAGCCCGCGCCGCGTCCCCGGAAGGCAGCGCACCCGCCAGCTCGGCCGATATCAACGCCGCCCTCGAGCGCGTCTCCCGCGTCGAAATGACCTTCCAGCGCCTCGCCGCCGACTTCCCCTTCCCCTCCCACCTCGACTTCATCAACCCCAAGCCCACAACCCCCTCCTCCGCCGACGGCTACGAATCCGACTCTGCCTCATCCACCACGAGCTCGGCGGGGTCGGGATCGACGTTCCCGCACCTCGCGTTCACGGCGCGCAACCACGCTGTGCGGTACTACGAGCAGACGCTGAGTGCGCTTTTGCAGGAGCTGGATTTGGTGGAGAGTTGGGGGAGTGAGGAGGTACGGAGGAGGAGGAGGGCGGTTGTAGGGCGGGTTGAGGAGGCGATTGCGGAGGTTGAGGGGGAGGTTGAGGGACGGTGGAGGAGTTGGAGTGCGAAGCAGGAGGCGGCTGGGCAGGTTGTTGATGGGGAGGAGGGATCTGTGAAGAAGGCTGAGGAGGCTGAGGAGGCTGCGCCTGAAGTTGAAGATACCCCCCTCTCTGTCGAAGAGAGTGCCGTTGTTTCCGAAACCGAAACCGAGTCCGAGGCGCAAGACACTGAGGTTATTGAGGGTGAGGCTCAAGCGCCCGAGCCTGAACATAGGACACTAAACCCGCGCCGCTGAAGCGGAGCGGAATATATTCAAACTCCGCCGCCATCAACAATGTTGGGCGCTGTTTGGCCATGGGCGCTGTTCACAACCTCTTGTCATCTCCCACCATGCCTCCTCAACGTCCGCCGCAGGCGGGTTAGGAACTACCAGTGTCTTCGCCGTAGGCGGTAGGGTGCGCACTACCGGTGTTTTCGCCGGAGGCGGCAGGGTGCGCACTACCGGTGTTTTCGCCGGAGGCGGCAGGGTGCGCATTAACGGTGTTTTCGCCGTAGGCGGCAGGGTGCGCATTAACGGTGTTTTCGCCGCAGGCGCGGGGTATGCGGTGTTTTGCCGCAGGCGGGGTTTGGGGATTGGTGCTGTTTGCGCCCAACGGGCGGGCTGTGGCTGGCTGTGGGCTGGTTTGGTGACCTGGTCATCATGTTTGGGCTTGAGGTTGTTTGGGTGCGGCGTGCTGGGTTGTTGCTGGGGCTTAGGTGCGTTTCAATATCCATCCTGGGTTGCGATTGTTCTGTCGATGTTCTAGGGAAGCGTGTGTTTGCGGCGCCGGCCGCGACGGCTGGGGCTCTGCCCCCGTCCCCGCCAGGGGGACCTTGTCCCCCTTGGACCCCCTGCGCCTCCGGCAGCCCTGCGGGGCCTTTTCGCCTCCGGCTGGGTCTTTCGCCTCCAGCTGGGGTTTTCGCCTCCGGCTGGGTCTTTCGCCTCCGGCTGGGGTTTTCGCCTCCGGCTGGGTTCTTCGCCTCCGGCTGGGGTTTTCGCCTCCGGCTGGGTCTTTCGCCTCCGGCTGGGGTTTTCGCCTCCGGCTGGGGGCGTCTGCGACGCACAGGGGTTTTCGCCTCCGGCTGGGTGCGTCTTCGACGCGTGCCTCCGGCGGTGCCTGCGGCAGGCTTGGTCTGCGACGGTCTATGGTCCTGGAGCCTGCGGCGCGCTTTATCCCACTATTCTTTGGAGCCCATAATTAACCTTATCAATTCATGTATTTTAATCATCGTGTTTTATACGATTCCTTCCGCTTTTCTTTCCGAATCTTCGAAAATGCCACCATCTCATGAACACCAAGCAACTCTCCAACCTGGTCATCCAATTCAGCCATCTCCTCGTCTTCAGGACCCTCCACACCAACTTCAAATTGCCCGATACTTGTCGTAGCACATTCCAGCACATCACCCATCACCATTTCACCGTTCAGCTGCCTGCGAATGTCGTCACTGAGGAGGCTGTCTATCTCTTCAATAGAGCTGGGACTGAGGGCTTGAAGCCGTAGCGTGAGTTCTAGCAGCCGATCGTGCACAGTTTGTATCTCCATGATAGTTGACGTGATTTCGTTGCAATTGTCCTGCTCGTAAGATGTGATGCTTTCGGATTTGGGCAAATCTCCAGCTGGTAGATTTGGGGAGAAGTCGGGGCTGTGACTGTCGGGAGACGCACTCTGCGGAGGGCTAGCTGCTGATAAATCGGATGCAGGAGACTCGGATTCTTCGGAATCTGGTGCAATTCCAATCCTCGGCTCACGGTGCGTTTTTATCTGTCCATATGTCCATATGTTCAGAGTGTGATGCAAGTACGAACGATTTCACTCACCCTGAGTGTAATATGACCTGGAACTTTTGTTTTGGTCCAAAGTGCCTTTCCGTCAGTGCCTGGTGACTCCGGCAAGGTGTCTACTTCTTCCTCATCATCGAGCTGGGTGATAGATGTGTCCACGGTCTCGCCGTGGGATCTAAAGACATGTTCAGTGCATGTACCATCAAGACCAGTGGGGGAACATACTCGACAATGATCTCGTTGCTCTGGGCGCAATGTTCGACGGGCACGTCGGGCGGGTGCTCCACATCAGCAAATTCATCATCCAAGTTGTCAATCCAACTCTGGATGCAAGCTGCAATGTCGCCAGAAGCCAGAGTCAAGCTAGAGTCGGAAAGAGTGTCGGCTGAGTCATCGAATGATAGTTCTGAGACGAGAGTCGAGGACTGAGCAGACGGCTTCGGATCTCCTGTCTGGATTGTTCGTAGACCGTGATAGTAATTTTCGAGCTTTTTGGTGCGCTTCAGCTTCTCGAAGAAATCTGGCATGATATCCGTGATGGTGAGTCTAATCCACAAGTCAATCCGAGGGAGACGCCCTGAGTGCTGATATGGCTGCCAGTACTTGTTCTTTATGCGTCCGTTGAAGCTTTCAAGCGGGTTGTTGGTCCGAGCGATGCGCTTGATGGGAAGCCTGAGCCGGCGAGCTGCTTCGATAGCTCCAGCAGGAGACCACGAGAACCAGTATGCCTTGACCTTGAGATACAGCTCAAAGTATTTGAGAAATGCGAGAGCTCCCTTTGCCTGTTTCTTCGAAATGCTGTCCCTTTTCCGTCCTTCCTGTTTCCAGAATGCAACCTCAGCAATATACAATGTCCGAGCCTCTTCGTGGTCGGTAATCTCCTTCAACAGCCGCATTAGAAATTTCCCGAGACGTGAGCGCACAGCCTGGCGATCTGGCCCTTTTGGAATGCATGCCAAGCACCGGTTTAAGCCATTTCGCCACGATTGCCAGATATGAAACATGCAGAGTATCAGGAGAATGGATGGCCAGAGTGTCGACAGTGCCGTCCTTTCGCGTACGTCGTTGTCAGTGTTTGCAACAGCGATGTTGAACGCCTCGCCTAGGTTATTTGTTCCCATGCTTTTCTTGAAACGCTCGAGCAAATCCGTCAGAATCTGAGTGTCGTAGTCAGCATGTGTTGCTTTAGCTGTGTCCCGGGCAGTAAAGATGATGAAACATATCGGGATCCCGGTGTTTTCGCTGTTAGCACCAGCAGAATTACGAGTAAAGCACGCGCAGATGAGAAGCCGAAGGTGAGATCCATGAGAACTTGCTGGTTGTGGCCATATTTCCACGCACTCTCCTTCATCTCTGGTGTCGAGATGATAATCTCAAACCGGTCAGATACCGGTTTGATATGCGCTTGATAGTGGAAACATGACTTGGTGAGAATGGGCGAGGGAGGTTGCGGCTTATCACGCCGGAACCATTTGTCGAGATTCTCCTCAGCAGAGGTGCGCTGGGAAATTCCAAGCTCCTGTGCTATCGTCCGATAGAGTGAGCAAGTATCATATGCCGTCAGGTAATACCGCGAGTAACGGTCACCAGGGATACCAGATGGCCATTTTTCATCGGCCCAAGCAGCGCACTCAGACTGCAGGAGGGAGACAGGCACATGTTTGCGCAGCAGTCCTAGGGCATGGTCGCGTAACTCGGTGTTGAGTGGCACAGTCGGGTTTCTGTCCATCTCAATCTGGTTGGAACATGCCTCTGAATGGTCAAGTATCCCGCTGATTTCGTCGATCGCTATCATGTTTCCTGCGTGGAATGGTCATTTTTCTGGCATTGCTATTCATAGATAATGGGGCGAACCATGCTCAGGCTCATGAACCGTAACCAATTTGACCCAAACCAGGCAGCCGACATTCTTCCAGGGCATTTGGCGCTTTTTTGATGCATGGCGGCCAGCTGTGTTGTCGGTTCCACATTGGCACTGAATATGACGTGTAGCGCGGGTTTTCTCATTCTGGAGAGACTTCTTGTCGCTTTTCTGAATAGACATCTTACTCTGAACATCTCGCTCAGAGTCTGCTGGAATGTGGATGCCAAGCTGCGTAAAAAGCTGGAATGCACGGTCTGATTGGGCATCGTATGAGAGAACTGGGAATGATGATCATATATCAGAGCATATACTTTGATCTTTCACACTGTAAGTGAATCGATGGTGCTCCAGGCCAACGTTCTTGATATGGACCTCCATGGCTTTGAGCGAGGAATCTGAGAGGCGGAGGCATTTAGGGACTGGGCCGTGCGGATCAAACGAGGAGCTCCGCATTGGGGATATAGAAGCGAGAGCCGGAACAGCAGACTGCTCGCCAAACGGGAGTCGGGCGAGAGCCTGCTGCATGGCTGAGTGAATTATTGGGAGGTAGGATAAGTACAGGGACGAGAAGCGCAAAGCGACGGGGACGCGTTGCTAAACCACGCGTTTGTTTTGCTTTGTTTGCATCAGACGCGACCGCCTTCGGCGGCGCGAGTTTAAAATCCGTTATTCGGTAATTGGCGAAGAATATCGAATAAGCGCCCGTTACACAAAGCGTGACATCACGGTCACAACCGTTCAAGATGTTGATTATCGTCACTGGAACGAACTCTCTCGGCAACCACTACATGGCCCACATCCCTGACGATGCGCCATTGTTTCGCTTTCAGGACCTCCCGGAAGACCTCGCACGTTTGGTGTTCGAAGCCGCTGCTCACGATGTCGACAAACCGAATTGGAGTTGTGCGCTTGTGTCGACGACCGTGCGATCTTGGTGAGTTACAGTTTTCCATAATCTATCTCCCTGTCACGACGAACAGTGGTATAAGGATCGCTGTAATACTTGAGCTGACACTTGCCGATTCAGGGTTGAGCCGATACTGTACAGGCGATCGTTATCGACACTCCTTGGAAAATGACGCTTCTGGGCCAAACCATGTCGCATCACCCCGCCAAAGCTCCAGCATTCTTCTCGACCCATGTCGAGCAAATTTACATCATCATACGCAGGGACAGGCTGAATCCCTCATACTCCGACCTCTATAGCCTTGAACTGCTCTCGGCCTGCCCCAATATCTGGCGCTGGTCAAATGGTAGTCAGGAGGCGAGGAAAGGGGATGTCGAGAATTTCTGGAAGAGGGCGGAGGACAAGGTAGCCACAAGGAGCTCCGAGCGACCTCTTGTACTGTAGCCATGCAGCTGGCTTGCCTTTAACTAATCATTCCGATTGCTAAGACAGAAACTAAGTTACACAGTCGCATGCCAGCTCAATGATAGGTAAGCCTTGACTTTTGCCCTCTCCTCCTCTCCGAGACTTTCTTCTCCGCCCGGTTCCAGAATGCATCTTCGTTGTCTACGGTCGCCTTCAAATCGCTCGACTGCATTCGCCATATTGCCTCCCGCGCTACCCACTGCCCTTGCTCGCCCTTCGCAATCTGCCTCCAGTAGTAATCGTCTCCAACAGCCACAACGATCCTTTCATCTAACGTCGATCCGTTGTCTTCGACAAGGTCACGCGCGTTGTCGAACCAGTGGGCAGACGTTATGGTGAAGACACATACAACCAGCGTAGGAGGAAAGCACGCTAGAGCTGCGCGGAGCTGGGCTGAGGCGAGCTCGATAGCCTCAATTTTGGGCGAGGGAGAAATACACAGATGTGTTAGGCAGGGTAAGGACTTCAGCGACCCCCACGACCAGGACCTGAGTGTTTCGTCCCAGTAGAGTTCGAGGTGCGTGAGCCTTTTAAACATCGTGTTCTGGTGGTCTCCAGTATCAAAGCGGAAGTGTCGATACGAGGGTTCGAATAGCATTCCGGGAGCGTGGAGCCGTCGCAGCTGCTGGAAGGACTTCCAGGCTGGTAGGTTTCCAACTGACAGTTCGTCCACTCTTTGGGCCTCCATCCATCGGTGGAAGTCGAGTCGATGTATGTTGGGACAGGCGTTCAAAAGGTTGATGAGCGCGTTCCAGTTTGGAACGACATTGAGAGAAAGTGTCCTGACGTATTTGCTGAAAAAGGAGGGTTTCTTGAACGACGTCGGATAGTTGTTTGAAAGGGCAAGCGATGAAAGGAGTGTTCGGTGCAGTAGGGGCATCTTGCGGGAGTTGTCAAGGCCGAATATGATGTGGCGGTATAGAATGGGCTCAACCCTGGTAGGGAATCGCAATATATGAAGTGTCAGTAAGGTCCTTGGCTGTACTCGAATCGGAACTTACCAGGACTGCACTTTCTTTGAGACAAGCGCGCATGTCCAATTCGGACTGTCAGGGTCGTTGGCAGCCATTTCAAAGACGGTACGTGCGATGTCTTCTGGAAGTAAGCAAAATCGGAAGAGTCGGTCGAGACTGGTACCGAGCGCCATAGCAGTGAGATGGCGGTCGTGGTGAGAGAGCTGTGCACGGCACGAGGCAATTAATAAAGGACAAAGCCTTACCTCAAATTGATCGCGATCGAGGTGCTTCTATACTTTGTCCAACTCTGACCTTGATTTCTTGGAAAATCCCTTCATAGTCCAGAATATGTTATGCTGATTAGTTTGGGTTTGAATAGATATGCAGTGGCGAGGTAGTGCCGATGCTCGTACCTGCCCAGTCTACGATATCAATTAAGCGCCGAAATCAATCCAGCCAATTCACTTAAGCGGCAAGGATCACGACTCGGATCCTTGAACCTCTCAGCCTGACATGAAGGCGTCATAGCTGCACAATCTTGGGATGCACCCTTAAACAAACTCAGTTCCGGAGTGGGACCGCATTACCTTAATGCCTACTTATCTACCAGGCTCGCTCGACCCTCTGAGGCACTGCGATTCCCACCTTCGTGATCCAATCTTACTTTGGTTCCTCAGCACCTGATTTGAACTTTACAGCAGTTCGTCCTACTCCACCATGTCGCTCAGGGAGCCCAGCACGTCGATTCTCAGTGGCGGAAGTGGACAGACGTTTCACGAGCTCAAAGTCAACTCCGCTGGACGAGACTGCATTACTCTAAACGTGTCGTTGAACAACAATCCGCCCACCTTCGCCGAGTCAACCTCTGTCCTCGATACAGTGCCTGCCGACCCCATACCACAGAAAGCTCAGATACGATCAAAGTCCTCATTCTGGGCGAAACTGAGTCGTCGCCTCGCCACTCTGAATACAATCACGGAGCCGCGGCGAAGAGCTCTCAAGCGTAGAAGGTCGGTAGAGTCCGAGGATGAGCCTGAGTGGCATGTTGTGAGTGCTATGCAACTGTACCCCTGGTAGGCCGCTGATCACTGTTAAATCTGGCTTGATTGCTCAGAGCTCTGTCGATGAGACCGATACGTCAGTGGTTATCCCAACAAGAGCAAGAACCAGCGCCCAAACCTATATCCGCAATATGATCGCGGTCGGAGAAGGCTTCCCCTGCTGGAACCCAACCGCATCAATCCCATCGCTTCCGCGATGTGGCATAGTACCGGGGGACGTCGGTATTATATGCCCAAGAGATGGTTTCATTAGGCTTTTCAACCTCTGGGATAAGCATGATTCAACCCAAGGCCAGTGGACAGCGCCACAAGCGGAATACCTTCCCGATAGCCGCCCTTTCGCGCAAGGTCATACTTTTGCAATAGGTGCTGCAGCAGATGTGACGATACATAGGGGAAGTCATATGTGAGTCAGGCCGCGTATCTTCCTCCCTCCCGTTGCTTAACCAGTATCTGATAGCTTCGAGTTCCACTGCCATTCCTCGGAGGGCGGGATACTCGCCATAACGTCAGACACAGATCTCCACAGTTTCACAAATAGAGTTACCTCCACTCTGCGCCACTTTATTTCTCTAAACGCTTCCAAGATCTACCGGTATGCCCTTGCGAAGGGGGGAATAACCGACAAACAACCGCTCTGTATCATTACAGGCTGCATCAAGGCTCATTCCTGGGCTATGGCCGCATACAGGGAGAAAATGGTCCACCCTCGGGACATACTACGACTCGTACCAAGGGACGGGGGTACAGAAAAAGTGTACATGTGGACGCAGAGGGGTACGTCTGATCCTCGTTGCAGTGACGCCTCGGGGGATGGCCCAAGGGATCAATGTCTCTTTATTCGAGGCTTCACGCTATCCCCGTCTGACAGGTTCTGGGAGACAAGTAGCAATGGAGTCTCATCACAAACGACCGACGAAGCTCAAGGAGGCTCAAGTGGCGGTACCGGCACGTCACAACCAAAGGATAGAGAAAACCGAGATACGGGACATCGACAGGGTGGGGACACGAATGGGAAAATGCCGGAATCCAGGAATGCCTTCTCCTCACCGCCTTCCTCGAGTAGCCGACTTTCGGTGGAGCCTTTTCCTTATTCTACCAACGTTGAGGTAAACCATCCGCGGAAATATGTTCGAGCTAAACTGACCTGTACACGGGCTTAGATATATCATCCATCTCATTATATCAACGAGCTACTTAAAGAGAAGGTTGGTACTCCAACGTTTGGTTCTCATACATTTAGAACTGTACTAAGAAGTAAGCACTAATGGCAGACCGGGTGCGAGTTTGCACTAGCTCATGATGATGACTGGATGGGTATACTCAAGGGGAGGCGGTTATGCAGTGGTAATATGTTTCAATACTCCAATATATATGGTACGGTACTCACGCACTAACAGGCGAAGACTTCTCGAATTTCACGGAGGAGATTGATCTGCTTGACGTGACAATCGATAATGGTATGGTGACAATGCTTTAGCGAATTCCTACTTTAAAAAAATCAGTTGCGCTGACTCCTGATCTTCACTGATAGGCGTTGCTTTTGTGACCTCTACAAAGGTACAAAATCCCATCGAAGGTACTCCAAGTGTGTATGAAACACGACGGTTACTATTAGACAGCGGAGACAATCCTGGCCAGATTCTGAAGATCTGCAAGTGCTGCGATATATCCTACCAGCAGCTTCCAAGGGAGATAACAGATAGGTTGGGTGTTACCGTAGCCGGGGGTCACAATATTTGCACAGCACTGAAAGAAATAGTCACCCAGACAGGGAACCCGGTGTTGAAGGAAGGGGCGCTCAGCCTTTTCTGTGTGATTGTTGGTCTTGGATCCGAGGTCAGTGGCGGAAGCGAGGAACTCGAAGTATAAACAACCTGAGCTTCCTCTATATTTCACCAGGACATGAAGGAGGTACAGAGGGGTGATTTAACCAACATCATTTACGACGCCTTTAACTTGACGAGAGCAATCTACCGTCTCACTGATTGCAATGAGAGCGAGGAGCTGTCTGTAGAGGTTAAGGGCTCCTTTGAAGAGCTTGCAGTGTACGTCTTTCCAAGCCATTTGAATCAACTAATGCATTTACCGTGATAACACCCCAGGTTCATCCGATCTATCCAAGCGTATTTCAACAGACTGGAGAGGCTGAGCCCTCTCGGTCGACTGATGAATCGCAATAACATGGAAGATCAGTATATCAGCGAGTGGAGGGCAAAATTTGAGAAGATTTGCGGGGTATTTGAGCATTTCCCGGTGAGTCAGCAATCATATTAATTTATGCCAAGTTACGGCCATTGATAAACCTCTGACATGGGGTTACAAATTAAAGTATGGAACCACGGACACTTCGTTACCACAGCTACTGGCTGGGTTGAAGGAGGCCGACATAGGGCGCGACGAGACTACGCTGCAGAAAGGAAATCCTCAGACATACAGGTCAAGTCGGCAAGACTACAGCGAGGAATCCCCCAAACGATTTTACGGGACATGGGCTAGAGTACTCGACAATAGCACTGAAGGTCGCCCTTCCTACCCATATATCAGCCAAGGTTCGCTAGTAGCGACTGAGAACTCAACTTCGGGTACATCTCAGCGGGAAGGTGTCAGGCAGACTCTGAGAAAAGGAAAAGGACAGGTTGGAAGACTCGCCCTACCCTCCGAGTCTGGAAATAGGATGAGCAAGTGGAAAGAGCACCCCAAAGTTCGACGCAGAAGACTACAAACGGGTGAGGGTACTGGCTGATTTAGATGTTGCTATTTACTAAAAGAAATCATGGCATTGTTTAGAAGATCATGATGTTCCCTTGCCACGAGGCAGCGAGCACGGCAATAGCGACGACCTTTCAGGCGGAATTTTCTACAGAGTGGCTCCAGCTTGAAGCCTTGGAGAAGCCTCACCACGAAGGGCGAACTTGTCCTGGATTTGGACGGACATGCATTTCGAGAATATCCTACCTTTGAAGTCGTTTCATCTCGTCTGCCTCATATACCTGTTGTTGATGTACGTTACGGCTTGAATCTTGACTTTGCTGGGGATTACTAGTACATACTTCCAATTATGCTACGCGGAGAAGACACGAAGGCTAGGGCACTCGGTCGCCTATCATTGAAAATAATCTGCAATAATTATTCAGTACTGCCTGAAGGGGCTTCGCCTAAAGACTAATACACTGTCCCATACGAAGATGCTGCGCCCGCCCTTCGCCTGGACACTATCGCCTCTGCATGGTCCCAAAGTGCTTCCTCACCATCTGTCTGTGTGCCGTTCCTCGTCTCTAGCCCCCACGTTGCGCACCGTCTTATCCACGCATCCTGTTCGCCATTCCTACTGTGGGACAGATAATAGAATCTGCTGACTGCGATTACGACCCGCTGATCCAAGCTCGCATCGCTACCTTCAAGAAACCGCCGGGGGTTGACTCCGTTGCTTCTGTCAGAGACGTGCAGAAATGGTACGTGCAAGACATACACAGCGAGCGACGTGGGGAAGCGGGGAGTAATTGACCGTACAGCCTCCAATGAGAATGCGGCCGCTTTGACTCCTCGCTGTCGGAGTGTAAGGCAAAAGTGTGTCAAGGATTTCAGCGACGAGAAAGATGTACAGCCCAAAGCCCCATGGGAGGGTTCCCAGATGATGTGAAGGTGTGTAATGTGGTTTAAAAGGGAGGGGCCTTCTGCGTGGGGTTGTCGGTATATGGGAGAAACCATGGAACTGCTGATGGATAGCCTTTTCAGGCGTAACTTGTTCCATGAAGGGTGGACACCTATTCCCCACCGGGGAGGGGTCACGTTGGCAAGTGCTTCTCGAAGACGCGGGCCGAATCTGAGCTGGGTTACAGAGGTACAGGCGCTCAGGATAGCGAAGATGGTCCCCAACTGTGCGGTACCCAAGTCGATGTCGAGTAAGCGAACGTGGTTCCCGAAGAACTGGCTGGGTTTCCGGGTACACGAAGGCCCACTGGAGGGTGGGTTGACGGTAGAGAGGATTGTGCGATATAGGAACGTAATTTCTCTCTCCGTCTTGAGTGTGATTCTGCGATAGAGCAACTGCTCAACCCAGGACTGTACGGCTTTAGACACTCGGGCGCAGGCCCAATTCGGTTCTTGGATGTCTTCAACGGCGGTTTCGAAGATCAAGCGCACCAGATCCTCCGGGATATCTTGCATGGCAGGGGTATTGTCGATGCTAGGGGACTCCATGATGCTATGCACAGCGGCTAAGAAAAGAGGACGATGGTGTTGAGGACAAGGGCGGAAGCCACGTGTCACAGCTGATTAGGCGCCGGTGGATCGTGGTAACGCCTTATGTAATGAGCAAATTAGATCGATTCCGACCGCGATCATTTTTTCTACCTCTCCAGACTCCAGCAGCTCTCCAGCGTCCCACCCAAGTCCCGTCTTCATATCTCGACCTGAGCCGAGGATTATTAGCCATCCGAAATCCACCATAATTACCCTCGGTTCACAACACCAGCTCACAATGTATCGCAACGCGCTGGCACTCTTGTTCGTAAAGGTTTTGTATGGGACCCCCCGGCTGTCAGGCACGAACGATCGCGCATTTAAGGTCTTTTGAGGCGCGTGACGGTCTTGAAGTGGCCGCACTTCAAGGCCATCACGCACCTCAAGCTCCCTTCGAAAATGCGCGGGTTCGACCAGGCTCGGGTAGTATGTTGGATTATAGTGATGACTGGGGAGGGAAGTTTGGAATGTGGTGGTGGCACAGTAAGGAATATGTGGACTCTTTCGAGAGCGTGGGGTTAGCGAGGGAGGTCGGGTCGCTGGAACCGAGGAGGTAGAGGGGTGGGAGGCGCAACGTCGGGCGAACGCAGGAGAAAGGGCCAAGAAGGAAAGAAGGCAGGTGGCGTCGAGAAACGGGAAGGTGACTGGGTAACAGGGCTGCATCGACAGGAGCGTACGCCGTGACTGCACTCAGTGGGTGAATCTGCTCGATACATCCCTCCTCGCTGCACTGTCGGCTGGGTTTGAGCGAACCGGCTTGGTGTATATCTATACAAGACCAGCTCGTCTCGCATTCCATGGGGCTCAGTCTTACGCTTACTGCCTCCCTGTGGTCTACCTTTGGTTCTCACTCTTGTCTGGCTCTGATCGGCTTCGACGCCATGGACTGAGTGTGGGTGAGTGGCAGAGGCGCTGAACTCGGCTTCGTAGAGGAAACCTGGCGGAAAGGCGGAGCTTACCGACAACTTTCGCTCAGCCGCACAACATCACAGTCCACGTATAGGCCATTTGCGCAGCCCGTCCGCTCCCTGACAGCTTCACCCACCATGCAACGCCCAGGCGACAATTTCTGCTTCAAAAACCTTCCAGTTGGCCTCGTCTGCTCGGTATTCGAAGCGTCTGCCAGTGACCAGGATGAGCCGAACTGGGCTTGCGCACGCGTATCCAAGGCGTCCTATCGTGGTGAAACCGCATCCATCTGTACTGCCACATCGTCGGCGACGATGATTGGACTTTGGACCTTTTGCAAAGCACGTGGCGCTAGACCCCGACCCACTGGTGCCAGCCTTGGCGCGCAAGCGGGATTCAGATTACCGTTTGTTTTGGACCAACGTCGAGTCGATAACCTTCGAGTCAAAATGCAGGGGCTGGCCGCAAATAATCCTCGGCGTTCTCACAATATCGAAACCCGTTTCTTGCCTCGCAGTGTGTCTAGGTGGATATGTTCCTCCCGTCGTACTTCCCCTTTCGCTCACCTGAGAACGCTATCTTCACTAACATTGTCAATCTCAAACTCATCCGGTGTGCGGGTCTAAGGGGCGAAACGAGTACTAGATGATGTCCCGGGACGGGCTATCCTCGATTCAGGCTTCAGGCTTTAACCCACATCTCGATCATTCCCCCCATGGACGGCGCGTGCACACTTCCTGTCGGAGGTGGATACCTTGCGATGAGGTTCCATACACATAAGTACGTACCTTGTGGGGAAGGTACATACCCCTTCGAAAGTATATGATCCGTAAACGCCGCTCTCAGGCTCGAGGCACGGTCAACGTGAAAGTTCTCTGATTGACCGCCACCCTTACCTACCCTTCTTTCCAGTTAAACTTACCGGAATCGCGCATTTTGAAGTTCTTTCATTGTACTCGACTTCAACTCTGAGCTCCAAGGCGAACTAAGGACGACCCCTACAGGTATAAGGTGATGTATAAATGGTACGGCTTGTGGTGTCAGTCGACCTTGTTAGATGAAATGAGTTTTACGTGGATGGCAATGCTTCGAATAGTGACAAATGACAGTCATGGTATGCACCTTGAATACAGATAACCTTTCGGGTGCAATTAAAGAGCGCCCGGCCAAAGTCAATTTGAATCGTGCGGGAATCGTACGTACTAGTAACGGCTGCCAGAGCGTGACATGCCCACTTTTATATTGCCAGGTTCCTGGACTTGCTCGAGCACAGCTTACCCTCTCCACTCTACTTGAATATGGTGGAAATAATCCCGCCCAAAAGGAAGCCTTCACAGTCCTTCCACGATTGGCCGCTCGACGTGGTTTACTCAATCATGGTGGAAGCCGTTGAGGACGACGAGCCCAATTGGGCATGCGCTCGAGTGTCCAAGCAAGTTCAGTCATGGTGAGTGCCGTCCGGTCTCGTCAGGAGGCACATATCTGACCCCAATGTTAAGGGTCGAGCCTATTCTGTATCGGTCCATCGTTCTCGGTATGGAGAAGCCGCGTGAATTGAGCTCATTGAGCATGCTCGGACTCGGGGCGTTTGAATGCCTCCACCGTACGATCCTCCACCATCCAGCAAAACTGGATGGATTTTTCGCCATGCATGTCAAGAAGCTGGGTTTCCGCACCCTTTTTGATGAAGGAAAGACGCTTGAAATTATGGCAGCCTGTCCTAACGTTTCGCAACTTGAGTATAGGACCTCAATCCTATACCAAGACGCCTCGGCCGACGTGCTCAAGGTCGGAGGGCACACGACCTGGGAGAAGGTCAGGCCGAAATGGCTCCTCATCCATGCAAACATGTTCGTTCCGAAGCAACGATACTTTGGCGCTCCGATATTCAAGAACGTCACCCGCCTCGAGCTAATTTGGAACTTCAATACGACCTGGAACTTGCCTTCCCTCGTTCTCCGCCGAGCCTTGACGCATCTATGTATATCGACAAGCCCATTCGATCCCGACCCAAGGATTGCTATCGCAGCAATGTCCAACCTCTCCGCGATGCGGCAGTCTTCGAAGGAATTTGTGGATTCCCTCGTGGTTTGCATCTTTTCCATCACCAACATCGAATTTGCAGCAGGTCCTGCGATACAGTATCTTCATACTGATCCAGCTTCCAATGTTGTGGTGGCTCTCGATGATGTTGACTTTTACGAAGCTTTCATCGAGCAAGATGACGAAGAATCGAAGAAGATAGCGGAGGGCCTAATTCCAAGGTCCACTCGCTCGGAAATGTACACTGGGATTGTGAATGAGGCGGCGTTCTGGAAGAGGGCGGGAGATAAAGTCAAAGAAAGAGCAAGGCTGCTGACTCTGAGGGTGAGCCCTATTTCATATCTTGGCCTTTGCTATCAAACAATGGTATACTTACTACTTATGATAGAACTCTTTAAACGATTCGGACGCACACCAAGCTGACGCCGAGGATGAATGAGTAGTCTGGGCAGTAGGCTGCGGTCTTAGGATATTTTGTGACCTTCGGTCCTGTTTGGTGTACATCTAGTCGGATTCCGTGATCACACCCCTGTATTTTCTGCGATACAAGGAAGGATCTGAGTGTCGCACACACACACACACACACACACGCCAGGCAAACATCGTGAAACACAGGTAGACTTTTCCGAGGCAGGTTTCCTCCAGTTCACTCCTACCTCATTCATCGGTCAAGCAATCACCGCAGCCTCCAGCCTTCCTCACACTGCGATGGGTTTACAAGTTGCCAGCTCCGGGGATTGTGGTATTCGGGAGTTTTCGCTCGACGATTTCCCCGAAGACCTCGCGCGCCAAATTTTTGAAACTGCAGTCCGTGATCCAGATACCCCGAACTGGGCCTGTTCACGGGTATCAAGGAAGATCCAGGCATGGGTCGAGCCATCCCTCTATCGCGACATCACCCTCTACTACAACCAGTCTATAACACTCATCCACAACACCCTTATCTCGACCATCGCTTGGAAATCATCCAAGCCGCCTGCCTTCTTCGATAACGTCAGATCCCTCTGTATTATCCCAGCTTACCTACCACTGTGGGGCGATATAATGGATCTTCTATCTGCCTGTACCTCCCTCAGGACACTCCACATATTCAATTGGTTGACTGAAGGCCAGGAGGAATTTCTGATTGGGAACCACCCCGCATGGAATGCGCTGCGCTTGCGACGTCTACGAATTCCAGCCCTTCTGTTCCACCCCTCCCATCTCAATTTGGACATGAAATCTCACCCAATGTTCGCTCACATAACACACCTTGAGCTCCCATGGGTGACCCATGATGTTATCGACAAAGATTGGTCATGGGCTTCGCTCTCATCTCTCGAAACCCTCACCCATCTCTGTCTAGTCACGGCCGTCCTGTTTTTCCTACTCGATAATGCATCCGCCCAACTTCAGGCTGCAGTTCCCCACTTCCCATCCTCCCTTATAGTCTGCGTCTTCGAAATCCGTACTTTGGGCAAGCGGTTCTCAAACGCGGAGCAAGTTGTTCTGAATAACGGCCGGCTTCTGGATTCACGGGTCGTTGTCGCTGTGGACCACGAATACTACTGCGAAGAAGTTGAACTTCAGAAGGAATGTGTTCGACCCTGGATCAAGGAAGAAACCATCTGGAGGAAGGAGGACCCCTGGGGTAGGAATTGGACCGAAGGGGTCGACGCGATGTGGAAACAAGCAGAGGCTAAGGTGGCACAGAGGAAGAGTGAGAGAGCGTTGAGTGCGTTTACTAAGTTCCACGATGTTACATACTCTGACCAACACTTAGAGAGTTCATAAACTCGAGACGCTGGGCACTCGGGTCAAGCCAGGGTGCTCACTCGGCGGCCCCAGCATGCCAGCAATATCCACAGGCCGCGGCTTCATACTGTATGACTATAACGAAATGCGTACCCAAATTTATTCTTAACGTGCATCTGAGGACTGGATTCAAGTGTGCTATCATCATGTGTGCCAGCTCCAGACAGCACCGTGACAGGGCAGTCGAAACGGCGATCGATGCAACAAGCGCCCATGCTTGGCGTGGGATCAAAACCCCAAACACAATCTATCAATCAGCACTGATGTCCAATCTTTCAATCTTGACCTGAACGCCCACAGCCCACCCAGAACGATGGAGAAAGCACCTAATGAACTCGCCACTTTCCGATTCACCGATCTTCCAGACGACCTAACACGCTCGGTATTCGAAGCATCAGCTGAAGACAAGGATGATCCGAATTGGGCCTGCGCACGGGTCTCCAAGACCGTCCAGTCATGGGTTGAGCCCGTACTCTACCGCCACATCGTTCTCAACACCGGATCCGACATCATAAACTTCCGCCGTACGCTCACATCCCGCCCGACATCCAAGCCCCCTCACTTCTTCTCCGACAACGTCAAATCGCTATACATCACTGGTTCCTCCTATCACCAAGCTACCTACGAGATTATGTCGGCTTGCCCAAACGTTTCGCACCTAGAGTTCCACCTTCACCTAGCTGAAGATAAGAACAACGACCTCCGTGTGGGGCGACATAAAGTATGGGATGCCATGCGCCCAACGAGGCTCAATATCCCTGCCCTCATGTTTCTCCCCTCCCGTCGACACTTCAACTTCATACCGGATGAAAAGTTCGACTCGACGAGAAACCCAATGTTCTCAGCCATCACACATCTGGATTTGTATTGGGACCGGAGCATTACCACCTGGTCATGGGAGACGATCTCCCTTCTCCAGGGCCTGACACACCTATGCTTCTCCATGGCGCCGGCCCGGCTCGACACCATATCCTGCGCCTCCCAAAATTTGCGTACCGCACTACCCTATTTCCCAACTTCACTCACCGTCTGCGTATTTACCATCCCCTTCACGCAATTTTTCGACAACGCACGGGAGCTCATCGAGAACAACAGCACGCGCCTGGATCATCGAGTTGTGGCGGCGGTAGACGTGTATTACTACAATAAGGAGATTGAGAAAGGTGAGGAAGGATTATGGGTGAAAAGGGAAGCAATCTGGAGATATGCAGGCGGTCTGGCGCGAAAGGACGAAGAAAAGGCTTTCTGGGAGCGAGCGGAGAAAGTGGTGCATAGCAGGAAGGCAGCCTTGGGGATCGAGTACGCGATGGGTCAGCTCACAATAATATAGTTCCGCTGCCAGAATACAATGTTATGACATCGAAAAGTCCGGTCCCGTTTGAGTCTAGAAATGGGTACAGCTCAATTAACAAGACCTAAGGCGATCGTCGTTTGCCCAGGTTGTCCTCCACTATCTTCCAGAAATCACCATTAAAGCCCTCGATTCTGCGAGTCCCCGGACTCCGCCTACAAATTACTGCATTCTTGAAACACCCGTCCCATGTTTCCATCGCCTCATCGAATTGTGGTGCGTCCACCTCAAGAGCGAGGACAAACCTCGCATCAAGTGCCAGTGTGCCTTCCATTACCGTACGCGGATGCGAGTCGTGTAGAGCTGGGTGTGTGTGTGTGTGTGTATTTTCTAAGGTCGAAAGGGGCCACTCAAACTGACCATCAACCCCCGGGGTGATTACGAGGGAACTCTCCAACCTCATCATGCCCGGTACCTGCCCAGGGCTGGGGGCGACTGACCTCACAAGGTTGTCCATCCCCCAGAAGCTGAACAGGCGTGGAGTTCGTACATGAGTCTACCTAATGCTGTTACCTACTGTGCTACTCTACACCTAATCATGTTCTCTCCCTCTGACGACTTTGTGAATAAGAAATTGGCAGCGGTGGGTACGTATAGCGGTGCTTGTCAAGTATGGCGTTTACCGTTACGTTCCACAAGTATTGTATTCTGCCGTGATATTCATTGAGTCGGGGAGGTGGATTAGGGCGACCATCAGTTGCGCGGGGTCCTGTATTTGCGAGATCTGAAGAATTGTGGCCCGTACCTTGTAAGATGAGTTTAATCGACAAATTCACGCCTAAGAGCGATGAGCCCTGGGTCATTTGCGCACTCAAAGAGTGCATGCTCGCGGGTCTCGATCGATATCCGGCATAGGCGACATTTTCTCATCTCGACGGGACAAGGTTCTTCATGTTACATGTATTAGAGGAGTCAGGACTCGATCGCGTACTGCCAATGATATGAGGAGTGCACTTTTGTAACAGCTCTTTCCGGTGTCGTGCGTCTTTTACCTCGAGGTAGCCTCGGGAGCAACACAGTAGGCGCGCGTTGGGCGCGCGCAATTGGGCAACTCTTCTTATGAGCTGGTGCTGCGGTCTGACGTAGCGGCAGGGGGCTAAATGGACGTGCTCGATCGGCCTCTGCGCGCCGGTGCCGAGCAAGGACCGCATGGTGCTTCTGAGATCTCCCCGCAACTGTTTCCACGCACGGACGCACTGCCAGCGTGACGCGTTTCGATGCCCCACGTCGCCCTCGACGAGCTCAACACGGTGAGGTCCTCTTCGACGTCCTCTAGCGTCATGTCCCGCAGGCTGTCCACCATGTAGGGGCTCTAAGAAGAGTGGTCGGAGAGTAGAAGACTCTTGTACCACTTTCATCAAACTTTCATGGGCCCCATTGGCCTTCTGAAATGTGCGAAAGAAAAATTGGATGACTATGACTATGGAATGGTGCGCAATGGCGGCATGTAGTGTTTTTGTGTGCATCGGCACTGTTTTGTGGGCGAACTCGGCGCCGAGGGGAGGAGAAATGACTTACTCGAAATTTGATGGTGGTGGTTAGTTGTAGAAAGGGTATGGGGAGTGCGGAGGGCAAATACCATAAGCTGCGTAGGGATATGGGGTACCCAACTCCTGACCTGGACAAACATGCCGAGGGGGTTGATACCAACCTCGTAGGCTAGGCACATGTGTGTCAAGGCCTGTAGTGACGAAAAGGAGGGCAAATTCCATCTCTGTCCTTGGAGGCGGTAGCCATCCCAGGGAAGCTCCAAATGGGTTAAGAATGCAAACATGGGGTTCTCCAGGGGACCAGATATAAATGTGAAATGGGAACGTGAAAACATGTATGGGGCTATGCGCAGCCTCTCCAACTTTGAAAATCCCTTCCAAGCTGAGTGCTTTCCAACCAGAAAGGGCTCTCCGAGGTACGAGGTAGAGAAGTGTAGTTCCACGATGTTTGGACATGCCCCCAGTATAGAGATGATTGTGGTGGGCTCCTTGCCGTCCCAAAAATCGATGAAGAGTGACTTGACATATGTCGCGAAGAATGGGGCAGGCTTCGCTGGGTGCGAGTTGACGGTACGGGCGAGGAGTATGGCACTTGCGCTGGTGTGCTCGACACGGATATGACGGTACAGAATCGGCTCTGTCCAACCTTGGACCTTTCGCGATACGCGTGCACATGCCCATGACGGTTCGTCCGTGTCCGAGGTGGCTGCCTCAAGAATTGTTCGTACGATATCTTCAGGGAAATCGTGGAAGTAGTCGACATGGCGGTTTGGGGACGCCATGGTAAAGTGTCGTGGTGGGAGAGGAAGAGAGCTAGGAATGGAACGGTTGGGCTTGGGCAGATAATCATAATGCAAACGTGGTGAAGATTGAGCGTGACGCGTTTGTCGGGTCACGTTTACTGGCGCGCGTGACAAACGCCTCGAGGGTGGGCGCTTAATCGGTGCAAATGGTCAACTCCGAGGCTTCTGGCACGTAGTGCTGGTGGAGACCATTTCTCCGCAGATTAATCCTACCTCGGAGCTTTGACCCTCAATGGGCATTTCAGCCTGTAGTAGGTGACGCTCAGACGGCCGTTCTGTGGCCAGAGTTTCTGGTTTCCTATTTCTACGCACCAATGTGTCGTGCTGTAACAATCTTTTATGGGTCTGGGACAACTCTATCCGCAGTCGTGCCACTACTTTGGACTCTCACAACCATAATCTACGGTCCGTCTAACGAGATATTCCGAGTGCAATCACCATCGTCAAAAAGACTCAGAGTCGTCATGGCACTCCTTTATCCTTCGTCCTGCAACCACCGCCTCCGCCCTCCGCCAAAATGCCCCTGAATCACTATCATGTCTTGCCTCCGGCCCAGCAACGTATCGCCAGATTACGAGATTTAGCCAACGCTCGCCACGACAACTGTCATAGTGACACTTGTCAACGGCGAAAACAAGTCTCGCATCCAATCCTGAGCTCCCCTCAACCAATTGTTGCGAGTTATCCAACCACTGCCTGACGGCTTTGGAGGGGTTGCCTTTCCGAGGGTCAGGACGACTGGTCGAGCTCAGTGGCTTGTACTGGGAAAAGGGCATCGAAAGTACGTATAGCAAGAGCGACGAGGGAAGGTACGAGATAGTCGATGCAAGGAGCTGCTCCGCCAATCCTGGGGACTCTAGAGAAGGCGGGGTGCCAAGGCACAGATGTGTGAGCTTTGTGAGCTTGGAAAGAGTGGACCAAGTCCAGGATGTCAGGGTCTCCGCAGTACAGAGTAGCTCTAGATGGGTGACGTTGGTGAAGATTGGGTTCGCCTCCTGTCCATGGTTGAAGCACCGGAAGTGCATGCGCTCGGGAAGAAACATGGACGCCGGGAGTAGCAGTCTCTTTGGTCTGGGTTTGTCCCACACCTGGCGCTTTCCGATTTTGACGCCAACGTCGACACCAGCACCTTGCGGCATGTAGACTTCGTGGAGCTCGATTCTATTGAGCCCCGTGCAGAGGTCCAGAATGTCCAGTATGGCGTTCCACGAGGAGTAGTGGCTTATTGAGAGGCTCTTTACATAGAGAGCAAAGATTTGCGGTCGTTTGTGCGACAGGATAGTACGGTGAAGGCGACCTGCAACGGCCGAGTTGTCGACTTCAATATGGCGGTACAAGTAGGGCTCCGTCCTGGTTATATGAAATGTTGAGGTTATCTCTACATGCAGAGAAGGCCTGACGCACCATGCTTGTACTGTTTTGCATACCATAGTCAAAGCCAATCCGGCACCCCGCAAATTTTCGGCTGCTATCTCCAGCACCGAACGAGCAATGTCTTCCGGTAGGTCCTGGAAGGGAAAAGGCCTGGTTGGTGTAGTCATCGAGGGGAACGTAGAGGGAGAATCTTGAGAAGCAGAATATAAGGCGACCGTCAAGAGCCGTCAAGGAAGAAAACAAAAGGCGAGAAAGAAACGTGGCAGACTTGGTTGATCAGCCCGCAAAGTGGCAAAGCTATCACGTGCCTCCTGCGGGCGCTTAAATGAGGTTGATCGCAAGATAACATCTGTAGGGCCGACTAGCGGCACAACCTGCTACCTATGAAATTCGAATACCCACCGGGCGAGCGAGGGTTATCCCTCCACAAGTCACCCCATCCTCACAAGGAATGCACCTTTAGTACAGCCTGAGGGAAAGGGGTATAGACAAGATATGTACCTTTGGTATAGCCTGACTCTGAGTCGGACCCGAAGCGAGGCAATGGCCATAAGTACTTACCTTTTGCCCACTTGACAGTTCTGCCCCGCCCGCTTGACTCCAGCAACCAGCAATACCTACTTATTTGCGAAGGCGCCGAAGAGGTCGGAGGATGACAGCATGCGATCAAAAATCCAAACGCCAGCCAAATTCTCAACTTAGGCACCCTAAGACCCACTACCTTCGGTAGCAGGCATTCCCAAGAACGCCAGGAAAGGGGTTCCTCTTTGATCTGTTATCGTAGCCTTGCGTCTCCGTAGATGCATTCAGTATAAAACAGGTCTTTATGCGCGATCGCAGAGTATCTTACACGATGGAGCCTTCCATGACCCACGTTTCTCCACTGCAAGGCGAAACGTGAATGGTTGATAACCGGATACTGCGTATTCTCTCCTCCATATGCCATAGGTATGGTTCCTTGGTCGGAACGTTATCTCGCCTATCATAAGCAATATTTCTGTCGCGATGTCCACAGACTAGGAGAAGCGTGCCTCGGTGTACCCTACCCCCCTTCCGCAACCTCATTCAGCCTCGTCGGATTGGTCACATCGGGGTCGAGCGAGAAACCGGAGGTTCAGATCGTCAACCCCTTCGTATCTTTCTCAAGCCCTGTCTTTTCGCCCCTCAGTTTAGCCACCATCTCTTCAGCCCTCCGCCAGAAATCGTCGTCGGTGAGCATTCCTGTCTCCTTGGGATGGTTGAACCTGACTATGGTCTTTCCATTGAGCCCCGGGGCGAATTTCCTCCACCACGAATAGTCATCTTCGTCTAGTGCGGCGACAACCCTGGGGTCCGCACGCATACAATTCTCGATCATCAGTCCCGACCTCGCGCGCAGTGCCGGATCCTCTTCAGAGAGGCCCACAACACATACGCGGAGTGCAATTGGAAGGTGGGGTACGATCACGGGGATCCATTCCGCCCCGAAAGAAGCAAAGATCGGCTCAATGCAGAGATGGGTAAGGGATTTGAGATGGCGGAGAGTGTCCCAGGACCACGCGTGGATTTCCACCAGATCTGGGGGTGAAAGCTTGAGTACCAGATGGGTAACATGGATGAGGAAGGGGTTTGCGTTTTCTCCGACGGTGCGGAAATGATGGTTTTTACGTCCAGACCACCAGAAGAGGTCGTCTTGGATTTCCAAATGCTTAGGCCGCAGCCTGTTCCATGCCGGTTGGGCGCAAAGACGGTTGGACGGTGGACAGTCTCGATTGTTTATGGGCTGAATTACAGTGAAGCGAGCTTTCATACGGAGTCGTTCAATATTGGCGCAGGCATCCAGGATATCGACAATGGCGTCACAGGACTAAGAACAGCCTGAGTTTAGCGCAAGGCTTTTCACGTTCTTCAGGAAGAAACGCGACTCTTTCGATGGGTGTGAGAGGATTGTGCGATGCAGGAGGTTCATGGTCCGAAAGGAGTCAACGTAGATATGCCTGTATAGCACTGGTTCTACCCTAATTGACGAGCAAACAAGGAATATTAGCCAGTCGTTTCCAATGCACAAGTCTTTCAGGGATGCGCACCAAGCTTGTATCCCTTTGCATACCCGTGCACAAGCCCACCCTGTTGCTGGATGCTCTTCGATGACCTCCTCCAGGATCAATCGTGCTATGTCTTCTGCAAGGTCTCCGAAGCGGAAAGCATCTGTGTCGTTCATGGTACGACTTGGTGGAGGCGAGGGAACGTGCGAACTTCGATGGCCCTCGAGTCTCGAATGCCAGCGCAATCTGTGACACTGTGATGCAGTGCAATGGGATGTCACAGACAATCAACGGGCGCTTAAAGCCATTCTGCTGCTCCGGAAAAGATTTTCCTCATGCAACGACAAGCCGCAGAACGGTCTGCAGATCCAGGCCCGCAGCAGATAGGCGCCCCGAAAACGCTAATCATCGGTTTAATGGTCTAGTTGGTTATGACATCTGTCTAACACACAGAAGGTCTCCAGTTCAAGTCTGGGTTGAACCTCTTTTTCTCCATCCTACCTTCATCAAGCTCTGGAGTCTGGACTCTGGACTCTGGAGTCTAAAATATATATACTACGGCGCACGCCGATAGCTAAAGGAGACTTCTACGTAGTTTTGACCTCATATCCTACTGAGAGTGAATATTTTACGCCTACCGCTGGGCCCGTTCATACATCGTCGCAATCGTATCCCTCTGACATGACCCGTCCCACTACATCAGGGTGAATTAAGTGCTCCTGGACTTCAGTGCTCTCTGGGCTGAATTCAAGGCTCCGGGCATTTCTGAGCACCGTAGAATAGAATACGACCCAGAAATTGTCCTAGATTCGCTTGGCTAATTCCAATCTACTTCTCTCGGGATTATAACTTTCTTCCATATCACAAGTTTCAGATCCTCGGGCATATAAAGCCCTTGCCTTGGGCTTCAATATGCTTTTCACGATTCACCCAGCGCTCGGACCTCCCAATACTTAAAGGTTTTGCCAAATATGTGCAACTCCGGCAATTATAGGGGCCAATCACCGTCATCCTCCTGAATCCTGTTTCCTACCTTCATTCTCCTCCATAATCCTCGAAAATGAAGCCCCGGATCGCGCCTGCACTTCTCATATCTCTAAGAGCTGCAGTTACATACGCAAAACCTTTCTTCCGCGACGCAGTCAACTATGCTGTCCAGGGAACGACGGCAACGCTGAACGACGCGAACACGAGAACGATAATACCCGTCGAGGAACCCCCTGCGCAACCAGGGAGCTCAGAGTTCTACGAAAAGCTGGCAGTGAGCGCGGTGCTCGTGGTAGTCGGTGGTATATTTGCTGGGTGAGCCGTCAGTATCTTCCGAGCGCGACTGTGTCTGACGCGAATGGCCTTTGTGTTGGTTCGTGAAGATTGACGCTAGGTTTAATGGGCCTGGACGAGCTGCACCTCAGAGTGCTGTCTGCATCGTCAGACGACCCAGTGGAAAAGAGAAATGCGGTGAAAGGTCCTTAAATTCATCCAGACGCGTGAAAGGATGCTAAGACAACCGTAGTTCTCAAGCTTTTGGAGAAGGGACGGCACTGGGTTCTGGTCGTTCTGTTACTGGGCAACGTCGTACGTGCACCAGACCCTATCAGCCCGGAAGTCAATCTAACACTCTCCAGATTGTAAACGAAAGTTTACCCATCTTCCTGGACAGTGCAGTACGTCCATCCCAACCTCCTTCCATCGACCCCCTCTGACACGTCCCCAGCTCGGCGGCGGCCTCTCCGCGGTCATCATCGCGACCACCGCCATCGTCATCTTCGGCGAAATCATCCCCCAAGCCCTCTCCGTGCGCTACGGCCTCGCCATCGGCGCCGCCTGCGCGCCGCTCGTCCTCGGCATGATGTACCTCTTCGCCCCCATCGCGTACCCCATCGCGAAGCTGCTCGACTACCTCCTCGGCGCGAGCGAGGCGCACACCTACAAAAAGGCCGAGCTCAAGTCGTTCCTGCAGTTCCACCGCACGGGCGAGGAGCCGCTGCGGGACGACGAGATTGCGATTCTGAACGGCGTGCTGGAGCTGAACACGAAGGACGTGCAGGAGATCATGACCCCGTTGAAGGACACCGTCATTCTGAGCGCGGACAAGGTGCTGGACCACAAGGCCGTGGACAACATGTGCGTGTTGCGCCCGCAGACGACCGAGCTACTTATACTGATATTGTCGCCTAGCCTTCTGAGCGGGTACTCGAGGTTCCCTGTGCACGAACCGGGCAACACTTCCTCGTTCATCGGCACGCTGCTCATCAAGAAGCTCCTCACATACGATCCCAGCCAGAGCCTCCCCGTGTCCTCCTTCCCCCTGACCATCCTCCCCGAAGCCCTGCCCACCATCAACTGCTTCCAGGCGCTAGACTACTTGTACGTTCCTTCCTGGTGCGCGCCGATGAACTGACTGACACGCACTACATAGCCAAACGGGCCGCGCGCATCTGCTGCTGATCTCCAAGACCCCGGGCAGGGCCGGTGGCGCGCTTGGCGTGATCACGCTGGAGGATATTATTGAGGAGATTATCAGCGAGGAGATAGTGGACGAGACGGATCGGTATGAGGATAACAGGAGTAAGCGGAAGGCGAGGAGGGCGACGACGGCTACTATCATGCGAGGGTGAGTCTTCGTGTGTATCTCGCTGTTTGATACTCACGTGCCGCGTAGGATTGTGGAGCGCGAGCGCCGCCGTGGTAATTCGATTGAGCGCGACGTGAAGGACCCGTCGAAGTTGAATGGCAGTCCGCAGGATATCCCGAGCGCGGGGGGCTCGGAGAATACGCCGCTTTTGAGCCATAGGAGTTCGAGCTATGGTGGGAGATCAGACTTGAGGAGTCCGGAGTATGGGAGTATCACGGAGGAGGGGCTGAGTGAGAGTCCTAGGAATACTTAATCGGGGATTATGGAACAGGGAGGGATGTAGGAGTAATATGGTCGATTGAGAGTTAGGGGAGGTACAGAGGGAGGTGTCTTTATTCGGTATATCCTTGAACGATCGTTCGTTCGTTCGTCCGTTCGTTAAGTCTGAGTTGTCTAGCTGCATTCTACATTTCGTTTTATGGACTTTGTTGTTACACCTGCTATATTTAGTGCCTTGTTGTACGTATGAGGGTTGGCTTGGAGAGTTATATCCATCTTCGCGTTATATTCCGTCAGTTATGTCTAGGCTAGTCTCCTGAACCAGCCTCTATGTGAGAAGAAGATCGAAACGCCTGGCGGGATAGAGTGGGCCGAGTCGACGGCTGAGAGAATTCAGCAACTGCGTTCCAAGTCAACTGGTATAGCAGGTGTAATAGTACCTTCAAGTCTATGGACTCTAGAGTCTGAGGCTGGAGCAGCGGCACCGGATATTAGTGGAGAGTCGAGACTGGAGTCCGGAGGCTGTGAACAAAAAAAGAGGTTCAACCCAGACTTGAACTGGAGACCTTCTGTGTGTTAGACAGATGTCATAACCAACTAGACCATTAAACCGATGATTAGCACTTCAGGGGCGCCTATCTGCTGCGGGCCTGGATCTGCAGACCGTTCTGCGGCTTGTCGTTGCATGAGGAAACCCTTTTCCGGAGCAGCAGAATGGCTTTAAGCGCCCGTTGATTGACTGTGACATCCCATTGCACTGCATCACAGTGTCACAGATTGCGCTGGCATTCGAGGGCCATCGAAGTTCGCACGTTCCATCGATGACCTCGCCTCCACCAAGTCGTACCATGAACGACACAGATGCTTTCCGCTTCGGAGACCTTGCAGAAGACATAGCGCGATTGATCCTCGAGGAGGTCATCGAAGTAGATCTAAAAACAGGATGGGCTTTTGCACGGCTATGCAGAGGGATACAAGATTGGTGCGCATCCCTGAAAGACATGTGCCCGATTGGAAACACATAGCTAATATAGTCCTTGTTTACTCTTCAATCAGGGTAGAACCAGTGCTATACCGGCATGTCTACGTTGACTCCATCCGCACCATGAAGCTCCTGCATCGCACGATCCTCTCGCACCCATCGAAAGAGTGGTATTTCTTCTTGAAGAACGTGAAAAGCCTTGCGATAAACTCAGGCTGTTTATATTCCTGTAAAGCCATCGTCGATATCCTGGACGCCTGCGCCGGTGTTAAGCGACTCCGTATGAAGGCTCGCTTCAATGTTGTGACTATCCCCTGGATTAGTAATAATGTTCCACCCTCCAGCATTCTTTGCGCCCAACCGGCATGGAACAGGCTGCGACCAAAGCATTTGGAGATTCAAGATGAGCTCTTCTGGTCATCTATCGGACGTCAGAAACACCACTTCCGCACTGTTGGAAAAAGACGCAAACCCCTTCCTCACAAATGTCACTCATCTGGTACTCAAGCTTTCACCCCCAGATGTCGTGCGAATCCGCGTGTGGTCTTGGGACACTCTCCGCCAGCTCACATCCCTTACCCATCTCTGCATCGAGTCGGTCTACGCTTCTTATGGGGCGGAATGGATGCCCTTGATCGTACCCCACCTTCCAAGTGCACTTCGTGTATGTGTTGTGTTTTTGGGCCTTGTTGGAGGCGATCCGACACCCCTTGCGGATTCGGCGCTGATGATCGAGGAGTTTATGCGTGCAGACCACAGGGTTGTCGCCGCACTACACGGAGACGAGTATCGGGTGTGGAACCGAGGCGCCCCGGGGCTCAAGGGGAAGACCATAATCAGGTTCAACAATCGCGAGGAGTCGGGAATGATCACCGACGACAATTTCTGGCGTAGGGCCGAAGAGATGGTTGCTAAACTGAGGGGCGAAAAGACAGGGCTTGAGGAAGATATGAAGGACTTGACGATCTGAACATCCGGTTACTAGCTCGACCCCGATGTGACCAATCCGACGAGGCTGAATGGAGTTGCGGAAGTGGTGGAGGCTACACAGACGCAGCTCCTTCTAGTGTGTGGCCACCGTGACAGACAGACGGGTTTATGATAGGCGAGACAACGTTTCGAGCAAGGAACCATACCTATGGCATGGGGAGGAGAGAATACGTAGTGTCCGGTTATTTCTTTGATATATAGTGTACGTACTACTGTTCGAGTCTCTCACCCATACGCATGCGAGGCAGGTTGAAGTTGAGGCACAGATAGCAAGTTAGCCAGCCAATCGTATCTCTTTCCATCCATTCACGTTTCGCCTTGTAGTTGAGAAACGCGGGTCATGGAAGGCTCCATCATGTGAGATACTCTGCGATCGCGTATAAAGGCCTGCTTCATCCTGAATTAATCTACAGAGACGCAAGGCCAGTGAGCCGCCGAGATAACAGATCAAAGAGTAACCCCTTTACTGACGCATTCTTGGGAATCTTGCGGAATAGAAGCACGACTGCTGATAGAATAATCATAGAACTCCCTTATACGAGCCCTTCTGCAGGCTGAAATGGTCAAAGCTCCGAGGTGGAAGTCTCTCCGGTCAACACCAGCACTACGTGGTTGACTATTTGCACCGATTAAGCGCCCACCCTCGAGGCGTTTGTCACGCGCCAGTAAACGTGACCCGACAAACGCGTCACGCTCAGTCTTTACCACGTTTCCATCAATGGCTTCATCTGCCCATCGTTACCTTCCTACTTCGCTCTTTTCCTCGCCCACTACGACATTCTACCATGGCGTCCCCAATCCGCCATGCTGACTGCTTCCACGACTTCCCTGAAGATATTGTCCGAACAATCCTTGAGGAAGCTGCCTCGGACACGAACGAACCAGCGTGGGCGTGTGCACGCGTATCGCGAAAGGTCCAAGGTTGGACAGAGCCGATTCTGTACCGTCATATACGTGTCGAGCACACCAGCGCAAGGGCCGTACTCCTCGCCCGTACCGTTAACTCGCACCCAGCGAAGCCTGCCCCATTCTTCGCGACATCTGTCAAATCACTCTACATCGATGTTTGGGACGACTCTGACCCCACCGCAATCTTCTCTATACTATCACTAACCTGTCATTCGCCCACCCCCATCTTTCGCCAACTTTGTTATTCCTCCATAAATCACTCAAATTCCTTCGTTCTTTTTGCAGATTCGTCTTTCAACATACTAAGGGAGTATGAATCTGTTTTTTTTGAGTGGAAAAGCATGAAGTGGAAGCCATGGAGAAACGACGAGATTGTCACGCATTGTCACGCTTTCCCGCGTTCGGACAGTGGAGTTGGCGAAAGTTGGCTGTGTGACACGGGTGTGACTGGGCGAAAGGTGGGGGTGGGCGAATGACAGGTTAGTGATAGTACTGGGTGCATGTCCAAACATCGTGGGACTACACCTCTCTACCCTATACCTCGGAAAGTCCTTTCAGGTTGGAAATCACTCAGTTTGGAAGGGATTTTCAAAGTTGGAGAAGCTGCGCATAGACCCAATCATGTTCTCACCTTCCCACCTCACATTTCTATCTGGTCCCCTGGAGAACCCCATGTTTGCATTTATAACCCATTTGGAGCTACTCTGGAGCTACCGCCTCCGAGGGCACAGCTGGAATTTGCCCTCGTTTTCGTCACTACAGGCCATGACGCACATGTGCCTATCCGATGACGTGGTTATCGATATCCTCGACATGTTTGTCTCCATCAGGAGTTGGGTACCCCATGTCCCTACACAGCTTATGGTATTTGCACTCCGCATTCCCATCGACCCAGATCTACACGACTCGCATCTGCGTACCGTAATTGAAGGCACCCTGGCGTTTGATGCGAGGTTTGTCCTCGTTCTTGACGTGGAGGCGCCGCGATTCGATGAGAAAGCAATGGAAACATGGGACGGGTGTTTCAAGAACGCAGTAATTTGTAGGCGGAGCAGGGGAACTCGCAGAATCGAGGGCATTAACGGCGATTTCTGGAAGTTAGTGGACGACAACCTGGGCAAACGACGATCGCCTTAGGTATTGGTAATTGAGATGTACCCATTTCTAGACTCATACAGGACCCTCGATCGATTTTTACGATATTAAAACATCAATTTTGGGCTATACTACTGTGGGCTGAGCCATCGCGTGCTCAATCTCCAAGGCGTCCTTCCTGCTCTGCACCACTTTCCTCGCTCGCTCCCAGAAAGCCACTTCTTCGTCCTTCCGCGCCAGAGCGCCAGAATATCTCCAGATTGCTTCCCTTTTCAGCCACAATCCTGCCTCCCCTTTCTCAATCTCCTTATTGTAGTAGTAGTCATCTACCGCCGCCACAACTCGATGATCCAGGCGCCCGCTGTTGTTCTCGATGAGCTTCCGCGCGTCCTCGAACCATTGTGTGAAGGGGATCGTAAACACGCAGACGATGAGTGAAGTTGGAAAATAAGATAGTGCGGTACGCAAATTTTGGGAGGCGCAGGATATAGTGTCGAGCGCCGGCGTCATGGAGAAGCATAGGTGTGTCAGGCCCTGGAGAAGGGAAATCGTCTCCCATGACCAGGTGGTAATGCTCCGGTCCCAATACAAATCCAGATATGTGATGGATGAGAAGATTGGGTTTATCGTCGAGTTTAACATTCCATCCGATGTGAAGTTGAAGTGTCGACGGGAGGGGAGAAACATGAGGGCAGGGATATTGAGCCTCGTTGGGCGCATGGTCTCCCATACTTTATGTCGCCCCACACGGAGGTCGTTGTTCTTATCCTCAGCTAGGTGAAGGTGGAACTCTAGGCGCGAAACGTTTGGGCAAGCCGACATAATATCGTAGGTAGCTTGGTAATAGGAGGAACCGGTGATGTATAGCGATCTGACGTTGTCGGAGAAGAAGTGAGGGGGCTTGGATGTCGAGCGGGATGTGAGCGTACGGTGGAAGTTGATGATGTCGAATACGGTGTCGAGAACGATGTGGCGGTAGAGTACGGGCTCAACCCATGACTGGACGGCCTTGGAAACTTGTGCGCAGGCCCAGTTCGGTTCATCGTTGTCTTCAGCTGATGCTTCGAATACCGAGCGTGTTAGGTCGTCCGGAAGATCGTGGAATCGGAAAGTGGCGAGTTCGTTGGGTGCCTTTTCCATCGTCCTGGGTGGACTGAGATTCAGTAGTGGGCGTTCAGGTCAAGATTGAAAGAACATCAGTGCTGATGGATAAGGAGATTTGATAGGGGACTTGATCGCACGCCAAGCATGGGCGCTTGTTGAATCGATCGCCGTTTCGACTGCCCTGTGTTGTCTGGAGCCGGGACTCATTATAATAGCGCACTTGAATGCAGCCCTTAAGAATAAATTTGGGTAGGCATTTCATTATAGTCATACAGTGTAAAGCCGAGGCCTTGTATGTATTGCTGGCATGCTGGATGCTGGGGTCGCCGAGTGAGCAGCTTGACACGCGCGCCCAGCGTCTTGAGTTTATGAACTCTCTAGGTGTTGGTCAGAGTATGTAACATCGTGGAACTTAGTAAACGCACCCGACACTCTCTCAATCCTCCTCTGTGCCACCTTAGCCTCTGCCTGTTTCCACATCGCGTCGACACCTTCGGTCCAATTCTTACGGCCCTCCTTCCTCCAGATGGTTTCCTCCTTGATCCAGGGTCGATCAAATTCCTTCTGAAGTTCAACTTGTTCGAAATAGTATTCATGGTCCACAGCGACAACGACCCGTGAATCAAGGAGCCGGCCGTTATTCAGGACAACTTTCTCAGCGTTTAAGAACGGCTTGCCCGGGGTACGGATTTCGAAGACGCAGACTATGAGGGAGGGTGGGAAGTGGGGGACTGCAGCCTGAAGCTGTGCGGATGCATCATCGATTAGGGAAAACAGGACGGCCGTGACTAGACAGAGATGGGTGAGGGTTTGGAGAGATGAGAGCGAAGTCCATGACCAATGTTCCTCGATAACAGCATTGGTCAGCCATGGGAGCTCAAGATGTGTTATATGAGCAAACATTGGGTGAGATCTCTTGTCCAAATTGAGATGGGAGGGGTGGAACAGAAGGACTGGAATTCGTAGGCGTCGCAAGCGCAGCGCATTCCATGCGGGGTGGTTCCCAATCAGGAAATTCCTTCTGGCCTTCAGTCATCCAATTGAATATGTGGAGTGTCCTGAGGGAGGTACAGGCAGATAGAAGGTCCGTTATATCATCCCATGGTAGGCAAAATGGGATAATACAGAGGGATCTGACATTATCGAAGAAGGTGGGAGGCTTGGATGATTTCCGAGCGGTTGTCGCGATAAGGGTGTTGTGGATGAGTGTTAGAGACTTGTTGGAGTAGAGGGTGATGTCGCGATAGAGGGCTGGCTCGACCCATGCCTGGATCTTCTTTGATACTCGTGAACACGCCCAGTTCGGGGTATCTGGATCGCGGGCTGCCGTTTCAAAAATTTGGCGCGCGAGGTCTTCGGGGAAATCGTCGAGCGGAAATTGTTGAACACTACGGTCTCTGGACCTGGCAACTTGTAAACTCATCGCAGGGTGAAAAGCCGGAGGCTGCGGTGATTGCTTGACCGATGAATGAGGCAGGAGTGAACTGAAGGAAACCTGCCTCGGAACAGGGGTTTGGTCTACCTGTGTTTCACAATGTTTGGCTGGACTTGTATGTGTGCGACACTCTCGTCTCAGATCGAAGAAAATAAAGGGATGCGACCACCAAATCCGACTAGATGTACACCAAACTACAAGGTCACAAAGTATCCTAAGACCGCAGCCTACTGCCCTGGCCGTGCATCGAGACCTCCGGATCCCGCCGGGAAGGGCGTGACGGACGCACGTTCGCACCTCGTTGCACGGATATTCTGACCTGCACAGAAACTGCAGTATTACTTACCATGAGTGACGCTGGTTTCTCCATCGCAGATCTCCCAGAGGATTTGGCTCGATTGGTTATCGAGGCGGCTCTTGAAGACCGCGGAGATGCAACAGGCGCGGCCATGGGCTTGTGCAAGACTGTGCAAAACCTTTCAGGCCTGGTGAGTTATGATTCGACACTACCTCCAAGTAGCTGACATTGGACCGTTATGCTTGTATCAGGGCCGAGCCGGTATTGTACAGGAACATCTTCGCCGACGACTTCACCACCATAACCCTGCTCCATCGCACTATCCTCTCGCATCCATCGAAGAAACCGGATTTCTTCCTGACAAATGTGAAGAGCCTTGGCCTGGGATCGGGCTGCGGCTCATCTTTCGATGCTGTCGTCGACATCCTACATGCTTGTGCCACCGTCGAACGACTTGACATAAAACCCTACTTCGACTCACTCACGCCCGGGCCACCCTCCAGGCCCTGTGACGACTCTGGAGTCTGAGAATTGCTCTGCCCTGATGTCACGGACGTTTACGAGGATGTGCGGAGTAGATTCTAGATTCTAGAATCATGTTTTTAGGCTAGCTAACGCGGCGGCGCTTATATTATTGGATTATCGAATCTATACGCCTCATCCCTTGGTGTCTCTCTACTCCAATTTCAGGCCGCGGCTCATCGGGAGTATCTTCCGGATAAGAAGTTCGTACCAGATGCTTATAGCGTGCCTATCTGAGAAATGGATTCACGAAGAATACGCGACCCCTCTGACGGTGGATTCCGACTACTGCTTTAGATCTCAGCTCTCTTGATAACTTCCTTAAAGTTCACAAGCGCCACGGGATAAGCGCCCAGCGGCTGGATGGTTTGTCACATTCCAGTCACTCCGTCACTTTGTCACCACATGGTGATAAGGTTGAGAATTCAGGAAGGACGCACGTTCGTGTGTCGGTTGCACTGATACCTCCACCTCCCCCACCATGAGCGACAAAAATTCTTTCCCCTTCGGTGACCTCCCAGAGGACCTGAACCGCTCGATCTTTGAAGCGGCCGTTGAGGACTTAGACGCAACAGCATGGGCTTGTGCCAGATTATGCAAGTCAGTAAAGGCTTGGTGAGTTTTAACACAAATAGGGCTTGTGTAAATGGGAAATGCGAAGGAGCTGACGATGCCTCTCCCCTCTTACTCTCAGGACGGAGCCGCTGTTGTACAAACACATTTTTATTGACTCCCGTATAAGGATGGCCCGCCTTCACCGTACAATTCGTTCACATCCCTCTAAAGAACCAAACTTCTTCCAGAGAACCGTAAAGAGCCTTACCTTAGGCTCTGGTTCGCGTTACTCCAGCGACGACGTTGTCGGCATCCTAAACGCATGTGCCCAGGTCGAGCGGCTCCGCATAAAAACCCTTTTCATCCCACTTCTAGAGTGCGACTGGACCTCCCCACGCCTCTTTAACCAGCCCGCCTGGAATTCCCTCCGCCCAAAGGAGCTCGAGGTCTCTGATGACCTCTTCCTCTTTTTCTTTAACAGACACCACTTCCGCGCCTCCGGGATGCATGCAAATCCCATATTTACGAATGTCACGCATCTCGTGCTGGACCTCTCGACGCACCACAGGAGGGGCTGGTGGGCTTGGGACACACTGTCTCAGTTTAACACCTTGACCCACCTCTGTCTGTGCGTCACCAAGGCGCATTCTGGACGAATTTGGCTGCTTTCTATTGTACCCCACTTTCCCAGTGCGCTGTGTGTCTGCGTCGTTTACATCGACCATTTCCTTGGCTTGGAATCCTTGGTAGAGCAGATCATGATTATGGAGGATAGGATTGTTGTTGCACTAGATGAGGGCCAGGATACATGCAGTCTAAACCGTAGAACTCTAGAAAAGACTATTTGGTGGTACAAGTACGAAATGAAGGGAAAGGTGGAGAGCGATGGTGGATTCTGGCGTAGGGCGGAGGCGAAGGTTGCAGAGCTCAGGGGAATAACTTGAACGTCTAGAAGTGTTACAAAAGAAGGAGTTACGAAGATGGTACCCCTACATCCTGACTTCTCCTCACTTGTTACTACTCATCCGCGACCGACGCGTCCTACTTAGTAGTTATCGTCTGCCACTTTTTCCTTTTAAACTAGTTTATTAGTCCGACCTTTGTAGGTTTTAGAAGTCTGCCGTGTTCCAATTTTTAAAACACACCTTTAGTATGCGACGTCTGCGACAAGGAAGTCGATTACGGGTTTTGAAGGCCACTGTCAGGCCACTGTCGGAAACAAGCGCTGGCAGCGGCAGCCCCTATCCCGCATTTCCAAGTCCGACGGTGATGACTGAATCAGCAAGCGCCGTGCATCTTCCTCTTGCTTCCGTACCACGACCTTTGTCCACTCTATATCCTTTTGCATCCAAGCTTTTCTCTTCTTACCACAATGGGTAAACTCAACATTGCCCACCACAAGTCCTACCACCCATATAGGCGAGACAACATCGAGCGGGTCCGTCGAGATGAAGAAGAGGCAGCGCTGTTAGAGCAAAAAGCCGAAGGCCGGATGCTGCTCGCGGACGCAGAAGCACGGATAGAGCTACTCAGAGAGAAGGCGAAGATTGGGGACAAGAAGAAGGATAAGAGGAAGCAGGAGAGGGAAGACGAGAAGGAGTTGGAGAGGCAGCTTGCGGGCGGGCGGAGTACGACGATGGAGGATGCGGTGGAGAAACTTCCAACTGTCGGAGGACATATCAACTTTTTTGAGGACTTGGAACATGTGAGTTGAACTACTCAATCTCTTTGACGATATAGTTGGCTCTGGTAGCATGGTGGTGCTGATAGAGCTGTTTAGGGTGCGATATCTGCCGCGATACAGAGCGCAGCGAAGGCCAAGGCGACCGCTGCAGCTGAGGCTGAGAAAGGCGTCGCGCTCGCTCCAAGCACGAAAGACATGAACCCATGGTACTCCGACCAGAAGCGAAGGCTGGATCCCGGTACCAGTGACCTCCCAGAGGATAAGAAGTGAGCCAATTGGTCCGACCGGTCATAAATTTCGGTTCTGTACTCACCTGAGTCACAGGAAACGCGACGAGCGCCGAAAGGCCGTACACGATCCTCTCACCTCTATTACCAAGCAGCTTGCAGCATCCTCATCCCCCAAATCCTCTCGGTGTCGCCCACCACAGCGCCCCGCATCATCTTCCTCGTCCCAGCTTCAGGACCAGACACGAGACCTCACACAAGCTCGACTTTCTCGCGAGTCGTCGGAACGCCAGCGAGCCCTGGCACTGATCGAGAAGCGTAAGCGCGAGCGGGCAGGGAATGAGACGCCATCAACTGTTTATGGGGGTGAAGGGGGGTATTCGGACCAGTTCAATCGGGAAGACGTAAGGGCTGCGCGCGGGTATAACGATGGAGAAAGGGATGGAGCGTGGAGGGATCGGAGGTGGGACGATGAAAGAAGTCGGGGCTATGGGAAGGATAGAGATATGGATAGAAGAAGTAGAGACGGGGACAGAAATTGGAAGTCGCGTGGATGATAGAGGCTTTCGGTAAGCGGTGGGGGAGAATGCCGGGTTACAACCTTGAACTATAATCGCTCGCTTTCAATCAGAGAGGTATGTTCTTTACTGATTGGCCACCCCATTCTCCTGGTCTGACAATGATCTGACCTGGCGGCTGCTTCCCTCCGCCGGTTAAGAAACCCCCCACGACAGGGAACATATACCTCAAGTCTTCTAGGTGGACCATCCCAAGAGTTGGCTTCGAGCTGATGGGGCCAATGCTATTGATGCAGAGCTAGAACTGCGAGCTGAAGCTCACATATCGTCGGCCAGAACTGAGGTGATCATCCAGCTCATTCCTGGTTTCAGGTAATTCAGGGTGACTGGAGCATAATACCGGCTCTAATACACCAGGTTACATATTGATTTCTCGAATGCTAGCGCAGTCGCTGAGATTTGCGCGTCACATTATCTGCCCCTCTCGCTGCTTCATCGCCATTTGGACCGCCCTGTCCCAGAATGCATCCTCCTCCTTCCCCCATGGTCCCGCCTCCCAAGCAATCGATCTCGAGATTGCTCTCTGCTTTATCCACGCACCGTCATACCCCTGCTGTGCGACGCTCCGGTAGAATCCATGATTGACGGCAAGGACAATGCGACTATCCACTCCCATCCACCCGGGATCTTTGGTAGTCTTGAGCGTCGGTCCATACCCGCCGCAAACGAAGAAGACACACACAACGAGGGAGGAACGTAGCTGAGCCGCGAAAGAAGGGAGGTCTTGTGTGCTCTCAAATGGCGAGGCCCACGATGTGATGGTGATGCAGAGGTGCGTTACCGAATTGAGTTGTGAGATAGACGGCCAGTACCAGGGAGCAGACCCCTTTTTGTAATTGGAGAATTCATCCCAGAGGAAGTCAAGGTGGGTGAGACAGGCGAATGTCGAGTTGAGATCTCTGAACCCTACGCAGGACGATTGGGGGCTGCTCAAGGAATTCGGAAGCATTGCGGAGTTGAGGGAAAGTCGCTTCAGGCGGAGCGTCTCCCATGCGTTGTGCCTTCCTACTCGATAGTCCTCCTCCGGATCTTCATTTCTCTCGCGGATGCGGCTTATATCGAGGCAGACGATGCCTGAGCAGGCGCAAACGATGCTGAAAATGTCCACACAATCTACGGGACGATCAATGTGGAGCGTTTTGACGTGGGCCGAGAAGAAATTGGCGGATTTGGATGGATGAGAGATGATTGTGCGGTTGAGCTGAAGTATTGCGGTGCGATTGTATAGCTGTATGTGCTGGTAAAGTATGGGCTCGACCCAGGACTGTATAGTCTTTGAGACCAGTGGATAGGCCCAGTTTGAGGCTTTGGTGTCTTCAGCCGCAGTTTCGAAGATGGAGCGGATGAGGTCCTCGGGTAGGGTATGGAAGAGGAAACTCTCGGAGTTGGTGGCGGGGGAGGCCATCTTGCATTCCTGCAGTGGATGGTGGACCTGAATAAAGAGAGGACTAAATAAACCTTGGCGAACAATCGATGGGCTCAAAATGGATTGTGATTTGATGAATCTTGATGTGATAACGGTCACAACATGGGCGCTTATTGAACATTAATTTCTTGCTTACTAGCCTAATCTCAGGATGCAGCGATAAACTAATGCGAGCTCCAGGTATCCGGTGGCTTTTCATCGTTCTTATCTTGGTTCTTCTGCTCACCGTGTGTGTGTGTCGAATTGCAATTGGGAGTGATGCGATAGGAGGTTTTTGACCTATGAGTCGGAATGACTGGGTATGCAAATTTTTGAAGTTGGTAGCACACCATTCGACGAATTCTATCCTTTGTCAAGGAACCGAAAATCAGTGGCCGCAAATGCAATGATGACGACCCTCGAAATAAGCGCCCGTTTACCCGTGGCGGAACTGAAGTTCAAAGAGAGGATGCCGGAGAGCTATCATCGGTCAATTGCGGTGTATTCGAGGGGATGTACGAAAAATGCTGAGCGACGAGTGGCTGCGGCATATATAGAGACAAGATGCCCCGAGCTTCGCTCAGGGGCATGTTGTGCACCAGGAAAAAATATAGAACAACCAGCTTGCATTTGTATTGTTTCACAGAGCACGGCAACGAAACCTTGGGCATCTGAAGTCCGGACTCCGTCTTTGAGGTTGATAGTTGATAAAAGAGCTCAGGAGAGCCGAACGCTGACCGTCGAGGCAACAATTGAGAGTAATAATATTCATTGCTTGATTCTGTGCGCGTCGTGTACCCTGTCCCCGATTGCGAATTGGAACTTCGCCATGTAAACCAACGTCGCAAGTAGGAGGCCAATGAGTAGTCAAGGCGACCGCAATGAGGGAAAAGAAATCGGAGAATGAAAGCAGATGAAAAGAACGGGGAGAACAGAGTGTTTAAGATTGTAAGACTCAAACAATAGTAACAATTGCAGTATCGGACGTAGGACCATGGTCACCCATGACCAATGGGCCATAAGGAGAGTAATAAAAGACAAAAGGTATGAGCAAGGATATGAGAGTGAAAAGCGCAACAATTGAAAGTGCGCGATTTACCTACGTCATGGACAGGGTAGGAGCGGTCCAAGCATATAACAATTAGATGTGCGTGGCTATAACTATTAAAGCAAGAGAGTGGAGCCTTTCCATCACAATCCCCTCCGACCCATCCAGGAAAATGGCCACTCAAGAGAACTCCTCTCCTTTCAGCGACCTCCCGAAGGAATTGGTGCGCTTTATCTTCGAGATAAGCGCCCATGATCCGACAGGGCCAGGTTGGACGTGCGCGCTGGTGTCAAAGGAGGTACAAAGATGGGTCGAACGTATCCTCTACCGCGACGTCGACCTCGGAAGTTCCTCTTCCAAACTTCTTAAATTCCATCGTACCACCCTGTGCCACCCATCAAAGCCACCTGGCTTCATATCTGCAAACGTCAAATCCCTTGGGGCTATGTGTGGAGAAGCTGTGGCACGACATATCATCGAACTGTACTCTGTGTTGGAAGCCTGCTCAAACGTCGAGGCGCTATATATCTCTCTCGACGTCCGTACGTGGCCACCTGGGGCGGGGGAAGACTTGAAAATAGGGAAGCACCCGGTGTGGAAGCAGTTCTCGAGGCTGAAGAGATTGCAAGTACCAGCAGAAATATTCCTCCAATCTCACAGGACGTTTTCGTTTGGACCAACCACGAATCCCATCTTCGCCGCTCTCACACACTTGGAAATATCGGAAATATCTTGGCAGAGGAGTCCTGGGCCTGACGACTGGCGATGGGAGACGCTCCCTACTCTCCGCACCCTCACCCACCTCTGCATCTGCTGCAAGTATGCATCGAAGGACGATCTAGTAACGGGTGTTCGTAAATGGGTGAACTACTTACCTGTGCGACTCAAGGTGTGCGCGATCCGCGTAGCGCTTGACTGGCCAGAAAGCAGCGGTGCAAGGTTAGAGGCAATTGCCGGGCAATGCGAGGCAATGGATTCAAGGCTCGTGGTTGCACTGGATGCGGGATACACATTTCTGGAGGCGAAATGGCCGACGTGGGTCCGTAAGAATGTGGTGTGGAGGAGGTGGAATGAGAAGGCGAACAGGGGATGTCGGGAAATTGATGATGAATGTTGGAGCCGTTTGGAGGCGAAACTTGTCGAGCGGGGGTTACTGTAAAATAATGCTACCAGGACAACTTGTTGCCAAAGGACTATATGAAATGACTCCTTCGATGTTTCCACCCATGAATTATCGAACAGGTATCAACCGATGCTACCAGTGTCCCTCGGAGGCGTACCTAATACTGGCGACTAAAACCTACTTGCTCCATTGTTCCAATCCTTTCCTGAGCAGTGAGTACTCTCGTCTACTCCTTTCGATAACATTAAAAGTATAAAATGTGACTAGGAATGGGCAAAAAGTCTGATGAGAGTGGGATTCGAACCCACGCCCTTTCGGACCAGATGTAACGAGCATCTAATGCCCTGATCCTTAGTCTGGCGCCTTAGACCGCTCGGCCATCTCACCATGTGTTGTACGGCTTGGCCATTCCCTTTCGGGTATGGTATTCCTCTCCAGTTCTTCCTCTATTCCCAGTCCGTCCGAGTCACTGAACTGCCCCCCTCGAGTTTATGAGCTCCCTGCAAGTCAGCTCGGGGGATAGACAAAGTAATCAACCCGAGCCTGGAACTGTCAAAATAAGCGCCCGTCAACTTCGCGCGTGGTGTGGCGTGGCGCCCGCTCGGCAACGAGGAGTGGAAGGAGCGGAGCAATTGGCGTTGTGTCAGAGTTATGAGGCCGTGCATGAGTATACATTTACCCCCCTCCGGTTGCATTTGAAGTCAGTAGGGTGCTGGGATCTTTAAATTTACGTTGAAGGGCCGCCGCGACACTGAGTGCTCGGTGCTCAGCGCTCAGGGTCTTATAGGATGTTTAACTAATGGATGTACAATGTAACAGTCTAATGTCAGGCCAAGAGTATATACGAGACCAAAATAATCACTGGGTTCCTGAGTGATAAACTGTGCTGAGGATCAGTCCGTAATGAAAGTCTAGAATACGACGCTCTCTGCAAGAAGTCTACAAAGCAAGACCAGCGAGAAGAGCCCCGGCTCCGAGACCGAGAAGAGTTGAGATGTCCACAGACGCGAGCATAGCGCTATTCTGGCCAGTCGCCTTTAAACAGGAGTCGTTGAGAACTGCAGAAGGAAAGTATGAGCGGTGGGCACCGTAAACCCAGGCAGAGAGGCTTGAAAAATGGACATACGCTTGAAAACTTCGTCAAACCCGGGAACAGAGGTGCTGTTAACCCCGGCGTCGTTCGCACATTTCTTACAGCTATCCGCGTCTGCTAGGGTCTGTTTATCACAGAGACAGTTGAGGTCGGTCGACTTGCAGGACTACCAAGCCGTCAATGGTTTGTCTCAGAACGAGAAGAAAGAGTGCGAACCTGGAGCTTCTGAATAGAATTGCAAGGCGTCACACAGTTTGTGGGTGTCTGACCAACAACAGGAGCAACGAGAAAGGCAGAGGCAACGGAGACGATGAGGAGAGAGATTTTGACCATTTGGACGACGAGGGCAAAGACTTGGAGTTTATTTATAGTCTAAGTAGGATGGAAGAGAAGGAAAGGAGGTGAAATGCAGAGTGCTGAGGCAACAGAGGCCAGGTTCTTAAGCTTATATACTCGAAGAATTGTTCGGAAATAAATGACAGTGGCCTGCCTGCCCGAGCGCCCAGCCGCCTCCTTCAGGGATTGGCGCTTGACAGCCATCAGTTGTCTACGAGTCCAAACAGCGCCTGGAGTCTAACTACAAATCAAATTGGAGTGCTCTAGAGACCCGACATTTGCGGGTACAGGCGGTGAGCGCCCGCGCTGCCCATCCCCGAGATGAGAGCACGAGCGGCGATCAGGCCTGCTTGTACAGGCTGGTGGAGAATTCCTCCTACTAACAGATGGCTGTTCGGACGATTGCACTTTATTGGGAAGGCAAACGGTAACAGCGATATGTTTTCGTGGGTTCGCAAGTCGAGAAGGTAGGGAAAGTCTGCAATCGAAGACTAGAATACAAACAATGAAATATTATGGATACGGGGCGAGTGGTCGTCACAAACACGGGAAAATAACGAGCACAAAGTCTACCAGTGAAGGGAGGGAAGGAAATAGGGCTCACAACCTCTTCTGGGAGGTCTCCCCTAGCTACCAAATGATACAGCATCGTCTCGTGGGTCCGGTGCATCCTTTGGGTCTCACATCATGTTTCAAGTTTTAAACGGTCTCCTTCACTTTGTTTTGACTTTGTTTGGATCGATGTCTTAATTACTAATCGCCCATCAGAATTCCGTTCTGTCCCTCGAACGTCCATGTTCTCCTAACATGAACACTGAAACTTCACTCAATCGCTTTCAAGATCTCCCTGAAGACCTCGCTCGCGTTATCTTCGAAGAATCCGCAGCAGACCCGGACATCCCTGGGTGGGCTTGTGCTCGTGTATCAAAGAAGGTCCAAGCCTGGGTCGAGCCCATCCTTTACCGCGAAGTAATCGTAGAAGACCACATTTCTATTTCCCTCTTGCACAATACCGTGCTCTCCCATCCCACAAAACCAGAGTCATTCTTCTCCTTGCACGTCCGAACTCTCTGCATATACAGCCAGGAGTACGATACCGCCGACGATATCATCTTCGACATACTGTCCGCATGCCCCAACCTCACCCAGTTGGACTTGAGCAACAGGGCAAGGAGGAGACGGGAGGACTTGAAAGTTGGGGCTCATCCATCCTGGAACCGACCAAGGCTGAAGAGGCTCCGAATGCCTGAGCTATACTTCCCTCCCTCGCATCGTCATTTTCGCTTCGCAGAAGGCCAAAATCTCAACCCGATCTTCGCGAATATTACGCACTTTGAGCTGCATTTGTACAGCCCCGTCATTATTCCTTGGGACTGGGGGTCCTTCCAATATCTTCCCTTCCTCACCCACTTCTGCATTTCCATGACCCCGGCAGAGCAAGCCGTATCAAGAGCAGCTTCCGACCTACGTTCGGCGGTCCCCTACTTTCCTCCTTCGCTTATCGTGTGTGTCTTCTACATTCCAAACACAATCAGTGTGTGGTTGACCGATTTCATCCCACTCGTGCAAGAGAACGGTCGAAAGGTGGATGAAAGGGTGGTGGTGGCACTCGACGAGGCTTATTATCTCATGCTCCGCGAAGGGCATCCGTGCAGCTGGCTGGAAGATGAAGCTACTTGGCGGCCCAGGAGCGTGGACAAGGTCGCCTCAGAGAGGAAGGATTACCTGAGGGCATTCTGGGAACGGGCTGAGGCGGTGATTACCAGGCGCAGGCGAGAGGACAAAGCCACCGTCGGGTGCGGGAGCTGAAGGACCACGCGTAGTTGACGAAACTGAAGTATTAATACATAACTGAATGAAGCATTGTGAAGTGGGAACTTAATCCTGACTAGAGACGTAAAGTAAAGAAACCTAGTAATAGGCATAGCTATCTCCTTCATGGAACGGCAGTAAAGTGAACCTCAGTTCAGCGGCGCCAACCCCATCCTCTCTTCTTTCACCCCAAACACCAAAACCCATCCCCACCCCTCTCCCCTCCTCCTCGCAAACGCCTCCCTCATCTACGCCGCATACCCCGCCTGCCCCGTCGGAAACGCCCCCACCACACTCTCTCAACCCGATATTCGCGAGCATTTTGAGCTGCATTTGCACAGCCCCTTCATCATTTCTTGGGCTTGGGAGTCCTTTCAATATCTTCCCTTCCTCACCCACTCCTGAATTTCCATGACCCCCGACGACCAATCCGTACTACCATGCCGGCAACCCCTCGATTGAACTCCCTGCCCCTTCACGCCCCTCCGATCGCAGTACTATCGCGTGCTAGCGCACATTATCTCGTCTCTCCCATAGGCGAGGACCTTGAAGGTTGTTGGTCCACCAATATGAGGTTCTCGCCACCTTGTCCTCCGGCCGCCTCCAGAGCATTTTCACCCATCCCAGACGTAGGTTCACTTTGCGTTGGGACAGTGATGCTTACTGGCCCATTGACAACTGAACAAAAAATAAATTTGGAAAGTTAGCTCTCCAGCGGGTTGTTATATGATAAAGAAAGGATGCGTATAGCAAAGAGACCTTACGTTCAACGAAGCATGCAAAGAAGCAGTCCAAGCAGTCGCAGCCGCCAAAATCCATTCCTTCACACATTTTAACAGAATGTTGCAGAGAGCTATAAGGCTGGACGACTGGTGCTCGTCAATCTTGTACCACTCTGGTTATTTAAGTAGTAAAAGCATCATCGGTGTCTGTCGTGCGTGCAGATGCTGGTCACTGCCGCGGTTTGTCCGAAGTACTTTCCCTCGACATTAGTGCTTAGAAACTTCCGTCCTTCTGTCTAATTGTAACTGGCAGGATCCAGGTTGTTATTGGACGTGAAGTTCAAACAGTGAAGCACGAGGCCGATTCTCAGGCTAGAGCACCTATGGATATTACACGAATAACAGGCTACGCTCACGGAACCTCGGCGGGGGAAGAGAATTGTCAGATTCAGAAGGCTTGAACTCGGGTCTGAAAAGACATGGGACTGCCTTCCTTCAACTTTCGTGTTCAGGCTTCATATTTCTAGTAGCCCTAAGTCTCGCCCTCGGGCCTCAAGGATGAGAAAGTTCTTACAAAGTAACGAGCCGCACGAATCTCGTCAGTCTGGCTACGGGAGACTATCGACTAGGCCTCAAGCCAAGCCAGTGAAAGCCACCAAGGGCGGCCAACGCTCGCCAGGTCCCGACTCCCGACTCCCGACCAGACATTGAAATTTAAATGCTAGTAGATACTATATATATGATAGATCCGTCCAGGTGGCAGGAGCCGCAGGAAGATGATGAGCTCTCAAGGGAAAAAATAGGTTCAACCCAGACTTGAACTGGAGACCTTCTGTGTGTTAGACAGATGTCATAACCAACTAGACCATTAAACCGATACCATATCGCTTTCTCGTTCCGACCCGTCGCGGGTGCGCCCAGGAGCCTTGGTTGGAACCACCAAAGGAAATGACCTGCGTTTTTACGCGTCTCATACCTTGTTGATTACCCTATCGTTTATTTGACATACAATACATTTATACTAATGGAGTACATACAAGGGAGGAAGGAAGCACCCAACACCAGGCAACGTGTCCATGACGAACCCCGCATCCCCAAACCCTAGGCTAATCTCGACCTGATAATATCATAGAGTTGCGTACGAGACTGGTTTTGCGACTTCTCCATTGCTGGAATAGCGGAGCAAGGGACTGGACTCATCGAATGATGCATGTGTTCCCCTTTCGACAATGCTGAAGGTGTGGGCAATCAGCAGAGTACGAGGATGGTTCGGTGGGGAAGCACTCACTTGTTGAGGTTTAATTCCGAGTTCGTGCGCGACACTGTCATTTTACTCTGGTTGTCAGAGTACCTGTCTGTTTCGTCGATGATCTCTTCCGTGATCATTTCCTGAAAGGATACGTCAATAAACGGTCCAATGTCAAGGCCAACAGGCACGCTCTCACTTCAATAATATCTGTCATAAAGTTGGGTTAGACCCTTGAACTCTCGGAGAGCGTTGGAATGAAGGATGACCCACCTTCCAATGTAATAACTCCCAACGCACCACCTTCCTTCCCGGGGGTCCTGCTAATCAGAAGCAAGTGCGCGCGCCCGGTTTGGCTTTAGATCAAAGCGAAATGTATGAGCGACGGTCTGGCCGCATCGAAGAAGACGAATAAACTTACAAGTAATCGAGAGCCTGGAAACAGTTTATCGACGTGTGCGCTTCCGGCAAGATCGAAAGCGGGAACGCCGAGACTGGAAGCGCCTGCTTGGGGTCGTAGCCAAGGAGCTATAACAATCCGCGGAATCGTGAGTTACTACGACACGACCAACGGAGATGTACCATACCCGTTTGACGAGAAGTAGCCCGATGAAGGCCTTCGGTCGACCGGGGAGGTGAACCGGGAAGCGAGAGTATCCGCTTTGAATACTAATTTGGAGCCGTTAGGGGGTGGTAGCGAGTTGGTGCAGAAAGGAAGAGTCGTACATAGCATTGAACGTCGCTTGATCCAATATAGTATCGGCACTTAGAAGCATGGCGTGCTGTCGAAGGCGTCAATCGACGTACATAAACCGAAAGCCGATAGGCCAGACTGACCTCCAGCGGCGTCATGACAGTCTCAATCCGCTTGCTCCCCAGCTCCAATACACCATTCAGGATGCTGATCTCGTCATCCCGCAGAGGCTCGGCGCCTGTGCTATGGAATTGAAGCAGCGATTTTAGTTCCGCCTTCTTGTACGTGTGACGCTCGTGCGCACCCAGCGCAAAGTCGAGGAGCCAGGATATCGGGTACGCGACGGGGGCTGGTAAATAACCGACGATAAGAAACCGAAAGAATAAAAAACAGAGCAGCGCGTACCCATAATGTACATCAGGCCGATAACTAAAGGGGCGCAGGCCGCTCCTATACTCAGTCCGTAGCGCACGCTGAGAGCCTGTGGAATGATCCTGAAAAACATTCATATGAACGTTAAAGAAAGGTTCATTGTCATCGGAGCTTTGGTGAAATTGACGTACTCTCTGAAGGACGGACACCGAGTTGGAAAACTTGTTAGATAGTTCCTCGAATACAAGTTTTTGCCAAGGCTGCTCTCACCCGAATACGACTAGTAGAGAAGGATGTCAGAGTTGACTATAGGGAATGTAGAGAAGGATGTTTGAAGGCTCACCGATTGCAGCTGTTGAGATGATGATCGCGGCAAAGCCCCCGCCAAGCTGAAAGTCACTATGTGAGCTCGGAGATAGGACGAGAAGGCAAGTGAGTCACTCACAGCATTGTCGAGGAAGATAGGCAAACTCTCATTCACGACCTATCGCAAAGTCGAACTGAGTGGTGAATCGCAGAGCGCCGTCCACGAACGTTGCACTCACGACATTACTCAATAATAGCACCTAATCGAATGCACAAAATCACTGACATCAGAAGGAAGCAGGCACAATATAGCAGCTTCTTGACTCACCACGAGAACCCAATGTCTCCTTCCATGTAAAAGGTTGAGGACTGCAGAATACGGACTCGTTCAGATGATCCGAATGAGCGAAGACAGGAGGTTGCCGCGGTAACCAGCTTTCGCAAATCACATACCTGTTTGGGCGTTGCGTTTCTCATGAGGATTCTCCGACGACGCAGCTAGCACTCTCAGGTGCAAGTCGTCCAAACCCATTAAACCAAGGGTTAGCCTAGGAATGCCAGACAGTACGCGCACATGAGTCGACGATGGAAATGGAACAAGGAAGCCAGGGGAGACGCACCCGGCACAGATACCACCCGCCAACACGAGCAGCGCGCTGATAAACATGTGGTACCAGAACTCCGGACTGCTGGGATCGGAGCCCTCGTTCTTGTGTCCCTTGTTCGTTGTTGTCGCGATCCCGATACTGCTGAGCAAAGGCGAACCGAGGGCGCGCGTCCCATGTTGTAGCGCAAGAGAGAGAATAAACGATATTCGAAAGGCGGCGGTGCGACTCGAAACAGGCATTTCCGTCAATCAGATTCTGGCGAGGATTGTAGTAGGGATAGAGAAGTGAGTGTGAATGACGGTGGTCAATATAGTGGTCGTGGTTAACACGAGTCGACTCCGGCGAAGTTATGGGGATGCGATAGTGAGATGATGAGAGACCCTGCGGTTGACTATAAGACGAGACCTGGGGTTCGTTGTTATATAGAAGTCAAAAAGACCGAAACCCGTCGAGGCAGTCACTGGTCAAGATCCCGATTAGAAAGCGATTGCATTCGGATACATAATGCACTCACTCACCGAACCTGCCAGATTCATCAGACGAGGAGAAACCCAGGGAAATGGTGCCCAGGTCCGAAGCCAGCCGATAGACCGTATACGGCAGTTTACGGGGTAACAAGGTGGTAAGTAGACCCTTCTGAGGAAGCCCCTCAGAACGCGTAGATCGAGCTTATCGGACAAGATGTAAAGAATGCTTGAAAAGTTACGTTCTGGAGCCTGGAGAAGGTGGAATCAAGGAGCTCAAGCCTCATATTGATGTTCCGTGTTCTGTAGTTCCTGTCAACCAAGGCCGTGGGTCCGAGTGGTGGTTGACAGACAAACGTGTCGGGCGTTTCTTGAACGTGCCAAGCGCCGGTATTTTTAGATCCCATCGACATTGATTATCACCTCGAATTGTCACCCCGCTCGGACCAGGCCCCGACTGTGCACTAGGTAGTTCACCGCGGTGGCTTGAATTGTGTATTGATGCTTGAGAGGTAGAGGCGAAGAATAGTCCTGAACTTCTAGAAAATATTAGACTGAGGGAGGTTCTAGGGAGCAGCAGCACATTTAGCTCGTGTGCCAAGCCCAACCCTGCTCTGAATTTGGATTGTATTCTGAGGGATTCTGAGGAAAGGATCTTATCATGACGCTCTCGGCACAATAATCTCACTCACATAGAGTAAGGAGGGAACAACGCGATTCGAAGGGTGAGGGGGTTCAGTTCCTTTTCTTGAGAGTATCGTGCTGCGTGCACAAAATCGGACTTCAAAGGGTCTGGAGGGTCTCGGGGTGCACTTGAAGGAAGACCTTGGCAGAGGGATTAACTCGCTCGAACAAGCGTCATAGCCTGGCTTTGAAACCAACTTCTATTGACGCCTTGACCATTGGTCTCGATTGTCCTGCAATCGGGCGTTCGTGATGGTATGTTCCTGGCTTCGTCTGCCCTAAAAGATCATGCTGTCAGTAGAGCAATTCGAGGTCAGCCTGACGTTCCGTGCCAGAAACAGAAAGTACGTTGCTTCACTCGTTGTATTACCATTGCCAAAGGTGAGGCCTCCTGAGTTACGGTCTGTGGGTCTGGTCGCCACGCATCAGAGGCGACCGCCGAAGGCGCCTACGGCAATGCCTCGTCCATAGCCTCACACAAAGAAGGCTACCGCCCAAGCTTAAATCGGCGCTCAAATGGGCGATCGCCAAACCGAGAACCCCAGCGGCAATTACCATCCCATTCGCCACAGAAGCCTGTGGATACCAACACCATCCTGATCCTGCTCAGAAGCAGATCGCGACTCCGCAACCTTAAGGCCCGGTCGTGTGACTCCTCAAATCGGAAGGAAATTTACCAAAGGAGTTTAACCAAGCGACGGCATCTGGTGTAGTGAGCCTTGGCCCAGATTAGAGTCGCTAGAATTCGATTGCCAGCGTCCTTGGGAAGCGGACACAGCAGAGAGGGTTGCTTGGCCACCAGGATTAGAGGTAACATGTCTCCATCTGCAAGGGTACAATTCCGAGTTCGGGGATCTTCAGTAAAAGGTAATGTGGGTCCAGGCATGAGAGATAACGTCTCGCCCAGAGCGAGTGAGAGATCCCCTGGCCAAGGCGAAGCCAGTTAGGGAGATGCAGATAGGAGCCATTGTGGAGTTCCGGAGATGCGACAGCACCAACCCGACACACCACATGGAACGCACTGCTAGAACGCCTGAAGACTCGAATCGAGTCTCAAGGCGCAAACCATATTTCAATCCGCCATCGACAAACTCGACACTGACGGACGTCGACAGCGAGACCGGAATGGAATCAAAGCATACAGTGGCATGCACTGGGGCTATCCTTCGCTTCCGCGCGGACAATTAACCACCTTATTCAGGTATAGTTTCTTGAGAGGAGCCGCCAAGACACCATAGAACCGAGGTACGCGGGCAAGTCAGAACCACAAGAATACCGAAGTCTCGGGCGTGGCCAGAAGGATCTTCCACTTCCTGACTTCTGCGACTGGGACAGGGACCAATATAGGCTTGGCACGATACAGGATCTGTCCAGGCGACGGTGGCCACTAGTGGTGATTAATTCCTTCCAGTAGCCTAGTTATCGGACTCCCTATGTCCGAAGAAAAATGATCAGCAAGCCGCTGACGATAGCACGAACCAAGGTTGAAAGCATGCACGTAAATCGGGGCGGCTTCCGTGACCACCGGTTGGCCTTCCGGGCTGTTTGGCGCCCAAATTTTCAGTGAGCGGCAGTCACCTGCAGGCTGAGCAAGACTCGGAAGTAGGGTGGCGGTGGCGCCCAGCGCCTGTGGTGCACAGCCGTTGGTATGTTTGCGATGAGCATGACTCGAGCGCGAAAATTTGCAGAAGTTTTCTCGACGGAATGGACCTGGACGGTGAGATCCGACAGTAGACGGAGGGATTGCGCAATGGCGCATGGTATCCATTCGCGAAAGCAATAGAATTGAAGCTCCACATGTCCCTCGACTCGCATTAGTCCACCCTCCTCAGTACTGCGACGCTCTCCACATGCGCCGTCTGTGGGAATAGATCGAACCCCTTCACGCTCTCCAGCCTATACTTCGTCACCCCCTCCTCCTTGCCGCGCTCCATAATCTGCGCAATATCCCTCGCCTGCGTATGCACATTGCAGCTGACATACACCACCGTCTTCGGCCCAAACTCCAAAAGCTGCTTGATGAAGACCTCGTCGCAGCCCTTCCTCGGTGGATCGATGAGCACCGCCGTCTGGTCCTTCGGGAACTCGCGCACAACAGCGAAAATCTCCGCCGCGTCCCCACTGCGGAACGAGATCTTCTCTTCAGAGATGCTATTGAGTTTGGCGTTGTGCGTTGCGAAGCGGATGGAGTCCTGCGAGAGCTCGATCCCAGCAACCTTTTGGAAGAACGGTGAGAGGACGATGGCGAAGAGTCCTGCGCCGCAGTATGTGTCGACAAGGTGGGTGAGGGTGGAGGGTTCGGTGGCGGATGGCGGGAAGATGGCGTCGCGGACGTAGTTGGTGAGGGGAGGGAGGACGGAGTTGTTGTTTTGGAAGAAGGAGCCGGCGTTATACTCGAAGATGAAGTCGCCTACTTGTTCTCGGCACGTTTCTTTGTGGTTCGTGATGCAGATGTGCTTGTTGAACGCGTCAGAGAGGCGGTCGACAGAGTCAGGATTCGCGTCGACGGCTGTGTCGAGCGAGTCACGGAAGAGTAGCGAGACACCCTTGGTATAAGTGTGGCTCGTTCTGCAGTATTGTCAATCACGGCACTATGCGAGGGATTCAAGCACGTACTTGATAACATGTTCACGAGTGGGACCGATCTGAGCGTTGATGACGGGGGACGCAATTGGGCATTCCTCGATATCCAAGACCTTCCGTGTGCCAATACGATTGAAGCCAATCTGTAGCCATTCCGGCTGGACGTCTGTCGGCGGTCGCGGGCCCTTTTGAATTTTCCTCGAAGGAGCCTCGAAATGGGGCGTCAGTTTAGTGCGATATCCGTATTGAAGAGGTGATGGGGCTGTCGGTTGGATCGTGGGCATCTGTTCTGAAAGGATGTTGCAGTAATTGCGGAACGCCTTGACCACAACTTCCCGCTTGAACTCGAGCTGTGTTTCGTATGAAAGCATTTGGTATTGGCAGCCTCCGCAAGAGCCAAAATATTTGCACTGGATGCGTGAGCTGTCGCGGAGAGTGGTGTTGGGAGTGATGACCTCCAAAAGGTCACCGACGGAGTGGAGTCGTGCCTGCCGGTAGATACGCGTCCGCACTCGTTCGCCTGGAAGGGTGAGAGGCACCACCACCGCCCAGGGCTGCTTCGAATCAACTGGGACAGCAATACCGTCGCCTGCACCAAGCTCAGCACCATCAACCAGACATAATTAACGCGTTACGCACCGTTGGACCCAAGGATTTTGACTTCAACCTCAATTTCCTGGTGAATCTCAAACGGAGACTTCATATCCGTCTCCCCTTCAATGGCCTTATCAACTTCATCCTGCCCTAGCACCGACACGAGGTCCTTCCATAGCACATCCTCGGACGAACATGGCTCCGCGAACTTCTCAGCTTTCTTCTTCTGCCTCTTCGTCAACCGTTTGTGGTTTTTTGAGGGTTTCGAAGGGTTCGATGACCTCAGGTCAACCTCTGAGAGCACTAGAATCCCATCATCCGTCCTCTGTCGCTTCGATGCTGGCCCTCCCTGCTCAGAATCGGACAGGTCTCTCGTTTTTCCGAGTTCCTCGAGAACTGGGGGTATTGTCGCCATTTGAATTGTCCGGTAATGTTGTGGATGTCTTCGTAAGTGTCGTAAGTTCTGCAGCCCAAGTCTAAGGTATCTAGAAGCCACTTTTACCGGTGAAAGAAGGTAGAGTAGGAAGGGATGGTTGAAGTCGGTGACAGTGAAGAAATTTCCGGGGAAAAGCCAATATATTTATTCGAACTCCGACTGATCGCCGTAAGCGCCGGCAACCAGCCAATCGCATCATCAGGATACAAAATCGCAACTTGACCTTCTACCACTAAGCTTTATCAAGCAAATGTCCCTAGAAAGTCCTGAAAGAGACTTCATAGTCTTTGGATATGGCTCTCTAATCTTCAAGGTATCTCTTAGCGCTTTAGAGCAATTGAACTAATCGAACGGACGGCAAGGATTGCAGCCGCCTCCCCATGTTAAAGCACAGAGTAAGCACACCGGGGGCTCTCGTGGCCACAGATACCATGTACTGACATGGGTTCAACAAGCTCCAGGATATTTGAAAGGATATGTGCGGAGATTTGCGCAGAAGTCGCATGATCATCGAGGTACACCGGAGGTGTGTACAACCCACTACGCAAACCCAAGTAGACGCATTTAACCCAAGTTTAGAACCCAGGCCGCGTGGTGACCCTGGTTCACAAAGAGGAATGGGATAAATTCTCTCAGTCGGTAAAGCGCATATTCACGACCAAGAAGGGATCTCAAGTTGATTGGGCGCCTATAGGATGCTTTCCCCGACGATGATGTCGTTTGGGGTAATGACTATTCGTCACCCGAAGCTAGACGCGTACTGACAGAGCTGAGCAGGGATCGCGTACACAATAGACCCAGCATACGTTGCCGAAGTTCGAGATTACCTCGATCATAGAGAAAAGGTAAAAAGAGAGACCTTTTGGAAAGCGGAGACATTCAGACTGCTATTTTACAGGATGGATATACGATGGAGACCTTGGATATCCATGGTATTGACGACCAGGGAAATGATAAAATTATCATTCGCAATGTGAGTTCAACTCATCGGGGAAATGATTGATACTCACAATCGGCACATTTGCAGGCATATGTACGTCTTTCTTGGTCGAATTCATGGGAGACACCATCTCAGGATAGCAGTGCTACGTCGGGCGCGACGACAACCCTTCATTCAGTAGGTTCATATATATCCCCTGACATATCTTCTCCTAACCCAACTAGTTGGATCTGAACCTCTGGAAGAGCTGTCGCGTACGATATGGAGCAGCGTAGGGCCTTCCGGTCCCAACAAGGAGTATCTCTACAAGCTCGCCGACTCGGTGAGGGAGCTTTCGCCGGATTCCTTCGACTCTCACTTGTTTGCGCTGGAGGTTCGCAAGACTGCAATCTATCCCGACCTTTTCTTACTCATAATTGCCATATAGGAACTCGTTAAGAAGTACGATGAGGAGGAGAAGCTGAGCCTAACATCCGAGTCGTCGTAAAGTAGACTGCTTTGCGAACGTAATACCTCTGCTAATCTTAACTTAAATCAGAGAATGTTGATGAATAAATCGTTAGCATCAAAGTCCCATTCTCTCTTCCTTTTCACACCTCAGTCAGAACGATATCCAAGCCTCATTCAAGCTGGAAACTTGAAGATGAATTTCGGAGACAATACTCTCCTCTGATCGAGTCACGGCGCCGATAACACCGATCTCCATCTGGATAGCTCCCGAATAGGCACGTTGCAGCATGCATCCAGCTCTTCGCCGACCGCCAAATTCCAATCCAACCATCTTTCCTTTCACCCTATAACCTTTCCACATTTGAGTATTCATGGAGGCTTGAGCCAGCGGGGTCCGTCGGGTCCTCTCTTCAAGTCCTCTCTTTGTTCGAGATTTCTGGCTCTGTGCCTAAGAAAGCTTCACGCAAATAACGACATCGGTCGACCACCATCGCAAGCCCAAGGGGCAGAACATAACGTTATACGGCCATGGATTCCACCGAAGAGTTGCAGCAGAACGAAATAACGGTACTCAAATCTATCTACGCCGATGACTTTATCGAATGCGCGCCACCAAAGGCGTGGAAGGTGCGTGGCTCCCCGATATTGCGCTTTCATGAGGACTGAAATAGGTCGATGTGAACCCAGGGCGCGGCTCGTCTTCACGAGTTCATTATACGGATAACAAACCCCGAATATCCTGACAAGGTCTCCCTAGATTTGCATGTCAAGTACGTCTTGAAGCCAAGTCATAATGCCTTGACTCATTTCGTGCAGATTCCCAAAGACATATCCCGCACTCGCATGCGCGACATTCACCATTCAGAAGCCCGCCAAAGGCCTGAGCAGCGACCAGATATCCAGGCTACAGCAATACATCAATGGCGAGGCGCAGAAGGAGCGGGGGACGGAGATGGTCTTTACGGTGCGTCCTCACAGGCCATACCATGGTTTCCTCATCCAAACCTCGTACAGATCGTGACTTCGTGCCAAGAATGGCTGATTAAACACGCCTCGCCTGCGAAGGAGGTCTCGGGCTCGCTGGCGATCCAAATGAACAAGCGTGCGTTGGACGAGGAAAAGGCGAAGAGGCAGCGCGAGGCAGAGGAGGCGGCGCGAGAGCAGGAGCGGCGGGAACAGGAAGCCAAGGAGTTGGAGGCACAGATCGAGGCGGATGCGTGGCGCCAGCACCTAGCCCGCGAGCAACAGTACAAGTCGAGGAAGAGGGCGAATTCGGAGACGACAGAGGTCCCGTTCATGAGCGACACTCCACTCGAGACGTTCGGCCACGAGATCCTCATCGAGGGCGTGCACTTTAACACCGTGAAGCTCTTCCATCCTCGGAAATCTGGTCTCGAGACGATCTACCTCGCCGAACCCGTCTGCGAAGACCTCAAGCAGATCATGCCTCTGGAGCTGCACATCTACACCTTCGAATCTTCCTACTACTCCACCAGCCAAGGCCGCAAGAAGCTGAAGCACGCCGAGGAAGAAATCAAAGAGCTCACCGCCATCCGACACGACAACCTGGTGACCGTCTTTGCCGTGAAACTCAACCTCCCGCACTCGAGCGACCCCCCACAACTAATCATCCTCATGGAACAACCGCCGCCTGTCACGCTATTCGACGTCCTGAACGACTCGCATTCCCTACGCGAAGAGCGAGCCTCGCAGTACCTCTCCCAAATCCTCCTTGGCCTGAACGCCCTCCACAACCGCGACCTCGTCCACAGAGGCATCAATGCGAAGTGCATTGGGCTCTCCACAGCAAGGGACAACCCCGCGCAGAAGATCATCAAGCTAGGAAAAGCGGTGTTCCACACGCACCTACTCGACCTGCATCGCTCCAATTCGTTTGGCCCACATGTCCCGCCCGTGTCGGACGAGCCCCCGATTGGCGATGGCTGGCTCTCGAGGGACGTGAAGAACGAGTCGTCGCTACTGTACACGCGCAGGAGGGATATCCACTCTGTGGGTATCGTGCTGCTACAGATGCTCATGGGGCTGGACGTGGTGGAGCGGTTCAGCGACGTTGAGGCTGCCATTCATGCATGTACGCTCAGATCTTTCATCCATACTACAATTTGCTGACTGCCAGCAGCATCCATTTCCCCCGCGCTCTCCCGCCAGGCGACAACCATGCTCGTGGACACCAAGAAGAACGGAATCTCGTGCATGTCGCTGCTCTCAGAATTGGCTCAGTCGAATGCGAGCGAAGAGACATATAGGACGCCGTTGACGAGCCGAACCCTGCCTGTCTCGATGAGTGCGCGCTCAGGAAGGTGGCAGGACACAACGGTAGCGCACAATGGCATGGATCCACGCACCCCAGTCCCGAACATGTTCTACGGATCACCTGAATTGGAGTACTTTGCAGGGCGGAGCATGAGGAAGCCTCATGCCAGTCGCTGGAAGGATGATTGGGAGGAACTCGAGCTGTTGGGTAAAGGCGCCTTTGGGTCTGTCGTGAAAGCTCGTAACAAGATTGACAACAGGATCTACGCTGGTGAGTCCGACATGCCATGGCGAGTACCGATTGATTGAATCGGTTTTAGTCAAGAAGGTCAAGCTCAAGACTGAGAAGAACGACACCAAGATCATGCGTGAAGTGAACGCGCTCAGCCGGCTCAACCACCGCTTCATCGTGCGGTACTACACGACCTGGATCGAGACCGTCGAAGCGCCCTCTGCAACGGCTTCGGACGACTCGAGCGCTGAAAACTCCACTGCATCCGGGGGCACCAGCGACTCCGAAGACGCGACCACCTCCGTGCCTCGGACGATCAACACGGCTGACGAACGGTTTCTGCCTATCAACGGAGGGTTTGGGCTTGACTTCGATGTAGACGACTTTGACGATCTCTCCGGGTCACAGACGTCGTTCCCGAGCATCAGGTTTGGGGAGGGTAGCCAGAGTCCGGAGGGGTCGGATAGTGAAGGGGAAGGCGATGGCGACGAGGGTGATGAAGGGAGTCTTCACCGAACTTTGTTCACGCACGAGTTCTCGGAAACGGGAATGGGGACCCCAACGGACGGCGTGATGCCCATGACCAGAACACTCTACATTCAGATGGTGAGCCTTTCTATCCCTGTCTATCATTATTGTGGATCTCAACACCGGTCCTATGGTTGTAGGAATTTGTCGAGAGGCAAACACTGAAAGAGGTGAGATTCTTTTCTTTAGAATAAAGGCCACGACGCTCATTTTTGTAGAGGGTGGACGAGGGAATATCAGAGGACGAAGCGTGGAGGTTGTTCCATCAGATCGTCGACGCCCTCGTGCATATGACGAACCTTGGAATCTTGCATCGCGATATCAAGCTGACGAATATCTTCATCGGTCCGCACCTCATCCCATTTCTGTGCTTTTCACTTCCTCACCCCGTTGCTTCTAGACGCCAAAGGAGACTGCAAAAGTACGTCCCAGATAGAGAGACCTTGGAGTGTTTCTGATTTTCGCTTCGTTTAGTTGGAGACTTTGGGCTTGCCACATCTAGTCTGGCTGCTGTCGACCCCTCTGATGTGTCTCTGAGCGTAACGAACGCTATTGACGGTGAAATGACTCTAGGTTTGTCGCCGAATGCTTACCCTTGAGCGCGCCTACTAACATGCTGTGTGGCAGAGGTTGGCACGCGTCTCTACATCGCACCTGAAATCCAGACAAGAGGGCGAGGTAGAGCACCAAGAAACCACAGCAAAGCTGATCTGTACAGTCTCGGGGTGAGATTCGAGTCCTAAATATGTTTCGGTTCTATACTCATGCCGATATAGGTTGTTTTCTTCGAGATGAACTATCGATTCTCAACAGGTTCGGAGCGCATCGCTGTGCTGGAGAACTTGAGGAAGCCCGGAATCTTCTTCCCTACGTCTTGGGAACCCCATCGGACGAGACAGAAAGAAAGTGAGTTTCCTTCTCATAGGGCTCGTCTGTTTGCAATCACAATTCTGACGGCTCCTCTAGTCATCACCTGGCTGCTGCAGCATGACCCAGATAAGCGCCCAACTGCAATCGACTTGTCCCAGAGCCCTCTTCTCCCGCCGCGTGTCGAGGACGAGTACTTCAACCAAGCCTTAACTATGATGGGTATGCACTTCCCAACTTCATCTTAGGAAACCCCTTATTAATAAATTGGCCTGTAGCGAAACCCGATACCCCACACCACCAAGCCGTCTTGTCCATGCTCTTCAACCAGCCTACCAAGGTCTCCCGAGGGTTTCTCTACGACAAAGACCTCGAGCGTCCCGAGTACCTATCTCTTACTGACGCCGTTCGAGAGCGTTTGGCAACGATCTTCAAGCTGCATGGCGCGGTTGACATTGAACCTCCCCTCCTAATGCCTGTCGTCGATCGGGAAGAGGAGAAGAATCACGCGACGTTCATTGATAGGACTGGGAACCTGGTGACGTTGCCGAGGGATCTGCTTGTCCCGTTTGCAAGATTGGCTGCGAAGAGCAATGTTACGAGGATTAAGAGGTATCACATCACGAACGTGTTCCGACCAAAGTCAGTACTTCTTCTCTGTTATACAATATTGAGATCTGACTATGTTTGGATGCAAATAGCCCTGTGGCTGGCCATCCTCTGATTCACAAGGCTGCGGTCTTCGATATCATCACGCAGGATCTCGAGCATGGACCTGTCGCTGCGGGGGCTGAAGTGATCGCCGTCATGAACAATATCCTCAACAGTTATCCGAATCTCAGCCAGACCTATAACATCCAAATATCCCATTCAACGAGTGCGTTCTTCTACCTGCATCAATACTGGCATGACTGACATCAAATCATCCTTTCTATCACGTAGTCGTTGAACTTGCTTTGGGTCGGATCGTGCCCGAGCAGAGGAACGCCGTCGTAGAGATCCTGACACAGTCGAAGTCTAGCTTGCTACAGAAGCGGACTTTGCTCATGAAGAAAGGGTTGACGCGAGGCTTGGTTGACGAGCTCGAGGTGCTGAATGAACCTGGTAAGCTCTACTGCCGTATCAGTTTGGCCAACACTAATATGGTTGGAATGAAGAGGACGACGTCGAGGAGGTTGTCATCAAGCTTGAGAAGCTGTCTTCCTCGTTACTCCCTCTCATCAGGTCCGCACTGGCAGAACTCAAGGGGACGATACAGCACGCAGGATGGGCCGGCGTCGATCGCCCAATCATTGTGCATCCGCTCATGCTTGGGAGCGTTCACAGCAACTTCAGAGATGGGATGATCCTCGAAGTCGTACACAAGGCGAAGCCAAGAGACGTGCTTGCGGTCGGGGGGAGATATGATCACCTCATTTCGAGATCTCTGCCTCTCAAGGTCCAGCATCCCGGAATCCTGCCGCCCTCGTTGATGAAGGTTGAGTCACCGATCGCGCCTTCTCTCACACGGATGCCGTCGACGTCCTCCCTGAACAATGCAGGTGCTGCGGCGCCTTTTGGGTTGTGCGCGATGGGCCTTCAGGTATCGTTGGAACGCATCCTTGTTCAGCTTGCGTTGTTCCAGAGCAGTTATGTCAAGAACCTCATCAAAGAGGAAAGGAGCTTTGGGTACTGGAGTCCCCGCCGGTGCGACGTGTATCTGGTGTCGTACCACAAGGGGTACTTGCAGGAGCGGATGGAGGTTGTGGCAAATCTGTGGGCGCATGGTATTAGCGCCGATTTGATGTATGAGAGTACCATCGGGGATGTAGAGTATGAGAGGGTGGAAAGTCTGTGCGAGCGGGAAGGTATCTTGTAAGTTTCCATTTCTTTCGTTGGGCTAATGGCATTGCTGATTGACCGATAGGTTCACGGTGTGCCCAAGGCCGAGGATGAGCAAGGGATCGCAGGCTGCGTTCAAAGTCAAATCTATCCTCAATGGGACTGAGTACGATGGTGAATATTATCTTTCTACTTGCTCGTTTTGTCAAGCTGAACGTTTGGCCAGTCTCTCGCGCTGAACTCGTCGGCTGGCTCCAACATCACATCACTGAGCAGAAACGAATCGATCTCCAAACCTCCGGAGCACAGACGACGCAAGACGGCCCTCCACTGCACCAAGACACGAGCGTGAGCCACGGAAACGAGGTGCAGCTCATTCTTCCCGCCGATATCAAGAAGCAGCGTCGGCACGTCAAGCATCTTCTCAGCGACCGGGCGTTTGAGACTGCGAACCAGGTGAAGGCGTCTGTGCAGGGCGGCATGCCGACGATTGCGGTGGATGTGCCGACCGTGGTGTTCGATACGATGTGCCGGTCGAGTGCGTGGTTAACGGAAGAGGAGGTGTGGAAGAGTGTGGTGGGGGCGTTTCCGACGGGGCAGGCGGGGTATGCGGCGCAGATGAGGGAGGCGTTTGCGAGGAGGAGGGGGGAGGGTTGGGGATGGGTTTTGGTGTTTGGGGTGAAAGAGGAGAGGATGGGGTTGGCGCCGCTGAACTGAGGTTCACTTTACTACCGTTCCATGAAGGAGATAGCTATGCCTGTTACTAGGTTTCTTTACTTTACGTCTCTAGTCAGGATTAAGTTCCCACTTCACAATGCTTCATTCAGTTATGTATTAATACTTCAGTTTCGTCAACTACGCGTGGTCCTTCAGCTCCCGCACCCGACGGTGGCTTTCAAGTTGTCCTCTCGCCTGCGCCTGGTAATCACCGCCTCAGCCCGTTCCCAGAATGCCCTCAGGTAATCCTTCCTCTCTGAGACGACCCTGTCCACGCTCCTGGGCCGCCAAGTAGCTTCATCTTCCAGCCAGCTGCACGGATGCCCTTCGCGGATCATGAGATAATAAGCCTCGTCGAGTGCCACCACCACCCTTTCATCCACCTTTCGACCGTTCTCTTGCACGAGTCGGCTTATATCGGTCAACCACAAACTGTATGGAATGTAGAAGACACACACGATAAGCGAAGGAGGAAAGTAGGGGACCGCCGAACGTAGGTGGCAAGCTGCGCTTGATATGGGTTGCCCTGCCGGGGTCATGGAAATGCAGAAGTGGGTGAGGAAGGGAAGATATTGGAAGGACCCCCAGTCCCAAGCAAGGACGAAGGGGCTGGACAAATGCAGCTCAAAGTGCGTAATGCTCGCGAAGATCGGGTTGAGATTCTGGCCCTCCGCGAAGCGAAAATGACGATGCGAGGGTGAGAAGTATCGCGCAGGTATTCGGAGCCTCTTCAACCTTGGCCGGTCCCAGGATGGATGAGTCCCCACTCTCAAGCCCTCCAGGCTCCTCGTTGCCTTGTAAAAGTTGCTCAAGTCCAACTGGGTGAGGTTGGGGCATGCTGACAGTATGTCGAAGATGGTATCGTCGGAGGTGTCGTGCTCCTGGGTGTATATGCAGAGAGTTCGGACGTGCAAGGAGAAGAATGGCTCTGGTTTTGTGGGATGGGAGAGCACGGTAGTGTGCAAGCGGGAAATAGAAATGTGGTCTTCTACGATTACTTCGCGGTAAAGGATGGGCTCGACCCAGGCCTGGACCTTCTTTGATACACGAGCACAAGCCCACCCAGGGATGTCCGGGTCTGCTGCGGATTCTTCGAAGATAACGCGAGCGAGGTCTTCAGGGAGATCTTGAAAGCGATTGAGTGAAGTTTCAGTGTTCATGGTTGGAGAACATGGACGTTCGAGGGAGGGAATGAATTCTGATGGGCGCTTGGTAATTAAGACATCGATCCAAACAAAGTGAAGGAGACCGTTTAAAACTTGAAACATGATGTGAGACCCAAAGGATGCACCGGACCCACGAGACGATGATGCTGTATCATTTAGTAGCTAGGGGAGACCTCCCAGAAGAGGTTGTGAGCCCTATTTCCTTCCCTCCCTTCACTGGTGGACTTTGTGCTCGTTATTTTCCCGCGTTTGGATGAGGTTCCTAGGCAACTGCTGGAGGAGCTGCAAGGGTTGGACGAAACGGTCACGGTAGTTGGCATTTGGGGGTCCTCTCATCGCAAGCGGCTTGTGAGAGGAAGGATGAGGGCAATATGAGGCAGGTAATCCTCAAAATAGCAAACACCGTGACACTATAGCAGGACGGCGTGTGGCCTCTCAGATACCACGAGCCAGGGTTCTGGATGAAGGCAGAGAACAGGGCACGAGAACGTAAGAGGGAAAAGTTGGCGCAGGTGAGCTTGAATTATCGTTATTGTTGAACGCGGTAGAGGCTGGGCGCTGATTGTGTATCTAGATGTCGAATTGAACGTATAATATGTAGACTCTGGGCTTGTGTGCACTGCAGGACATACACCAGCACATTCAATATCACGGGCCTCTGCAGCGGCGATTGAGTTGGCAATTGTAGATGCTTCCTCTGGCTTCCCGTGCCCACATTACGCTCAATATGATCATCGCCCGTGTGCTACTGCGATTCTTTTCAATTCAATCTTATGCCCGATCCTTCGGCTTCTACGGGCTCTTTGATCAGATCGACTTGCACCGTCCACTGACATTAAGCGCCCGTCGCGCGCTAGGTGTGACATTAGTTGTCACGCACACATCACGCTCAACTTGTCCGTCTTCCACGGATTGCTCAAGGATTTCTGTCCTTCTCCCCTCCATCACCATGTCATTTCTCCAAGCCCGAAGCACCAACCCCGGTTTTCCCTTTCCATTCTATGAACTTCCTGAAGATCTTGTGTACTCTATATTTGAGGCACTAGCCTCTGATACAAAGGGTCTAGGCTGTCACTGTACGCAGGTGTCTAAGCAGGTGCAGAAATGGTGAGCTCTCCACGCTACATCCCAGGACGCCCATAATAACTGGCTGCGAATTTCTTCGTAGGATCGAACCCATTATATATCGACATATCCACCTTACAAGCGCCCAAAAAATGACCCTATTCCACCGCACTGTCGTCTCTCACCCATGCAAATCACCCGATTTCTTCTCTAAACATGTCAAGACTGTATCCGTCAGCGGAATCTCCACTTGGGAGGATTTACTGGAGATTCTCTATGCCTGCCAAGGCGTAGAGCGATTGGAGTTGGCGGGGGCCTTTTTGCACGACGACTTGGAGAGCCGTAGTCCAGTCAAAATTGGAGTCAGTTACATCTGGAAGACGCTCCGGCCGAGAACCCTACGCGTACCTGGGGTCTTGTTTCTCCCTGAAAATCGACACTTCAGATTGACTAGGGATAGCCCCAACCCAATCTTCGGAAATGTCACACATTTGGAGTTATCCATTTCGCCAGCCACGAAAAATTGGAACTGGTCCTCCCTATCCCGCCTCAAGAAGCTAACACATCTCTGCCTGGCCTCCTCACCCTCAGGGGCCGCCATCCAATTAACAGCGGAGTATCTTCGCGAAGCTATACCCCACTTCCCCCCGACTCTCGTCGTCTGTGCGTTTGCAATACCGTACACTCTGTGGCATCCGGACTCGCAGAGACTGGTGGAAGAGAATTCAGATCTGGATGAAAGAGTTGTGGTTGCGGTTAAGTACGCCCAGGCGTCGCCAGACGAGGAATGGGCACGGATGGTGACATGGAGGTATTCAAATGGAGATGATTTGGAGGTGCTTTCTTGGAGTAGCTTCTGGAAGCGAGCGGAAGCGATGGTCTCTAGAAGAAGGTCCATGGCAAAAGCGCTCCAGTGAAGGCAAGTGATTTAATCCAAGTTTCAGCTCAACGGAACTCATCGGGTGTCGTGAAGAATAGGAGGAGATAGCATTGATGGTGGACCCACTGAGTCTTTTCCAACATCGCCTCAAACACTGTATCTCCAACATTAAACATTCGGCTAAGCGCTCGGGAGCGAGCCTATTAGTGATTCGGAGAGGAAGGACTACCTACATGCATTTTGGGATTGGGCAGAAGCTAGTCTCCCGTAGTCAGACAATTGTATATCTTTGTTGATTTCTCACTGCGTTCGGAGGCGACGGCAAGAAGCGATGGCTGTTAGACGCAGATGAGAAATAAGGCAAGCCGAATGATCACTAAAATGGGGTGTTTTCGGTACATGTCGAGTCTATACCTCAAGAAAGGACTACTGGAGCCCGTACGTATCTCCTTCTGTACTTTATATCGACGGACTCGAGGTAATAAGCGCCGGGCCAGATGTTATCCACGGAACCTTCGGGCGTATAGTCGACCTTCCCATGGTTCTTTTCGCGAAGCTGTTGAATAAATTCAGCTCAAGTCCCCTCGAATGCGGGAAAACCGAGGTAGTATGACTCACGGATAACGCAGCGACGAACTCAGCGGGACTTGCAACCCTCATGGCATCAAGCCGCGCCTTGAGGTCAAGCTTCTGCCTCATCTGGCTTGTGTCTCCCTTAACACGAGCGGTCCAGAACGTCGACGCACATCCGCCCCCGAAGGAAAACAAGCTGATACGCTTGTTTATAAGCTCTGGAGGCGGCACAGTTGCGAGAAGCGAAGCGAGGCAGCCGTAAAGAGACGCTGTATACATATTCCCAAGGCGTTTGGAACAGGCCATGCCTGGATCGGTCTTCTCAGCGAAAGAGTCCTTGGATGCAGAGACAAATGTCCTCTCTATGCTCTTGTCTGCGAGGGTCTCCGCGTGTGGGAGTGCGAGGAGGGCCTTAGCGTTTGGAATGTCGGCAAATTTCGGTGAGTGGGGCGAGGCGAGGAAGTCGGAGAACATCATGCGGGCGTGGCCTTTGACGGCCTGTTTTCCGTATGGACTGTGGAAGAGGGCGTAGTCGATGTCATCAAGTGAAAACGTCGTGTGAGTTCCATCAATATTGCTCTGGGTTTGGCGTCTGGCTGCTTTCGCCACTTTCTCCTTGTACGTGCGGTAGGAGGCATCGAGGGCTGAGACGTAGGTCGCGACGGAGAGGGGCCCGTCGACTTCGGGGTACTCAGAGGTGAGTCTAGGCTTGTAGAAGTCATATTCATTGGACATGTATGAGCCGTGAATCGCTAGGTCGACTGATGTCAGAATATTATCGTCGAAGCAATTCAAGGCACTCACGTTCAAACACCACAGGTGCATTGGGACCAATGAGCATAGCGCAAGCGCCAGCACCACCCACCGGTCGCGCAGAGCCTTCATCGTAGACAGCAATATCTCCAGCGACCACAATAGCATTGCGGCCGTCCCACGACTTCGACTCGACCCAATTGAGGGCGTTGAAGAGCGCGGCCGTACCACCATAGCAGGCGTTCTTGGAGTCGATGCCCTCAATATCGAAGTTTCCTGCTTCAGCAAAAAGGTCCATGATGGTGGTCTTGACGGACTTGGACTTGTCAATAATAGTTTCTGTGCCGACTTCGATGCGGCCGATTGAATTGGGGTCAATTTGATACTTTTCGAGGAGGCCCGAAACGGCTATGAAGGAAGTAGGTAAGCCATTTTGTCTGGTGCGGTTGGATCCGGTTAGTAAAGGAAAAATAGGCGCACCATTTAAAGCAAATGAATTGATATCTTCGCGGTCATCGGTCCAAGCCATATACTCTTGGCCAAGTCCAATAGTGTACTTTCCCTCGGAAACACCGTCAAACACTTCCAACTCGGACTCGGACACGCACTGGCAACGCAAAGACCCAATAAGCAGTATAATTCGTATTATGAGAAAGGTACTAAACTTACACGACGAGGGAAATAAACTTCGATGGCAAGTACGCCCACGTCTTTGGGACGAAGAAACTCGTAGTCGGAGTGAGGGTCAGCGAAGGTCGGAGTACCGGTCATCTTTCCGTGGAAGGTGGCGGTTCTCAGGGAAGAGGAGATGGGGATCTATGCCCTGGTCATGTCTCTCCTTCTTTTATAGATTTTATTCTGGCTGCGCACAGTATAAACTCGTCGCAGAACAAAAAGCTCGTATGTGGTACGACCTTCGATCGCTGCTGGGAAACCTGAAGTGTGTCGTACCACCAGCGGATTTCCGGCGATGATTTTCGGGCGAATACTTGTAAAAGTGGTGTTCTCACATCTACAAGGCAGTAGTGTTCCTACGTGGGCGTGATGAAACTGAGCTGGGGGCTCCCATATACTCGCGAGGACCGGTAGGCTGCAATTCGGAGCAAATGGTAAGGTTAAAGAAGGCCCAAGCAGATGTATTTATCAAAAGACCAACGGACATCTATTCATACATCTAGTGCGGCTCGACATCAGGCCTTCAATACAGGTCAACCCGGTGTGGGCATGGCATCCGGAAGTTGATTCAGATACTAGGCGCCCACTGCTGTGACAAGTTCGTGACAGGAATCACTCAGTCACATCAATCCATCCAGATCCATCCCGATGACGCGAAGCCATTCTTTGGCCAGGACTTCCTCCTTCTCACTTCGTGCCAAAGCTCACTAAATGTCTAAAGACAATGAAACCCAGCGGGAGTTCCGTTTTGAAGACCTCCCGGGGGATTTGGTCTACTCAGTCTTCGAAGCCGCCGCTGACGACGCAGAAAAGCCGAATTGGAACTGCGCGCTAGTATCGAAGCGCGTGAAGATCTGGGTAGAGCCTATGTTGTACCGCCATATAGTCCTCAACACCTACAAGGGGATGGAACTACTTCATCGGACCATCGTATACCCCTCATCAAAGCCATCGGGCTTCTTTTCCACTCATGTCAAAACGCTCGAGATAGGCGCCTGCTCCTCCTGGTCAGACATGTTCAACGACATCCTCTCCGCGGTTCCGCACCTCTCTGCCCTCTACCTCTGTATAATGATTGAAAATCCTGATCTGAAGGTCGGACGCCATCCAGTGTGGGAGGTGCTTAAACCTAAAAGGTTGTGCATCGCCAACAAATCATTCCTACCGTCCCATCGGCACTTCCACACCTCTCGTTGCGGCAACGTTGGAGCAAGCCTCAATCCCCAGTTCACAAATGTCACCCACCTCGAGCTTCGCTGGGCACCTCCTTCAGAAAGCTGGGCTTGGCCCTCCCTGTCCCAGCTGACGACCCTAACACACCTGTGCTTCTCTGCGCACCCTACCCTTTCTGCCATCCATGCGGCCTCGGATATAGTCAAAGAAGCCATACCACATTTCCCCATCTCCCTGATCGTGTGCGTCATTTCCATTCCCTTCACCCGATGGTTCGTAAACGCTCGCGAGCTCGTGGAAGAAACCGGAGGGAGGCTCCACCCACGAGTGGTGGTCGCTGTCTCAGCCTACTACTATAATTCGATTTCGGGCGGCGAGTGGATAAAGAAGCGCGCAATATGGCGTGTCACAAGTGTATGCGAGGGAAGGCTGCACGAGGATGCCTTTTGGGAGCGGGCGGAGGCCAAGGTCATAGAGCAAATTTTAGAAGAGGTATGTGCCTATCGCACTGTTATACTTCTATTCATGTCCGGTTGATTTACTTTGTTAAAGCAAAAAAACCAAGGGAGGGACTTGGAGGTGGGCGAAATGGCATCGACCTAAGACGTTGTCCAAAACGAACATGTATTCGGAACCAGTGACTCGGACGCCGACTGAATTCTAATTCAAATTCTTTCTCCCTGCACTGCGCTACCACCCAGTCTGGAATTCTCGAAACCTCCGCCACGCCTGGGAGGATATGGTAATTTCATAGCAGACAGACAGTCCACTCACTAACGTCTGCTCCTCGCTTTCCCGCCATTCAGAATATTCAACTTTATTCCAGTGCGGATGCCTTTAGACAACCTCTATCCAGAATGCGGCCTTATGGTTGGCCGAGAATGCAGGCAAGAGACGAAGATTAGGATGAAACTGCCTAAGGTGATGCCAAAACTTTAGGGCGGTGGTGAAACCAAGGCTCTTACCACCTGGGCTCCACTCCGCCGCGCTTTCTTGCCTCCGCTCACCCATTTACGGACTGGTCGTAAGATTCAGCCAGCTATTCACCCACCGCTCATCCCTTATCGGTGAATTACTTCCTACTAACGCCAACCGCCATGGATCCAGCATATTTCGACAAAAGTGAGTGGCGTCCGTCGATCGTTCCTCTTCGCGCGAGTCACGTTGAGCATTTAACACAGAGATCGTCGACTGCAGCGATGCCGAGCTTGTTTCCCTCGGGTTCCTCGGTGAAAGTGAGCCCCGTCATTATACGCGTGACGCATCCATTCCTCACTCATTGACACCCCTGGCGCCGCCTTGAAGATGTTTCTCCGGATGTCAAAGCTTTCATCGAACAGATAAGGGCCCACCCTGATCTTCTCGGCTGTAAGCCGCTCCATCTTGTTTTTTTTTTCATTTTCCACCTATTCATACTCTTTCCTGCAACTTTCCTGTCTTTAGCCGTAACTTGTTACACGGCTGACTGTAAAAGGGACTCCTTGAACGAGGCCAAGGCTTCCGCCCAAAGCGAGGCTACACAGTCACCCATCAAGACCCTCTCAGCGCTCGCCAATGACTCGGACGCCTACACCGTTGTCGCGCCCGACCTGATCTCCAAGTATGAGAGGACCTTCTACTACCACGGCATCTCCGAAGACCCTCCCGAACTGTTGTGGCGTTCCGATTTTGCGACCAACCCCTTCCCCACTCCCCAGCCTGGCGATCGGTTCTTCACGGTCCCCATCAAGACCGCCAACGGCGTCTTCGGAACGCCACTTAATGCCGTGTGGGATACCGTCGCCCCTCAGATCCTGGCGTCAATAAAGGCTCGTGGCCTCAAGTATACCTCACTCACGGCGGTTCGCTTCACGATTAACGAGGGCGAGGAGGACGAGAAGCGCGGCCCCCCCGTCGTATGGATCGCCGTTCAGCCCGGCACCACCAACGCCGTCGCCGTTCGCGATGCCACCCCAGAAATTCTCCGTATCCTCGCCGACGCGCAGGTCACTGATGTCGCTGTCGAGTGGTATGAGGGGGCGGTTGAAAGGCTTTGATGTGGCTTGGCCTGCCAGGATGAGCGTCGAGGATGTTAAGCTCGGGCTTGATCGCCTGCTCAACGCCGGCCTAGGCATCGCCATAGACGAGCCTTTGGAATCAGGGAGTGGAGATGCATTGACCAAACTCTGTAGAGCGATAACGTGTATTTAAGCCCAATCCAACGTAGTTGTATGGCTTCGAAGTAAGGAAGGATAATAAGCGCCCAACTTCTCTTTGGCGTCACGACAGTCCGAGCGTCGTTACACAAAATCTGTTCACCTGTGTCCTCACTTCGGACTACAGCTACCTTTCGAACGACACCAAAAGCCGGTGAAATCTTTTTTCAAGGCCTCGATCTGCTCTGCCTTCGATGCACTTGGGGTGCGGTAATCCTTAGGTTGTATCACGTACGCCATGACTTCGGACGATTTTCTCCATTTCTTTAGACCTATCCAGGTTTAAAGAAGACCTCCCAGTCCCAGTGAAGTTGCAGTAAAGTTAGGGTTTTGTAAGCGCCCAAGCGCCATGTTCGGGCCGGTGTTTGAATTGGGTTTGAATTCATTCCAAACTTTTGCTTTGATCCGTCTTTCTTTTTTTCACATTCTCCATGACCATCGCCCTCCCTCCAAGTTCCTTCCTCCCTCCAATCAAGAGGATAACCTCATCTCCCCCCACCGAGCTCCGAAGATGCGTTGAAGCGCTCAGAGAAATTTACAATCCGCCAGTCCGAGGCACACGGCGGCGATGCGCGAAGACGGGAAGGAGGCCGTCGGTCGGGATGTCGGATTTGAGGCACGACACGTTCGAGCTGGGATACGTGTTGAACTGGCTCACCGCTGTCATTTCCAAATGCTCGGAGATGGAGGAGGAGGAGGAGGATGGCGATGGAGAGGATGGGGGAGGCCTGGTAGAGGAAGCATCGCGGTTGCTGGCGCTGTGCGCTGGGACGGCATCGGCGGGGACGTTCCAGCGGGTGTTCGACTTCCAGTCGGAGTCGTTGGGTGGCGTTCAAGTTGTTCTGCGCGACGTTCCGCTGGATAACGATGATTATGGGAGTGTGGGGGCGCAGACGTGGGGCGGGGCGTGTGTGCTGAGCGAGATGGTTGTGGAGGACCCAGGGAGTTTTGGAGTGACGCTCCAGGGACCGGACGGAGACAATGGGGGGTCTGGAAAGCCGCTTAGAGTCTTGGAGCTTGGGGCAGGAACGGGCCTGGTATCTCTCGTCGTGGCGAAGGCTCTTCAGGGCGTGGGCGTCGATGCTGAGATCGTCGCTTCGGATTATTATCCGTCGGTGCTGGCGAACCTCTCTACCAACCTCGCATCCAACGGCTTTGGCCAAGGCAGCTCGGATACCATAGAGGCGAGAGTGACTTGTTCTGCTTATGCACTTGACTGGTCGCTCTTCCCCTCCGATAACAGTGCAGCCGGCGTCTTCGAAGAACCGTTCGACCTTGTATTCGGCGCCGACATCATCTACGAAGCTCAGCACGCCCAATGGATTCGGGATTGCTTGGAGCGACTGCTCGCAAAACGTACGTCGTCGTCGCCCGACATACCTTTATTCCATCTCCTCATACCGTTGCGACATACCCACGCGGCGGAGTCGGAGACCATCGAAGCTGTATTCCCGCCGCTCAAGTCCGCGAAGGGAAATAGTCTGCGGATGCACTCGAAAGAGCTAATTACTTGCGATACGGATTCGGGGGAGGAGGTCGTTTATGCCTACTATAAGATTGGGTGGTAGGCTTTGATATCTCGGCCGGATTTTGGTGACTGAACGTCTGTGGTAGATTTAGATATCCGTAGATATTGCCCTAGATTCACATAAATAGAGACCTGAAAGGCCACTTTGGCGGACTAGACGCAGTTATTGCTTTGCTTTCACTCAGTCATTTCTTACAAAGTAACGAGCCGCACGAATCTCGTCAGGCTGGCTACGGGAGACTAACACAGTCAGGAATCAGGACGCACCGGTCTCGTCCATAGTCCCTTCACGCCCCCAGCGGCTTGTCTAGCCGACTGGGCAAGGCTCACTACCCCAGGAATATGTGCCATCTGCTCTGCCGATCCAGCCCGAATGGTAGGCTCAATAAAGATAGGGAGCGTGAGCGTAAACCAGACCCCAACACAGAGGTACCCAACAACAGCTCTCATTCTACGCGACGTTAGGCACACATGCACGACTCGGAGGGGTCCGACGCCAGCTTTCCTTGCCTCAACGAGCCTTTTCATAACCCAAGAGACGATGTCTTCGACGACGATTGCGCAAGGTTGGAGGAGGAAAAATTTGATAGCGCCTTCCTTTTCCCAGATTGCGCCCATCCTGGTGGTGGAAAATGCGGGGAAAGAGAATGGCGTAGTCTCCGGGCAGCCCAGAGATGAACCTCCGCTCTCACCGTGCTTCGCGGTGCCTCGAGCACAGACCTGGGGAAAACGACGGCCGCGATCATGTTCGAATGGCCGGTGGGAGCTACCCACACCAATAGTGAGATAAACACCGAACCTGATAAAAGCACTCACCCTCCTCATGAGTTGATGCCAAGCTCTCCTCCAAGACTCATGCACCAATCATGCACACTCGTCGTGCGTGTGCAGCAGTAGGATCGTGCCCCTCGAAAAAGGAGACAGACTCAACAAAAAGACGAGAACAGAAAGGAAGACGTTAGCGGAGGAGAGAGGGGGTTGGAGGCAGGCGTTCACTGCATCACGCGCCATGGTGGAACGGCAAGAAAGGTTGGGGAAAGAGGTGCCAGCGACTACGTCGTGTTATATGCAGCAGGCGACGTTTGAAATGTTTCAAGCAGGTCAGGAAGCAGTACGCGTGCATTGGCAGATCCTTAGCGCGTAAGCAAGCGTATTTTATGCCAAAACAGCAGCAGGAGTAACGGCGAAAGCGAAGTATAACTTGGGTGTTCCCTGTACGAAGGCGGGACTTCATAACTCTTCACCAGCGAACCAGCGATTAACCAGCTGCAAAGCCTCTGCTGGCTTGTCGTAAGGGACCTGAAGGCACCATTAGCAGTCAATTCATTCAAGATATCAAGGTCTAGCTTACCATATGCCCAGCTCCAATCACCGTCGCAAACGTCAGCCCACCGAAAGACCTCGTCTCCCCCGCTACCTTTCCACCCACAAGCCACTCCCTCTTGGGCGAGTTCCTGAATCCTTCTCCTCCACTCCACTCCAAATCCAAGGTCCATCTTTCGTTCCCCACGTGGTTGCAGATCCAGTCGTTCTTGCCTACATATATGAGCGCTTTAATACCGCGGTCGAGGAGGTTGGAGACATAGTGGAATGTAGGGTGGTACCCGTCCATGGCGGCAATGAAGGCAGCGTTCACGGTCATATTGACTCCTGTGAAGTTCTGCGTGACCGAGGGGTCGACGCCGATGAGCTTGCGAACGTCGGGGCGATCGAGATAGTGGGCGATATCCCTAAATTCAATACCATTAACGTTGGTTGGCACGTTAGCACGATATATGTCTCGCAGAAACTGACTTGGTAATAGGGTAACAAAGCGTATCCGCTTCGTCCCCTTCGCATTTTCCGCTAATATCATACGGATTCAGTCCTATTGAACGATTCAGTGACAGTCGAGAGAGGGCGCGTTCTCCGGCTTACCCAGTGCCTCGAAGGGTCCCATAATCTCTGTCTTGCAGAAGCTTATGGCTGCTTGGCAGGAGAACATGTCGAAGGTGTCAACACAGCCCTTTTGAGCCCATTCGATGCAACGAGGGACCTAAGTTGGATGTCGTGAAGACGAACGGGAGAAAGGAAATGCATTGGGACTTACTGCTTGTTTCATTCGTACGCAGGCTGCAATGTCCAAGATCGGATCCCTGGTCACCGGTGTGCACACTACCTCGTAGTATGCAGGATACATTGACATGAAGTCTGTCTTACCATTACCTATCCATACCTGTGTGAGGCGTAGGATTCAACAAAAAGAAGAAGCACTAGACGAACCTATCATGATTGAAGAGAGATTGATAGGCTGAAGGCCTTCTTCCACCAATCTGCGGTTCTGGTCGTATACCTCCGCTGCAAAGATGGGAATATACCTTCCTCCGTACGACTCTCCAGCCATATGGAATGGGTTTCCTTGGAACTTCTTAAAGTGCTCGAAGAAGACATGCACAAATGCGGCAATATCTTTAGCTGCTTCTTCTGTCGTGCTCTAAGTGCGAGTGCGATGAATATCACGAAGCATCGATGTATTTCAGGGTACTTACCACATACTCTCCATGGCTGGCATACGAGAAGCCGACACCAACGGGTTGGTCGATAAAGAAGACGTTCGCCTTCGAGTTCCAGGACTCTGGATGGAACCTCGTGCTGTCGGCAGACACCACTCTGCACGGTCCTAACGACGCTACGTGAGAGGATGCTATGAGTATAAGGATGTAGACAAGGTACCTAGCTCCATGAACAAGCCAAGTGAAGATGAGCCTCCGGGACCTAGGCACAGCCGTAAGTTTGACGCACTTCTCAATCTCGGCACGACCACTGGGCTGACCTCCGTTCGTCCAGAAGACCACATCGTCCTTCTCGGGCTCACTTCTGCTTTCGAAGAAGTAGAAGAACAGATGGCGCGCTTCAACGTCGATGTACCCCGTATAAGCACTGTCCAACGTCAGTTCCGCGGCAATGAACCCAGGACACTTGCGTTGGGGCTCACTTCACCGTCTCGTCACAGAATTCGGTTTTCTTGATACGGACGCTGTGCTTTGGAAAAGCTGGATGCTCCAACGTCGTAAAGGTGCTCTCCAACAGGGCGTTCAGGTCCTCCATCGGCATGAAGAGACCAGAATCATAACGGCCCTCTATAATCAGTCACGTCATGGTCCAGATAAGTCGACTATCGGAACGCACCAGATAGAACAGACTGGTCTACATTCCAAGCAAGGGATAATCCAGCCAGACAGAGAGCGCTCGCTGCTAAATGGACAACCTTCATTGTGGTGGGAGTCAGCGAGGAAGAACCGCATGCTGCATGTTTTCTGTCCCCATTGCATCCGTTTCCGCAACACCAGGACTTTTTGAGATGGCGCTTCGACGCATGATCTAAGCCAAATCTAAGCCCTTCTGCCTCACCTCTGCGCCCGCTAGCGCACCCACCTCAACTTTGCTTCAACGCCGATTCCAACTACCGGCTCCACCGCCGTACAGTGTTCGATGGTCGGGAGGATGAGGAGATGAGAATGCGGCTTTTGAACAGTACTTACCAAGAGGGCGAAGAGAAGCGCACTTGAGAAGGAACAAGAGCGTGCGCTGGGTCGTGACAGGTCCAAGAGTACAGGAGCAGGCGGCAACAATCCTCAATCGTTCCCAAAGCTCAGAAATGTCGGGGCCCCTGACACTCTGCCCCAGGACCACCAAAGAAATAAATGCGACACGGTTGAGCACAAATGCCATGGTGCATAAATCTCCCCTAAGACTAGTACAGCGGTGACTATCGACGACATAGGTACCATTTTGTTGGCATCCCCCCGGAACGGACAAGGACCCCTTAGAGCTTGCCAAGCGCAGGGTTGGTGGTGGACTGGCCAGCGGCCTTGGCGCGCTTGCGGAGCATCTGGGTGGACTTGTTGCCACGGAGTCCTCCACCCCACTGGCGACGGGTCTCCTCGTACTTGTCGGAGCTAGAACAGACGCGTCAGGACGGGCGTCACGAAAGATAACGGAGGGTACGAACAAGTTGGCCTTGGCGGCGGAGATGAGGGTGGCGAGGTCGCGCTGGTCCTCGCTGCGGACGTCCTGGAGGGCGACGACAGCGGCGGACTTCTTGTGGACGACGGTCCCAAGACGGGCCTTGCCCTTGACGATGACGTAGGGGACACCCATCTTGCGGCAGAGGGCCGGGAGGTAGACGACGAGCTCGATGGGGTCAACATCGTGGGCGATGACGACGAGGGACGCCTTCTTGGCCTCGACGAGGGCGACGACGTGGTTCAGCCCGTACTTCGCGAAGAGGGGCTTCTTGGTGTCCTTGTCCTCCTTGCTCTCGGCAGCGGCGGCGGCGGCAGCCTCGAGACGGGCCTTCTTCTCCTGCTTGCTCTCAGGACGGTACTTGTTGAGCAGCTTGAAGAGCTGGGTGGCGGTGTTCTTGTCGAGGGTGTGCGAGAACTGGGCGATGGCGGGGGGAACCTTGAGGCGCTGGTTGAGGATGACCTTCTGGCGCTGCAGGCGGACGTATTCGGGCCACTTGACGAAGCGGGTCAAGTCACGGACGGGCTGGATGTCCTGGCCTGCGCGGTCGTCAGCTCGGCTAGTCAACGGCGGTGGAAATCTCAGAGTATCATACCGATACCGAAGTTCTTGGGCTTGGGCTCGAAGAGAGGGTTCTTCTTGGCCTTGGTGACCTTGCTGGCACCGAAGGGCGCAGCAGCGGGCTTCTTTCCAGTTCCGGCTTTGGGGGGCTGGTCATTGAGACGAAAGTCAGCAACTCGCTCTTCTCATCGAGAAAAGGTCAACGTTGTACAGCCTTTCGGAGCTCTAGCGTCGCTGCACACTGTGCAGCGACCCAGCAGACATGCTTCATCGCTTTGGGTAGAAAGCTCTGCATGTTAATGAATGCTTCAGGATCTTAATAGATTCCTGCGGAAATTGTCAGTCAATCTCAACGTTATCCAGATGAAATACGCACCGTCAATCTCGAAACGTTCGTTTTCTCGAGATGCATTCATGCTACTGGTAGAGCTCGTCCAAACGTACGTCGCACCGTCGTAAACTCACCATTTTAGTCGATAGTCAGGGCTTTGACGCTGTTCAACGACGATGAGGACGAGGATATGTCACCACCAAAGACTTCAGCTCCGATGGGAACTGCCGAACCAATTCGAACCCCGATGAATCAGGGAATCCAAGCGCTGGCCATCTCGGCTGCTGCAACCGTTGCTTCGACGGGCATGTGTTGACGGACAAGACCCTTGAGCAAGGAGCAGGGGCGGACACACACGCACACACACGAGTCGACGCCGACGATCGAGCTCGGGCGTCGCGTTGATTCCCACGACGTCGCTCGCGTCTTGCCCACAACCATCACCTGCGCGCCCTGCGATTGCCCGACTCACCGCCAGACCGTTCCCTCCACGCGACCTGGCTCTTCAGAAAGGCCCTCGATTCGCTCAGCAGTTTGAATGCTTGCGACGCGCTGCAATCGGCCGCATAGGGCGCGATTTTCGTTTTCCCGGATCTAGAGGGCTCGAGAAAGCTGCTGAGCGCGATACCCGGCGCATAAGGTCAGTACATTTGTTTCTGATAGACTATGTTGAGCTCACTGTCACAACCTAGGCCCAGGCTGTGCGTCGCAAAGCCCGATTCAGCGCAAAACTTCGGTCGATTCTGCCAAACGAATTCATATCAGCTCACGAACGTATCGGCACACTTCCACCCACGGCACAGCAATCGACGCTCGACTCACCAAGACCAGCAGCTGTGCGTAGCAAGCAAGGTCAGTCCAAGTTCATGTCAAGTAATGACCGTGCTCACCGGTCTCTAGATCATCACGCGCACGGGCAACAGATCGAGCACACTACACGACGCGCAACATCAGCACGACGAGCTCAGAACGAAATCGCGGCTCACTACTCACCGCTGCGTCAAACGAGATTGCGACTTCTGGGCATAGAAAAGGTCAGTCTTTCACGTTCACGCCAATGAAGGGACGTACTCACCAGTCTACAGCGTACGCGGCAATCGACGATTTACGCAGATCCAAGCTCGGCACGAGATGGGAAGGCCCGTGGTAGGGCCAAAGCGGCGGTCTCTGTGTTTGGATACGGGTCGTAACGAGCGCGGCTACTCGAGGAAAGGTCAGTGCCACTCTCAAAAGCCAGAGAAAGCGATACTTACCAGTTCAATTGCAGCTAAGCCGAGTACGACGCGCACAATCAGCATAACGGCATCAACAGAATGCGACTCACGACTCACCACTACGAGGAGCGAGATTGCGAGGTCTGGGCACAACAGACAAGGTCAGTACAACACGTTCAAGTCACTAACGGGATCGTACTCACCGTTTTGCAGGGAATCACTCACCCAACCTAGCAGCCTACCCACCGCGCAATGAACAGCGATGTCGCCATCGACAACAGCTCACACAGCAGTCGCCGTCGGCATCGACACACGACGCGCATCAGCACGATCAGCCCAAATTCGCGTAGCCATAGTTGCGTCGAGATTGCGGGGGCGCATTGAGTCTGGCCGTAACGCGTAGTGTCAGTCCTCTAGCTTCGTATCGATGACTGAATCGTGCTCACCGTGACCTCCCAGGCTTCACACCCTGTGCAGCCAGCGCCGCGTCCCCATCAACTCATCGTAGCCAGGACACCGACAGGTTACGGCGCAGGCAGCAGTAGCCTATTCATAGCAACCAAGGTCAGTCCAATCAAGCTCACGTCAATGAAGGATCGTACTCACCGTGGTACAGAATACCACGCACTCATCCTCGCGGCCTGCACACCGTGCAGTGAACGACGATACCCCCACCGGCAACGGCTCACGCGGAGGACCGTCATCATCACCATAGACGCCTACAAATCACGACGCACGCAATCAGCAAGACGGCCTATGATCGAAGGAACACTCGACTTACCAGGGGGAATAGTGAGGGCGACGGATGACTGTTGGACAAAAGGTAAGTTTGTTTCACCGAAATATAGCAACGCCGTACTCACCTTTGCGCAGCCTCTCCCCTCTTATCACAACCGTCGCATGTCCGGCATACCCCAGCGTCGAGGTATGCGATGGAGTTCGGTGTGGTGGGTAGTAGTGCGCCTGAAAAGGGATACAGAATCTTGGTGAGTCAGTCGGTCTAGTGAGAGTTGGATTGAACTTACGATCCTCCAGAACCGTGCCGTGCATGCGCCGCCGCTCTCATCTCGCCGACCACCGCCGCCGCTCTCATCTCGCCGACCACCACAGCCCTCGACTTCGACGACGCGACATGGCGTGAGGCCAAGCGAGCACCACAATCTCCCAAAATCCCCGTATACATTCCACCGCCGTCTCGCTGCCTCCGGCACTCCTGGCCTTCAACTACTCTTCGCCGGCATCGAAATTCCGAGAGGGACACGGCGCCCTGCGTGCAGGCTGAGCTCAAGAAGAGAAAAAGGTCAGTATATCATCTACATGGGTGTGACGAAAACTCACATTCAAGTTTCATGGCTGGCTCGCCGTCAACAATCCGCGCACTACAGCGCCGACCTCACGGGCCCACCGACCCGTTGCGCACCACGCCGAGCTCGTTGGTGTGTATACCTGGTGCTTCTGGATGTTGTAGGTCAGCGATGTTGCCTCTGCGAAATCGTCACGGGGGACTTACAATGCATAGGTTTGTCTTTTTCAGATGACCGGCCGTGGAACGTGGTGGGATCGAGACGACGCGCTGCGAGCATGCGGGATATCGATACAGGTGAGTACATGAATCGTTTAGACTATGTGTTGCACTCACCTATGCGTAGCCAACGAGACGGCCGCGCCTGCGTCGACTTGAACGGATTCCGGGTGGTGGTGGGATGCTGCTGGCCATTTCGGCTCGCCAAGGTTAGTAACTGGGTGATATGAATTGTTGTGATGATGTACTCACGATTTCCAGCCTTCCATCCCACGTCGACTATACCCCGTCTCTCATCATCCCGCAAGGTCAAACGCGAAGCGGCCGAGGAACGGCCAGGGTCTCCTGGCGAGAAGACTGTCAGGAAGTGTGAACGGTAGGTAACTCTGTATCCACCTTGTGTGTCCGGGTCTTCGATTCTGGCGGACTATCTAGTGAATCAAGGCGAAAGGTAAGGTTAGTATGAGCTTGTAGTGTATAAACCATGTATGTACATACCTTTTTGAATGGCACTCTATCGTTGTATTGAAAAGAAAATGGCTGCATAGATATGTCAGTAAGCGGGCGTAGAGAAACGAAGTGAAGACTTACGAAAATAACAAGTTTCGCAGAGCGGCGTGCCGTTGAGCGAAAGCGGACCCAGCAGCTTGAACGACGTCGAGCACATCGACGACGTTGGCAGAGGTCGTCCAAGGGAGGGTGGAATGATAGTAGAAATCGAGTAAAGGGTCGCTCAGACGAGTGGTCTGAGCAGACAAGTGTTATAGAGTGAAGAGGGAGGGAGGGAACTCGCTGAGGAGATGGGGAACTCAGCATCGCACCCTCTCACTCTTATACATTCTCAGCCCATGCATCGACGATCTGGCCAAGCCCACTACCGTACACCCATGCCGACACGTATCTCTACCAAGACCCAAGGTTAAAATTAGACCGGACATCGGGAATGCGTCCAACGCGATATGCGCGCCATTCCACCCTGTGCCGTGCATCCGCACCAATCCCAAGCGCGAAGATTTCGTTGTTCGGTCTGAGGCGACAGCGGGCGGTCATTTCGGGTGTCTGATGGAGGCTAAGCGAGTTATGGCGACCGGGATTTGGGCAGGGACGTGCGATTAGAAGCAATTACGATTGAACGGGGATGAGGAGGAGAGGGTGTGCGAAGGGAGTGTTTGAATAGAATTGAGTCGGAGGAGGGGTTTGGGATGACTTTCTTGTGTACTCAGGGGTACTATAGGTATGATCTGTACTTACTTTGTCTGTATATATAGAGGTATTCTGTGCTAATCGTCGTGTTCTGTCCCAGCGTGCGCTTCTGCGCATGCAAGTCAAAGTGCCGCGAGGTTTCCGAGAAACGCATCTGAGGTCCCGCAAGGCCCTCAGGGGTAGTCTCAATTACTGACACACACACTGAACTACCAACGAAAGCACCTAGTCCTCAGAAATAGCGGCAATCGCATTCAGTTGCATCTCCATCTCTTCCGTACCTCCCAATCCCGCCGCACCCGTTCTCTCATGTTCACACTCGGATCCGAAGGCAGTGGCTCTCTTGGCGGCATCAGTACGTATGATACGTCAAAGTGAGTGACCTCACATGTCTATATCGATAGGGAAACGAGTCTAACGGCGGAATTGTGCTGAAGGGTGTGGGGAGGACATACTCCCGAGATCTCAGTTCCCCGGGTCTATTTCGCCCTTCAGTCACCAGGGTAGGGCCATTTCATGCTACACACCCTACCTACTCCTAATATCAGAGATAGCCCACTCACTTAAAGGACTGGATTAGAGCAGAAAGCGCGTCGATTGAAGGGCGCCAATTTAAGCGCCCGATGACGCGCGTTGGGATTTCAACAAATCGCGACCGATTCTGACCGAAATCTGGCCTGGACTTCGCGGGTGAGACTCCCAGGCCTCATTACGCACCACAGATACCGCCCGAATGTATTGTATAAGCGCGTATAGAGTGCCGAAACTTATGTGCGGGTTGTCTCTAGATTCTCGCGAGATTTTGACTAATTTTCGCAACTTCTCGTTGCCACGCGATCAGCACGGGTGTGACGGCTTCTCAAACAAAATTACAATGCCATGAAGAGTGCATAACTGTGAATGCGAGGGGAAATGGGGTGGGAGGGTATCCGAGTCAAGCATTCCGTGTGAGAATCTCGCATGCAACGCGGCGCGCGCGCAGCGCGCTAGCCGAGCCCCGGGTGCTCGTCGAACCTGTCCTTGGGGGTATACCTAGCTGCTATCTATCATACGGCAGTCATCAAAGAACGCAGTAGACTACGCTACGAGTACATTCAGGGCGCGGAAGGTGGCGCAATGGCGGACGGCCGCGCCTCGCTTCTATCCCTGGCTAGTCTCGTTATCGCCGAGACCGTTTCCGTAACCCTCATTTAACCGAGCTGCCTTGCCGAAACTCGAAGCCCTGCTGTGCGTCTTGAGGATAGCGCGATGGATTTTACGATTTTCGGAGCTCCGGGAAACGGGTCTGTCATGATTTTGAGGTCTGGAATACAAACGAAGAGACGGAAGTAACGTACCGAGTGTCAACTCCAATCCCACGCGCCGTCCCCCTCTTGTGATTCCGTGGGCTCTGTTACGGTAAAATCAATTAGTGAGTGATCAGCGCGGAGCGGGGAAGACTCTGACGTACGGTTTCTAGTGCCGGCAGGCTGAAGGACGGTGGGATGGATTTTTGGATTTTTGGAGGTCCGGGAAATGGGTCTGCGGTGCATACTAAGGCTTAGATTAGGGACGGGGAGACGGGAATAGACCATGACTTACCCTCAATAATCCCTCGTAACACTGAGCCCCTGTCACTGTAGCAAAGTGAATTAGTGAGTGATCGATGCGGAGCCGAGGAAACTTTGACATACCATGTCTGCTGACGGGCTGATCGGCGCATGGGAGTCGTGACTCGTCAGTGACGAGAGAGTTGCGACATGGACGTAATTCTTACCTTTCTGCGGAATAACGGCGTGCGAGAGGGGCTTGTCCAAGGCTTGTCTAAGGCTCGTTGGTGACGAGGTGACTGCGAGAGGGGAAAGTGCGGTCTGGAAGGCTGTAATTTTGATTTTTGGGCGTCCGGGAAATGGGGTTGAGTGGTCGGTTGATGGCGATGGGCACGGACCCGAGAGCGCTGACTAGAGAATTCAGTACCGAGAATACGTCGAGATGATACGGCACTGACAATCTCACCTGTATGTCCATGCGCGTGGGTTGCGAAAATCCGGTTTCGAGCGTCCGGCGGTCGAGGTTGAAGGATGGGTCCATGGCAATTGTGGACGAGGCTGGGTGTGACGACGTATGCTTCTGTGTTTGTCGTGCTGGGCTATGGTGGTCACTGGTGGAGTATTGGTAGCAGTTTTGGGGAATATGAGCTGGTTACTCACAGGGTGGCTCTGGCGTTCGGAAGGCGTCGATCTATATGTTCAGAAATGCGCCTAATTGCGCGGTCAGCGTGCAGTGTTGGGAAGGTAATAGGCACTCACCGGTGGCCGACTCCTTGCGTGCCAAACGTAGTGTATCGTTGCGAGCCTGCCCGGTGACACGTCAGAGGCGCGAGGTCAGCTTTGAGTGTATCTAGAGCCGCAGTGACGACGTTCTTGTACTGCCTGCTATTTCTCCAGATGAGCTTGACGTTACAAACTGGAGGACTGCTAACCTTTGTGACGTTGCGAGGCGATATATCGACTTCCGGCGAGCGAGAACGACGAACCCTAGCATATGGTGAGATGGGTGAGGCTCAGTCGATGTACTTCAAGGACTTACATGGCGTGGAGAGACGGTCAGTGAATTCTGTCGACGTGGTTAGAAGCGAACGTGTCAGCACTGGACAAACGGCATCGGCCACGAATAATGCGGGTATGGTCCGAGTGTCCAGAATTCGTTGAGCCGAATTATCAAGTCCGTTAGCCGAGATTGTGTGCGGCGGAAATAAGTTGATGACTGGGGTGGGACGCAACGACCGCCGTAGAGGAATGACAAGTAATTGCATTGCCTCGAGCCAATTCGAGGTGTATATACGAGAGCTAAATACCTGGCTAGTGACGAGGGGAACGAAAGGAAACTGGACGCGACACCGAGGGCGGAGGAGCAGAACAGAGGTCGGAAATATCATGTACGTACCTGACAGCCGGCATGTCCGGTTGCCAGCGTGGCCGCCAAGAGGCAGCAGGGCTATATAAGCCAGCGTGCTTTCGTGTCGTATCCCCCAACGAAGGGTATTCACCCCAAGTTATGCCCGGCCATGCTCTGCACCTCCTTCAACAGAGAGATGTACTCATGGTCGCGGGATGGTCTCCCCGGTCTGAAGAGCCTAGATAGATTGTAGAGGGTGAATAAGTTAGCTCGTTTTTCGTCTTTTTAGCCCCAAATAGACATTTTCTACCCATAAAAAGCAATTCCCGACGAACGGCGCTGCAGCGCGTCACAGCCATCAGGCGCAGCCGTAAGTTTGACGCACTGGCTCCGTTCCATCGCCCTTCTCGGGATCACGCCACCAGTGCAGCACAAATGCAATTCCCCTAAGACTAGTACAGTGGTGACTATCGACATCCCCCGACCACCTAGAGCTTGCCGAGCGCAGGGTTGGTGGTGGACTGGCCAGCGGCCTTGGCGCGCTTGCGGAGCATCTGGGTGGACTTGTTGCCACGGAGTCCTCCACCCCACTGGCGACGGGTCTCCTCGTACTTGTCGGAGCTGGAACGAACACGTCAGGACGGGCGTCACGAAATAAACGGAGGGTACGAACAAGTTGGCCTTGGCGGCGGAGATGAGGGTGGCGAGGTCGCGCTGGTCCTCGCTGCGGACGTCCTGGAGGGCGACGACAGCGGCGGACTTCTTGTGGACGACGGTCCCAAGACGCGCCTTGCCCTTGACGATGACGTAGGGGACACCCATCTTGCGGCAGAGGGCCGGGAGGTAGACGACGAGCTCGATGGGGTCAACATCGTGGGCGATGACGACGAGGGACGCCTTCTTGGCCTCGACGAGGGCGACGACGTGGTTCAGCCCGTACTTCGCGAAGAGGGGCTTCTTGGTGTCCTTGTCCTCCTTGCTCTCGGCAGCGGCGGCGGCGGCAGCCTCGAGACGGGCCTTCTTCTCCTGCTTGCTCTCAGGACGGTACTTGTTGAGCAGCTTGAAGAGCTGGGTGGCGGTGTTCTTGTCGAGGGTGTGCGAGAACTGGGCGATGGCGGGGGGAACCTTGAGGCGCTGGTTGAGGATGACCTTCTGGCGCTGCAGGCGGACGTATTCGGGCCACTTGACGAAGCGGGTCAAGTCACGGACGGGCTGGATGTCCTGGCCTGCGCGGTCGTCAGCTCGGCTAGTCAACGGCGGTGGAAATCTCAGAGTATCATACCGATACCGAAGTTCTTGGGCTTGGGCTCGAAGAGAGGGTTCTTCTTGGCCTTGGTGACCTTGCTGGCACCGAAGGGCGCAGCAGCGGGCTTCTTTCCAGTTCCGGCTTTGGGGGGCTGGTCATTGAGACGAAAGTCAGCAACTCGCTCTTCTCATCGAGAAAAGGTCAACGTTGTACAGCCTTTCGGAGCTCTAGCGTCGCTGCACACTGTGCAGCGACCCAGCAGACATGCTTCATCGCTTTGGGTAGAAAGCTCTGCATGTTAATGAATGCTTCAGGATCTTAATAGATTCCTGCGGAAATTGTCAGTCAATCTCAACGTTATCCAGATGAAATACGCACCGTCAATCTCGAAACGTTCGTTTTCTCGAGATGCATTCATGCTACTGGTAGAGCTCGTCCAAACGTACGTCGCACCGTCGTAAACTCACCATTTTAGTCGATAGTCAGGGCTTTGACGCTGTTCAACGACGATGAGGACGAGGATATGTCACCACCAAAGACTTCAGCTCCGATGGGAACTGCCGAACCAATTCGAACCCCGATGAATCAGGGAATCCAAGCGCTGGCCATCTCGGCTGCTGCAACCGTTGCTTCGACGGGCATGTGTTGACGGACAAGACCCTTGAGCAAGGAGCAGGGGCGGACACACACGCACACACACGAGTCGACGCCGACGATCGAGCTCGGGCGTCGCGTTGATTCCCACGACGTCGCTCGCGTCTTGCCCACAACCATCACCTGCGCGCCCTGCGATTGCCCGACTCACCGCCAGACCGTTCCCTCCACGCGACCTGGCTCTTCAGAAAGGCCCTCGATTCGCTCAGCAGTTTGAATGCTTGCGACGCGCTGCAATCGGCCGCATAGGGCGCGATTTTCGTTTTCCCGGATCTAGAGGGCTCGAGAAAGCTGCTGAGCGCGATACCCGGCGCATAAGGTCAGTACATTTGTTTCTGATAGACTATGTTGAGCTCACTGTCACAACCTAGGCCCAGGCTGTGCGTCGCAAAGCCCGATTCAGCGCAAAACTTCGGTCGATTCTGCCAAACGAATTCATATCAGCTCACGAACGTATCGGCACACTTCCACCCACGGCACAGCAATCGACGCTCGACTCACCAAGACCAGCAGCTGTGCGTAGCAAGCAAGGTCAGTCCAAGTTCATGTCAAGTAATGACCGTGCTCACCGGTCTCTAGATCATCACGCGCACGGGCAACAGATCGAGCACACTACACGACGCGCAACATCAGCACGACGAGCTCAGAACGAAATCGCGGCTCACTACTCACCGCTGCGTCAAACGAGATTGCGACTTCTGGGCATAGAAAAGGTCAGTCTTTCACGTTCACGCCAATGAAGGGACGTACTCACCAGTCTACAGCGTACGCGGCAATCGACGATTTACGCAGATCCAAGCTCGGCACGAGATGGGAAGGCCCGTGGTAGGGCCAAAGCGGCGGTCTCTGTGTTTGGATACGGGTCGTAACGAGCGCGGCTACTCGAGGAAAGGTCAGTGCCACTCTCAAAAGCCAGAGAAAGCGATACTTACCAGTTCAATTGCAGCTAAGCCGAGTACGACGCGCACAATCAGCATAACGGCATCAACAGAATGCGACTCACGACTCACCACTACGAGGAGCGAGATTGCGAGGTCTGGGCACAACAGACAAGGTCAGTACAACACGTTCAAGTCACTAACGGGATCGTACTCACCGTTTTGCAGGGAATCACTCACCCAACCTAGCAGCCTACCCACCGCGCAATGAACAGCGATGTCGCCATCGACAACAGCTCACACAGCAGTCGCCGTCGGCATCGACACACGACGCGCATCAGCACGATCAGCCCAAATTCGCGTAGCCATAGTTGCGTCGAGATTGCGGGGGCGCATTGAGTCTGGCCGTAACGCGTAGTGTCAGTCCTCTAGCTTCGTATCGATGACTGAATCGTGCTCACCGTGACCTCCCAGGCTTCACACCCTGTGCAGCCAGCGCCGCGTCCCCATCAACTCATCGTAGCCAGGACACCGACAGGTTACGGCGCAGGCAGCAGTAGCCTATTCATAGCAACCAAGGTCAGTCCAATCAAGCTCACGTCAATGAAGGATCGTACTCACCGTGGTACAGAATACCACGCACTCATCCTCGCGGCCTGCACACCGTGCAGTGAACGACGATACCCCCACCGGCAACGGCTCACGCGGAGGACCGTCATCATCACCATAGACGCCTACAAATCACGACGCACGCAATCAGCAAGACGGCCTATGATCGAAGGAACACTCGACTTACCAGGGGGAATAGTGAGGGCGACGGATGACTGTTGGACAAAAGGTAAGTTTGTTTCACCGAAATATAGCAACGCCGTACTCACCTTTGCGCAGCCTCTCCCCTCTTATCACAACCGTCGCATGTCCGGCATACCCCAGCGTCGAGGTATGCGATGGAGTTCGGTGTGGTGGGTAGTAGTGCGCCTGAAAAGGGATACAGAATCTTGGTGAGTCAGTCGGTCTAGTGAGAGTTGGATTGAACTTACGATCCTCCAGAACCGTGCCGTGCATGCGCCGCCGCTCTCATCTCGCCGACCACCGCCGCCGCTCTCATCTCGCCGACCACCACAGCCCTCGACTTCGACGACGCGACATGGCGTGAGGCCAAGCGAGCACCACAATCTCCCAAAATCCCCGTATACATTCCACCGCCGTCTCGCTGCCTCCGGCACTCCTGGCCTTCAACTACTCTTCGCCGGCATCGAAATTCCGAGAGGGACACGGCGCCCTGCGTGCAGGCTGAGCTCAAGAAGAGAAAAAGGTCAGTATATCATCTACATGGGTGTGACGAAAACTCACATTCAAGTTTCATGGCTGGCTCGCCGTCAACAATCCGCGCACTACAGCGCCGACCTCACGGGCCCACCGACCCGTTGCGCACCACGCCGAGCTCGTTGGTGTGTATACCTGGTGCTTCTGGATGTTGTAGGTCAGCGATGTTGCCTCTGCGAAATCGTCACGGGGGACTTACAATGCATAGGTTTGTCTTTTTCAGATGACCGGCCGTGGAACGTGGTGGGATCGAGACGACGCGCTGCGAGCATGCGGGATATCGATACAGGTGAGTACATGAATCGTTTAGACTATGTGTTGCACTCACCTATGCGTAGCCAACGAGACGGCCGCGCCTGCGTCGACTTGAACGGATTCCGGGTGGTGGTGGGATGCTGCTGGCCATTTCGGCTCGCCAAGGTTAGTAACTGGGTGATATGAATTGTTGTGATGATGTACTCACGATTTCCAGCCTTCCATCCCACGTCGACTATACCCCGTCTCTCATCATCCCGCAAGGTCAAACGCGAAGCGGCCGAGGAACGGCCAGGGTCTCCTGGCGAGAAGACTGTCAGGAAGTGTGAACGGTAGGTAACTCTGTATCCACCTTGTGTGTCCGGGTCTTCGATTCTGGCGGACTATCTAGTGAATCAAGGCGAAAGGTAAGGTTAGTATGAGCTTGTAGTGTATAAACCATGTATGTACATACCTTTTTGAATGGCACTCTATCGTTGTATTGAAAAGAAAATGGCTGCATAGATATGTCAGTAAGCGGGCGTAGAGAAACGAAGTGAAGACTTACGAAAATAACAAGTTTCGCAGAGCGGCGTGCCGTTGAGCGAAAGCGGACCCAGCAGCTTGAACGACGTCGAGCACATCGACGACGTTGGCAGAGGTCGTCCAAGGGAGGGTGGAATGATAGTAGAAATCGAGTAAAGGGTCGCTCAGACGAGTGGTCTGAGCAGACAAGTGTTATAGAGTGAAGAGGGAGGGAGGGAACTCGCTGAGGAGATGGGGAACTCAGCATCGCACCCTCTCACTCTTATACATTCTCAGCCCATGCATCGACGATCTGGCCAAGCCCACTACCGTACACCCATGCCGACACGTATCTCTACCAAGACCCAAGGTTAAAATTAGACCGGACATCGGGAATGCGTCCAACGCGATATGCGCGCCATTCCACCCTGTGCCGTGCATCCGCACCAATCCCAAGCGCGAAGATTTCGTTGTTCGGTCTGAGGCGACAGCGGGCGGTCATTTCGGGTGTCTGATGGAGGCTAAGCGAGTTATGGCGACCGGGATTTGGGCAGGGACGTGCGATTAGAAGCAATTACGATTGAACGGGGATGAGGAGGAGAGGGTGTGCGAAGGGAGTGTTTGAATAGAATTGAGTCGGAGGAGGGGTTTGGGATGACTTTCTTGTGTACTCAGGGGTACTATAGGTATGATCTGTACTTACTTTGTCTGTATATATAGAGGTATTCTGTGCTAATCGTCGTGTTCTGTCCCAGCGTGCGCTTCTGCGCATGCAAGTCAAAGTGCCGCGAGGTTTCCGAGAAACGCATCTGAGGTCCCGCAAGGCCCTCAGGGGTAGTCTCAATTACTGACACACACACTGAACTACCAACGAAAGCACCTAGTCCTCAGAAATAGCGGCAATCGCATTCAGTTGCATCTCCATCTCTTCCGTACCTCCCAATCCCGCCGCACCCGTTCTCTCATGTTCACACTCGGATCCGAAGGCAGTGGCTCTCTTGGCGGCATCAGTACGTATGATACGTCAAAGTGAGTGACCTCACATGTCTATATCGATAGGGAAACGAGTCTAACGGCGGAATTGTGCTGAAGGGTGTGGGGAGGACATACTCCCGAGATCTCAGTTCCCCGGGTCTATTTCGCCCTTCAGTCACCAGGGTAGGGCCATTTCATGCTACACACCCTACCTACTCCTAATATCAGAGATAGCCCACTCACTTAAAGGACTGGATTAGAGCAGAAAGCGCGTCGATTGAAGGGCGCCAATTTAAGCGCCCGATGACGCGCGTTGGGATTTCAACAAATCGCGACCGATTCTGACCGAAATCTGGCCTGGACTTCGCGGGTGAGACTCCCAGGCCTCATTACGCACCACAGATACCGCCCGAATGTATTGTATAAGCGCGTATAGAGTGCCGAAACTTATGTGCGGGTTGTCTCTAGATTCTCGCGAGATTTTGACTAATTTTCGCAACTTCTCGTTGCCACGCGATCAGCACGGGTGTGACGGCTTCTCAAACAAAATTACAATGCCATGAAGAGTGCATAACTGTGAATGCGAGGGGAAATGGGGTGGGAGGGTATCCGAGTCAAGCATTCCGTGTGAGAATCTCGCATGCAACGCGGCGCGCGCGCAGCGCGCTAGCCGAGCCCCGGGTGCTCGTCGAACCTGTCCTTGGGGGTATACCTAGCTGCTATCTATCATACGGCAGTCATCAAAGAACGCAGTAGACTACGCTACGAGTACATTCAGGGCGCGGAAGGTGGCGCAATGGCGGACGGCCGCGCCTCGCTTCTATCCCTGGCTAGTCTCGTTATCGCCGAGACCGTTTCCGTAACCCTCATTTAACCGAGCTGCCTTGCCGAAACTCGAAGCCCTGCTGTGCGTCTTGAGGATAGCGCGATGGATTTTACGATTTTCGGAGCTCCGGGAAACGGGTCTGTCATGATTTTGAGGTCTGGAATACAAACGAAGAGACGGAAGTAACGTACCGAGTGTCAACTCCAATCCCACGCGCCGTCCCCCTCTTGTGATTCCGTGGGCTCTGTTACGGTAAAATCAATTAGTGAGTGATCAGCGCGGAGCGGGGAAGACTCTGACGTACGGTTTCTAGTGCCGGCAGGCTGAAGGACGGTGGGATGGATTTTTGGATTTTTGGAGGTCCGGGAAATGGGTCTGCGGTGCATACTAAGGCTTAGATTAGGGACGGGGAGGCGGGAATAGACGTACCAAGACTTACCTCAATAATCCCTCACAATTCTGAGTCCCTTTGTCACTGCAGCAAAGTCAATTAGTGAGTGATCGACACGGAGCCGAGAAGACTGTGACATACCGTGTCTGCCGACGGGCTGATCGGCGCATGCATGGGAGTCGTCAGTAATGAGAGTTGCGAGATGGACGTAAGTCTTACCTTTCTGGTGAATAACGCCGTGCGAGAGGGGCTTGTCCAAGGCTTGTCCAAGGCTGGTTGGTGACGAAGTGGCGGCGAGAGAGAAAGTGCGGCCTGAAAGGGTGTAATTTTGATTTTTGGGCGTCCGGAAAATGGGGTTGAGTGGTCGGTTGATGGCGATGGGCACGAACCCGAGAGCACTGACTGGATACTTCAGTGTCGAGAATGCGTCGAGATGATACGGCACCGCCAATCTCACCTGTATGTCCATGCGCGTGGGTTGCGAAAATCCGTTTTCGAGCGTCCGGCGGTCGAGGTTGAAGGATGGGTCCATGGCACTTGTGGACGAGGCTGAGTGTGACGACGTATGCTTCTGTGCTCAGGATGCTGGGCTATGGTGGTGGAGTATAGGTACTGCTTTTGCAGAGGATATGGGCTAGCTACTCACCGTGTGGCTATGGCTTCCGCAAGGTGTGGATGTGTGCTGTCAGAATGTGCCTGATTTCCTGGTCAGTGTGCGATAGGGAGAAGGTAATAGACACTCACCGGTCGCCGAATTCTTGCATCCCAAACATAGCATGTCGTTGAAAGCCTGCCCGGTGACACGTCAGAAACACAACACAACAGAGGTCAGCATTGGAGTCTACCTCGAGCCACGCTGGCGAAGTCCTTTGAGCCGCTGTCTTGGAATCATTTAGCTGAGCGACGTGCCATCGTGAAAGCGTGCTCACCTTTTTCGTTGCGCCGCAGACTCGATATCGAGGTCCGGCGAGCGTGAATCAAGGGATGGGCAGACGTGCCATTGGGCTCAGTTTGGGTGCGATTCGCGAGGGGATAGGTCAACGAGTGTTGCGAAGCGTGTCGACGTGGTTAGAAGGGACGTGTCAGCAGTGAAGAAAGACACACACACGGCATGGGCCACGAATAATGCGGTGCGAGTGTCCGAGTCCAGAATTCGTTGAGCCGAATTATCAAGTCCGTTAGCCGAGATTGTGTGCGCCCGTTGATTGACTCGGGAGCAACGCGACGACCGCCGTAGAGGAAGGATAAGTAATTGGATTGGCTCGAGACAATTCGAGGTGTATATACGAGTGCTAAATACCTAGCTAAGACGAGAGGGAACGAAAGGAAGCAGACGCAATAACGAGGGCGGAGGAGCAGAACAGTGGTCGGAAATATCATGTACGTACCTGACAGCCAGCATGTCCGGTTGCCAGCGTGGCCGCCAAGAGGCAGCAGCTCTATATAAGCCAGCGTGCTTTCGTGCCGGCTCCCCCAACGAAGGGTATTCACCCCAAGTTATGCCCGGCCATGCTCTGCATCTCCTTCAACAGAGAGATGTACTCATGGTCGCGGGATGGTTACCCCAGTCTGAAAAGCCTGAATGTAGTCTAGTAGAGTAAATAACTTAGCTCGTTTTGAGTCTTTTTAGCCCCAAATAGACATTTTCTACCCATAAAAAGCAATTCCCGACGAACGTCGCATCACAGCGAGCAAACCATCACAGCGATCAGGCGAGCCGTAAGTCTGACGCATCACGGCACGACCACTGGCTAAGCGCAGCACAAATGCATTCTCCCCTAAGACTAGTACAGCGGTGACTATCGACATTTTGTTGGCATCCCCCGACCACCTAGAGCTTGCCGAGAGCAGGGTTGGTGGTGGACTGGCCAGCGGCCTTGGCGCGCTTGCGGAGCATCTGCGTGGACTTGTTGCCACGGAGTCCTCCACCCCACTGGCGACGGGTCTCCTCGTACTTGTCGGAGCTAGAAGAAATGAGTCAGGACGGGCATCACGAAATAAACGGAGGGTACGAACAAGTTGGCCTTGGCGGCGGAGATGAGGGTGGCGAGGTCGCGCTGGTCCTCGCTGCGGACGTCCTGGAGGGCGACGACAGCGGCGGACTTCTTGTGGACGACGGTCCCAAGACGGGCCTTGCCCTTGACGATGACGTAGGGAACACCCATCTTGCGGCAGAGCGCGGGGAGATAGACGACGAGCTCGATGGGGTCAACATCGTGGGCGATGACGACGAGGGACGCCTTCTTGGCCTCGACGAGGGCGACGACGTGGTTGAGGCCGTACTTCGCGAAGAGCGGCTTCTTGGTGTCCTTGACCTCCTTGCTCTCGGCAGCGGCGGCGGCGGCAGCCTCGAGACGGGCCTTCTTCTCCTGCTTGCTCTCAGGGCGGTACTTGTTGAGCAGCTTGAAGAGCTGGGTGGCGGTGTTCTTGTCGAGGGTGTGCGAGAACTGGGCGATGGCGGGGGGGACCTTGAGGCGCTGGTTGAGGATGACCTTCTGGCGCTGCAGGCGGACGTATTCGGGCCACTTGACGAAGCGGGTCAAGTCACGGACGGGCTGGATGTCCTGGCCTGCGCGGTCGTTAGCTCGGAGCAACGTAATTGTAAAATTATCATACCGATACCGAAGTTCTTGGGCTTGGGCTCGAAGAGAGGGTTCTTCTTGGCCTTGGTGACCTTGCTGGCACCGAAGGGCGCAGCAGCGGGCTTCTTTCCAGTTCCGGCTTTGGGGGGCTGGTCATTGAGACGAAAGTCAGCAACTCGCTCTTCTCATCGAGAAAAGGTCAACGTTGTGCAGCCTTTCGGAGCTCTAGCGTCGCTGCACACTGTGCAGCGACCCAGCAGACATGCTTCATCGCTCTGGGTAGAGAGCTCTGCATGTTAATGAATGTTTCAGGATCTTAATAGATTCCTGCGCAAATTGTCAGTCTGTGATCTCGACGTTATCCAGATGAAATACGCACCGTTCGTCTCGACACGCTTCATTTTTCCGAGATACATTCATTCCACTGGTAGAGCTCGGCCAAACGTACGTCGCACCGTCGTAAACTCACCATTTTAGTCGATAGTCTTGACGCTGTTCGACGACGATGAGGACGAGGAAATCTCACCACCAAAGACTTCAGCTCCGATGGGAAATGCCGAAGCCATTCGAACCCCGATGAATCAGGGAATCCAAGCGCTGGCCATCTCGGCTGCTGCAACCGTTGCTTCGACGGACATGCGTTGACGGACAAGACCCTTGAGCAAAGGAGGGGCAGCGGACACACACGCACACACACGAGTCGACGCCGACGATCGAGCTCAGGCGTCGCGTTGATTCCCACGACGTCGCTCGCGTCTTGCCCGCAACCATCACCTGCGCGCCCTGCGATTGCCCGACTCACCGCCAGACCGTTCCCTCCACGCGACGTGGCTCTTCAGCAAGATCCTCGATTCGCCCAGCAGTTTGAATGCTCGCGACGCGCTGCAATCGGCCGCATAAGGCGCGATTTCGTTTTCCAGGGCTTGAGGTAACGCTGCTGAGAGCTATACCCGGCGCATAAAGTCAGTATACTTGTTTCTGATAGGCCATGTTGAGCTCACCGTCAGAACCTAGGCCCGTGTCGCAACGTCCGATCCAGCACACGGCCGACTCTGCGAAATGGCTTCATCGAGCATATCAGCACACTCCCACAGACGACACAGCAATCGATGTCCGACTCACCAAAGACGATCCGAGATGAACAAGACCAGCAGCTTCGCAAGCAAGGTCAGTCCACGTTCACCTCAAGAAATAGACCGTACTCACTGTTCTCTACAGTATCACGGGCAGCAGATCGAGCACACTGACACGACGCGCGCGCAACATCAGCACGACGAGCCCAGAACGAAACTCACGACTCACCGCTGCGTGAAACGAGAGCCCGAGGTCTGGCGACAACGGAATAGGTCAGTCCATCACACTCGCGCCGATGGAGGGGACGTACTCACCAGTCTACAGCGCACGCGGCAATCGACGATTTACGCAGATCGAAGCTCAGCACGAGATGGGAAGGCCCGTGGTAGGGCAAAAGCGGCGTTCTCTGTGCTTGGATGCGGTCATAACGAGCGCGGCTGCTCGAGGAAAGGTCAGTCCCACTCTCAAATGTCAGAGCAAGTGTTACTTACCAGTTCAAATATGCGGCAAAGCCAGTACGACGCCAGGACGACCTCAGCCACAAAGTCGCAACTGACCGATGCGTGGAAAGGGTTGCGAGGGGTCTATTTACGAGTCTGGCTATCGCAGACAAGGTCAGTCCACCAAGTTCACGTCAACGGATGAACCGTACTCACCATTCTACAGAAGACGACGATACTCACGACAACAGCTCACGCGGCAGTCGACATCACCAGAGCGCGCTGACAGGACACGCACAATCAACACGAGCACCACAAATTCGCGGCGCACAACTCACACCAGCGCGACGAGATAGTGAGGGGCAAGGGGCGCTATAACAGGTACAGTCAGTCCTCTAGCCTCACAACGATGGGTGAACCGTACTCACCACGCGTCCTATCGCATCCTGTAGCGACATGACAACACCTCCCCACAACGGCTCGCGCAGGTGCCGGAATCGGACGCAACGAGGCGACTTGCTCAACTCCGATGAACGCCGTCCCCGAGTGCGAGGCCCGTTGTCACCACCATGGCGCCTGGAAAGTACGACGCACGCAATCAACAAGCCGACCTATTACCGAAGCAACAGGAACATCCGACTTACCAGGTGGACTGGCGAGGGCGACGGGTGACTGTGGTAGTACGAAAGGTAAGTTTGTTTCAACGAAACGTAGCGGCGCCGTACTCACTTTTGTTCAGCCTCTCCTCTACATACTTCGGCATATCACAGCGTCAAGGCATGCGATAGCATCCGGTGTGGTGGGTGTTGGTGCGACTGAAAAGGGATCCGGAATCTTGGTGAGTCAATCGATCTGTTGAGATTTGGATTGGACTTACAATCTTCCAGAACCTTGCCGTGCAAGCGCCGCCGCTCTCATTACGCCGTCCACCACAGCACTCGACTTCGACGACGCGACATGGTGTGAGGCCAAGCGAGCCCCGCAATCTCCCAGAATCCCCGTATACATTCCGCCGTCGTCTCGCTGCCTCCGGCAATCCTTGCCTTCATCTACACTTCGCCGGGGCATCGAAATTCCACGAGGGACACGGCGCACTGTGCCTAGGCTCACGCTGAGCTCAAGGGCAATTCTGAAGGTCAGTGTGTCATCTTAGAAGGGTGTGACGAAAACTCACATTCAAGTTTCATAGCTGGCTCGCCGTCAACGATCCGCGCACTACAGCGCCGACCTCACGGGCCCACCGACCCGTTGCGCACCACGCCGAGCTCGTTGATGTGTATACCTGGTGCTTCTGGATCATGTAAGTAAGTGATGTTGCCTCTGCGAAATCGTTACGGGCGACTTACCATGCATAGGTTCGTCCTGTTCAGCATGAAATGTGGTGGGATCGACACGTCGCGCTCCAAGCCTGCGGGATATCGATACAAGTGAGTATATGAATCGTTAAGACTTTATGTTGGCGTACCTTTGCATAGTCAACGAAATGTCGCGCCTGCGTCGAAGTCGAGGGATTTCGGGGTGGTGGGATGCTGCTGGCCATTTCGGCTCGTCAAGGTTAGTGACTTGTGTGATATGAAGTGTTGTGATGATGTATACTCACGATTTATAGCATCCCACGTCGACTATACCCTGTCTCTCATCATCCCGCAAGGTCAAACGCGAAGCGGCCGAGGAACGGTCAAGGATCTCCTGGCCGAAATGCTGTCAGTGAGCTAGAAATTTAGATAATACTGCGCCCACCGTTTGAATACAGGGCCTACGAGATTATCCCTGATTATCTAGTGGATCGAAGCAAAAGGTAAGGTTAGTATGATCGTGTAGTGTAGAAACCATGTACATACCTTTTTGAACGTGAATGACACTCTATCGTTGTATTGAAAAGAAATGGGCTGCAGAGATATGTCAGTAAGCATGCATCGAGAATGGAGGTGAAGACTTGCCGAAAATGAATTGACCGAAAGCGGACCCAGCAGCTTGAACGACGTCGAGCACATCGACGACGTTGGCAGAGGTCGTCCAAGGGAGAGGGGAATAACAGCAGAAAGCGAGTAAAGGGTCGCTCAGACGAGTGGTCTGAGCAGACAAGCGAGGTAGAGTGATGAGGGAGGGAGGTAACTCGCTGAGGAGATGGGGAATTCATCACTGCGCCGTCCTACTCTTATACACTCCCAGCCCACACATCAAAGATCTGGCCAAGCCAGCTACCGTACACCCATGCCGACACGTATCTCTACCAAGACCCAAGGTTAAAATTAGACCGGACATCGGGAATGCGTCCAACGCGATATGCGCGCCATTCCACCCTGTGCCGTGCATCCGCACCAATCCCAAGCACGAAGATTTCGCTGTTCGGTCTGAGGCGACAGCGGGCGGTCATTTCGGGTGTCTGATGGGGGCTAAGCGAGCCAAGGCGACCGGGATTTGGGCAGGGACGTGCGATTAGAAGCAATTACGGTTGAACGGGGATGAGGAGGAGAGGGTGTGCGACGGGAATGTTTGAATAGAATTGAGTCGGAGGAGGGGGTTGGGATGACTTTGCTGTGTACTCAGGGGTACTATGGGTATGATATGTATCTACTTTGGCTTTATATGTGGAGGTATTCTGTGCTAATCGTCGTGTCTCGTCCCGACCCGCGCTTCTGCGCGTGCAACTCAAAGTGCTGCGAGGTTTCCGAGAAACGCATCTGACGTCTCCCAAGTCTCTCAGGGGTAGTCTCAATATACTCAGCTACTTACCGAAGTACCAAGAAAAGCACTTAGACCTCAGAAATAGCTGCATTCGCATTCATTTGCATCCATCTCCATCTTCCGTACCTCCCAATCCCGCCGCACCCATTCTCTCATGCTCACACTCGGATCCGAAGGCAGTGGCTCTCTTGGCGGCATCAGTACGTATGATACGTCAAAGTGAGTGACCTCACATGTCTCTATCGACAGGGAAACGAGTCTAACGCTGAAATTGTGTTGAAGGGTGTGGGGAGGGCATACTCCCGAGATCTCAGTCCCCCGGGTCTATTTCGCCCTTCAGTCACCAGGGCAGGGCCATTCCATGCTACATACCCTACCTACTACTGATATCACAGAGATTCTACCCACTGAAAGGTCTGGATTAGAGCAGAAAGCGCGTCGATTGAAGGGCGCCAATTTAAGCGCCCGATGACGCGCGCTGGAATTCCAGCAAATCGCGACCGATTTTGACCGAGATCTGGTCTGGACTCCGCAGGTAGGAGCTCCCTGAGCTCACTACACACCACATAAGCCTTAAATCGTATGGTATACGCGTGTACCGAGTGCCGAAATTTACTTACGGGTGTCTCGAGATTCTCGCGAGATTTTGACTTATTTTCTCGATGTCTCGTTGCCACGCAATCCGCACGGGTGTGACGACATCTCGAACAAAATTGCGCTGCCATAAAGAGTGTATAAGGGTGACTGCGAGGCGAAACCAAGGAGGAGAGCATCCTCAGGGATCCGGTGTGATAATCTCGCATCCCCCTTAATTCCCAGACGCGCGCGCAGCGCGCTGGCCGGGCACCGGATCGTCGAGACCGTACCTGGGTGTATACCAATCTGTTATCTATCATACGGCAGCCAACAAAAATTACGGGAGACTATGTTACGAGTACATTCAGGGCGCGGAAGGTGGCACAATGGCGGGCGGCCGCGCCTCGCTTACCCCTGCGAGTCTCGTTACCGCCGAGACCGTTTCCGTAACCCTGATTCAACTGAACAGCCTTGCCGATACGTGAAGCGCCGCTGTGTGTCTTGAGGATAGCGCGATTGATTTTGTGATTTTCGGAGTTCCGGGAAACGGTGCTGCTGTGATATGAGGTCTGGAATCCAGGCGAAGAGACGGAAGTAACGTACCGAGTCTCAACCCCAATCCCACGTATTCTGTCCGCTTCTCGTGATTCCGTGGGCCTTCTGCTACGGTGAAATCAATTAGTGAGTGATCAGGGCAGAGCCGGGAGGAATCTGACGTACGGTTTCTATTGCCGGTGGCCTGGACTCTGGAGGACGGCGGGGGTGATTTTTCGATTTTTGGAGTTCCGGGAAACAGGTCTGTGCTTAATACTAAGGCTTAGATTAGGGACGGAGAGGCAGGAATAGACCAAGACTTACCCTCAATAATCCCTCGCAATTCTGAGCCCCTGTCACTGTAGCAAAGTCAATTGGTGAGTGATCGATGCGGAGCGGAGGAAACTTTGACATACCGTGTCTGCCGACGGGCTGAGTTGATCGGCGCATGGGTGTCGTCAACGTAACTCTCACCTTGGCTTTCTGCGGGATAACGCCATGCGAGAGGGCCCGCCCAAGGCTCGTTGGTGACGAGGTGGCGGCGAGAGAGAAAGTGCGGTCTGGAAGGGTGTAAATTTGATTTTTGGGCGTCCGGGAAATGGGGTTGAGTGGTCGGTTGATGGCGATGGGCACGAACCCGAGAGCGCTGACTCTAGTCTTCAGTATTGAGAATGCGTCGAGATGATACGGCACTGATCTCACCTGCATATCCATGCGCGTGGGTCGCGAAAATCCGTTTTTGAGCGTCCGGCGGTCGAGGTTGGGCAATAGGTGTGGTGAACGAAACCAGGAGCGCTAACTCGAGACTTCAGTACCGAGAATGCGTCGAGATGATACGGCACTGCCAATCTCACCTGCATGTCAATGCGCGTGGGTCGCGAAAATCCGTTTTTGAGCGTCCGGCGGTCGAGGTTGGACCATGGTCCAGGGTCTGGTCGCGCTTGTGGACGAGGCTGGGTGTGACGACGTATGCTTCTGTGTTCAGCGTGCTGGGCTATGGTGGTCACTGGTGGAGTATTGGTAGCGGTTTTGGGGAATATGAGCCGGTTACTCACAGGGTGGCTCTGGCGTTCGGAAGACGTCGATCTATATGTTCAGAAATGCGCCTAATTGCGCGGTCAGCGTGCCATATTGAGAAGGTCATAGGCACATACCGGTGGCCGACTCCTTGCGTGCCAAACGTAGCGTATCGTTGAAAGCGTGCCCGGTGACACGTCAGAGACGCGAGGTCAGCGTTGAGTGTACCTCAAGCCGCAGTGACGAAGTAACAAGTTCTTGTGTTGCCTGCTATTTGTCCAGATGAGCTCAACATTACAAACTGGAGGCCTGCATACCTGTGACGTTGCAAAGCGATGTATCGACTTCCGGCGAGCGAGAACAACGAGCCCTAGCATATGGTCAGAGATGTGAGGCTCAGTCGATGAACTCGAAGGACTGACATGGTGTGGAGAGACCCGGTGAGTGAATTGTGTCGACGTGGTTAGGAGGGACGTGTCAGCAGTGGACAAACGGCATGGGCCACGAATGGTGCGAGTGTCCAGAACACGATGAGCCGAATTACCAGGTCCGTTAGCCGAGATTGTGTGCGCCCGTTGATTGACTCGGGAGCAACGCGACGACCGCCGTAGAGGAAGGATAAGTAATTGGATTGGCTCAAGACAATTCGAGGTGTATATACGAGGGCTAAATACCTGGCTAAGACGAGAGGGAAAGAAAGGAAACTGGACGCGACACCGAGGGCAGAGGAGCAGAACGGTGGTCGGAAATATCATGTACGTACCTGACAGCCGGCATGTCCGGTTGCCAGCGTGGCCGCCAAGAGGCAGCAGGGCTATATAAGCCAGGGTGCTTTTGTGCCGTGTCCCCCAACGAAGGGTATTCACCCCAAGTTATGCCCGGCCATGCTCTGCACCTCCTTCAACAGAGAGATGTATTCATGGTCGCGGGATGGTTACACCGGTCTGAAGAGTCTAGATAGATTGTAGAGGGTAAATAAGTTAGCTCTTTTTTCGACTTTTTAGCCCCAAATAGACATTTTCTACCCATAAAAAGCAATTCCCGACGAACGGCGCTGCAGCGCGTCACAGCCATCAGGCGCAGCCGTAAGTTTGACGCACTGGCTCCGTTCCATCGTCTTTGATAAGCGCAGCACAAATGCAATTCCCCTAAGACTAGTACAGCGGTGACTATCGACATCCCCCGACCACCTAGAGCTTGCCGAGCGCAGGGTTGGTGGTGGACTGGCCAGCGGCCTTGGCGCGCTTGCGGAGCATCTGGGTGGACTTGTTGCCACGGAGTCCTCCACCCCACTGGCGACGGGTCTCCTCGTACTTGTCGGAGCTGGAACGAACACGTCAGGACGGGCGGCACGAAAGATAAGGGAGGTCACGAACAAGTTGGCCTTGGCGGCGGAGATGAGGGTGGCGAGGTCGCGCTGGTCCTCGCTGCGGACGTCCTGGAGGGCGACGACAGCGGCGGACTTCTTGTGGACGACGGTCCCGAGGCGAGCCTTGCCCTTGACGATGACGTAGGGGACACCCATCTTGCGGCAGAGCGCGGGGAGGTAGACGACGAGCTCGATGGGGTCAACATCGTGGGCGATGACGACGAGGGACGCCTTCTTGGCCTCGACGAGGGCGACGACGTGGTTCAGCCCGTACTTGGCAAAGAGGGGCTTCTTGGTGTCCTTGACCTCCTTGCTCTCGGCAGCGGCGGCGGCGGCAGCCTCGAGACGGGCCTTCTTCTCCTGCTTGCTCTCAGGGCGGTACTTGTTGAGCAGCTTGAAGAGCTGGGTGGCGGTGTTCTTGTCGAGGGTGTGCGAGAACTGGGCGATGGCGGGTGGAACCTTGAGGCGCTGGTTGAGGATGACCTTCTGGCGCTGGAGGCGGACGTATTCGGGCCACTTGACGAAGCGGGTCAAGTCACGAACGGGCTGGATGTCCTGGCCTGCGCGGTCGTTAGCTCGGTTCAACAGCAATGTAATTGTAAAATTATCATACCGATACCGAAGTTCTTGGGCTTGGGCTCGAAGAGAGGGTTCTTCTTGGCCTTGGTGACCTTGCTGGCACCGAAGGGCGCAGCAGCGGGCTTCTTTCCAGTTCCGGCTTTGGGGGGCTGGTCATCGAGACGAAAGTCAGCAACTCGCTCTTCTCATCGAGAAAAGGTCAACGTTGTACAGCCTTTCGGAGCTCTAGCGTCGCTGCACAGTGCACAGCGACCCAGCAGACATGCTTCATCGCTCGGGATAGAGAGCTCTGCATGTTAATGAATGTATTAGAATCGTAGTAGACTCCTGCGCAATTGTCAGTCGGCGATCTCGACGTTATCCAGATGAAATGCGCACCGTTCGTCTCGAAACGGTTCATTTCTCCGAGATACATTCATTCTACTGGTAGAGCTCGTCCAAACGCACGCCGCACCGTCGCAAACTCACCATTTTTGTCGATAGTCAGGGCTTTGACGCTGTTCAACGACGACGAGGACGAAGAAATGATCACTGGAGACTTCAGCTCCGATGGGAAATGCCGAACCCATTCGAACCCCGATGAATCAGGGAATCCAAGCGCTGGCCATCTCGGCTCCCTTGTTCGACGGACATGTGTGGACAGACAAGTCCCTTGAGCAAAGGAGCAGGGGCGGACACACACTCGCACACACACGAGTCGACGGCGACGATCGAGCTCAGGCGTCGCGTTGATTCCCACGACGTCGCTCGCGTCTTGCCCGCAACCATCACCTGCGCGCCCTGCGATTGCCCGACTCACCGCCAGACCGTTCCCTCCACGCGACGTGGCTCTTCAGCAAGACCCTCGATTCCCTCAGCAGTGTGAATGCTCGCGACGCGCTGCAATCGGCCGCATAGGGCGCGATTTCGTTTTCCAGGATCCAGAGGGCGCGAGGGAAAGCTGCTGAGAGCGATACCCGGCGCATAAGGTCAGCATACTCGATCCAGATAGACTATTAATGTTGAACTCACCGTCGTAATCTAGGCTAGGTCCGATTCAGCGCAACAATTCAGTCGACTCTGTCAAACGGCTTCATATCAGCTCACGAACGTATCGGCACCCTTCCAACCCCGGCACAGCAATCGACGCTCGACTCACCAAGGACGATCCGGGATACCCATGGCCAATCGACCTATTACCGAGCCTGGACGCAAGGTCAGTCCCACTATCAAATGTTGGAAAGTACGTTACTCACCAGTTTCGCTAACTAGGAGTACGACGCGCATGCTGCTTTCAACACAAAATCGCGGCCCACGGCTCACGGCTACGTGAAACGAGACTGCGAGAGGTGAGGAGCCTTTAAGGCCGGGTCTGAACAAGGTCAGTCTATCACGTTCACGTTGATGAAGGGGCCGCACTCACTTCACTAGAGTATCACGGCAACACGAGTCGGAATCGACAGAGCCCCCTGACGCGACGCGCACAATCAGCACAACGAACGCGAACAAATCCGCGCCTCACGACAGCTGCGTGAAACGAGATTGCGAGATCTGGCTACAACAAACGAGGTCAGTCTTTCACGTTCACGCCAATAATGGGACCGTACTCACCAGTCTACAGGGTACACGGCAATCGACGATTACGCAGATCGAAGCTCGGCAACGACTCTGTGGGGCGCGACGGCTTGCGGGACGAGATGGGAAGGCCCGTGGTGAGGCCGAGGCGGCGGTTGCTGAGCTCGGATGCGGTCCTACCGAGTGCGGCTGCTCGAGGAAAGGTCAGTCCCACTCTCAAAAGTCAGAGAAAGCGATACTTACCAGTTCAAATATGCGGCAAAGCCAGTACGACGCCAGGACGACTTCAGCACAACGAGCCGATGCGTGGAAAGAGTAGCGAGGGTTCCTCTGGCTGTCGCAGACAAGGTCAGTCCACAAAGTTCACGTTAATTGATGAACTGTACTCACCATCCAACAGAGCACGACGATACCTCACGGCAACCGCTCGCACGGCCGTCGACATCACCAGAGCGCACTGACAGGACACGCACAATCAGCACGAGCACCACAAATTCGCGGCGCACAACTCACACCAGCGCGACGAGATTGTAAGGGACAAGGGGCACTATAACAGGTAAAGTCAGTCCTCTAGCTTCACAACGATGGGTGAAGCGTACTCACCACGCGTCCTATCGCATCCTGTAAGCAAGTCAACCTATGACCGAAGGAACAGATATTCCGACTTACAGGGCGACTCGCGAGGGAGATGGGTGACTGTCACACAAAAGGTAAGTTTGTTTCAACGAAACGTAGCAGCGCCGTACTCACTTTTGTATAGCCTCTCCCCTACACTTTCCGGCATATCACGACGTCAAGGCATGCGATAGAATTCGACGTGGTGGTGGTGCTGCGACTGAGAACGGCTATGGAATCTTGGTGAGTCGGTCGATCTATTGAGATTTGGATTGGACTTACAATCTTCCAGAACCTTGCCGTGCAAGCGCCGCCGCTCTCATTACGCCGTCCACCACAGCACTCGACTTCGACGACGCGACATGGTGTGAGACCAAGCGAACCCAGGTCCGGCCGAGCGGGGATTAGGATGGACTGATACAACGGGATAAAGGTTAGTTTCGTGGTCATTAGAATGTCGGAAATACTCACATAACATCACGACGGCTAGGTATGCGTCGAGATTGCGAAGGGGGGCCGAGCCGTCAGTCAGAACATCATCGCTTTCATGGAACTGTGTTGTTCTGGATGAATCCGGTGAGTATTCGTCGTGAGTCGAAAGCAATCGTACTCACAGTCATCCAGAACCCTCATGCCCATTCCGCCGTCGTCCCGCAGCCTCCGGCACCCTGTGCCTCAACAACGGCTCACTCGACATCGAAGATTCGGCGCGCGGGCTCATAGCCGGCTGCCAGTCGTCAACGATCAGCGCACTGCAGCGCCGACCTCAATGGCCCACCGACCCGTTGCGCACCACGCCGAGCTCGTTGACGTGCATAGCTTGTGCTTCTGGATGTTGTAGGTCAGCGATGTTGCCTCTGCGAAATCGTCACGGGGGACTTACAATGCATAGGTTTGTCTTTTTCAGATGACCGGCCGTGGAACGTGGTGGGATCGAGACGACGCGCTGCGAGCATGCGGGATATCGATACAGGTGAGTACATGAATCGTTTAGACTATGTGTTGCACTCACCTATGCGTAGCCAACGAGACGGCCGCGCCTGCGTCGACTTGAAAGGAGACTGGGTGGTGGTGGGATGCTGCTGGCCATTTCGGCTGGTCAAGGTTAGTAACTGGGTGATATGAATTGTTGTGATGATGTACTCACGATTTCCAGCCTTCCATCCCACGTCGACTATACCCCGTCTCTCATCATCCCGCAAGGTCAAACGCAAAGCGGCCGAGGAACGGCCAGGGTCTCCTGGCGAGAAGACTGTCAGGAAGTGTGAACGGTAGATAACTCTGTATCCACCTTGTGTGTCCGGGTCTTCGATTCTGGCGGACTATCTAGTGAATCAAGGCGAAAGGTAAGGTTAGTATGAGCTTGTAGTGTATAAACCATGTATGTACATACTTTTTTGAATGACATTCTATTGTTCTGTTGAAAGGAAAATGGGCTGCATAGATATGTCAGTAAGCGGGCGTAGAGAAACGAAGTGAAGACTTACGAAAATAACAAGTTTCGCAGAGCGGCGTGCCGTTGAGCGAAAGCGGACCCAGCAGCTTGAACGACGTCGAGCACATCGACGTCGTTGGCAGAGGCCGTCCAAGGGAGGGCGGAATGATAGCAGAAAGCGAGTAAACGGTCGCTCAGACGAGTGGTCTGAGCAGACAACGAGGTAGAGTGAAGAGGGAGGGAGGTAACTCGCTGAGGAGATGGGGAATTCAGCAGTGCGCCGTCCTACTCTTATACATTCTCAGCCCACACATCGAAGATCTGGCCAAGCCCACTACCGTACACCCATGCCGACACGTATCCCTCCAAGACTCAACGTTAAAATTAGACCGGACGTCGGGAATGCGTCCAACGCGATATGCGCGCCATTCCATCCTGTGCCGTGCATCCGCACCAATACCAAGCACGAAGATTTCGTTGTTCGGTCTGAGGCGACAGCGGGCGGTCATTTCGGGTGTCTGATGGGGGATAAGCGAGCCAAGGCAACCGGGTTACGTGCGTGAATGTGCGATTAGAATGCATTTACGGTTGAACGGGGATGAGGAGGAGAGGGTGTGCGAAGGGAATGTTTGAATAGAATTTAGTCGGAGGAGGGGGTTGGGATGACTTTGCTGTGTACTCAGGGGTACTATGGGTATGATATGTATCTACTTTGGCTTTATATGTGGAGGTATTCTGTGCTAATCGTCGTGTCTCGTCCCGACCCGCGCTTCTGCGCGTGCAACTCAAAGTGGACTGGCCAGCGGCCTTGGCGCGCTTGCGGAGCATCTGGGTGGACTTGTTGCCACGGAGTCCTCCACCCCACTGGCGACGGGTCTCCTCGTACTTGTCGGAGCTGGAACGAACACGTCAGGACGGGCGGCACGAAAGATAAGGGAGGTCACGAACAAGTTGGCCTTGGCGGCGGAGATGAGGGTGGCGAGGTCGCGCTGGTCCTCGCTGCGGACGTCCTGGAGGGCGACGACAGCGGCGGACTTCTTGTGGACGACGGTCCCAAGACGGGCCTTGCCCTTGACGATGACGTAGGGGACACCCATCTTGCGGCAGAGCGCGGGGAGGTAGACGACGAGCTCGATGGGGTCGACGTCGTGGGCGATGACGACGAGGGACGCCTTCTTGGCCTCGACGAGGGCGACGACGTGGTTCAATCTGTATTTAGCGAACAGCGGCTTCTTGGTGTCCTTGACCTCCTTGCTCTCGGCGGCGGCGGCGGCGGCAGCCTCGAGACGGGCCTTCTTCTCCTGCTTGCTCTCGGGGCGGTACTTGTTGAGCAGCTTGAAGAGCTGGGTGGCGGTGTTCTTGTCGAGGGTGTGCGAGAACTGGGCGATGGCGGGGGGAACCTTGAGGCGCTGGTTGAGGATGACCTTCTGGCGCTGCAGGCGGACGTATTCGGGCCACTTGACGAAGCGCGTCAAGTCACGGACGGGCTGGATGTCCTGGCCTGCGGAATCGTCAGCTTTGCGGGTCAAGGCTATATTATTCCTAGATTACACACCAATACCGAAGTTCTTGGGCTTGGGCTCGAAGAGAGGGTTCTTCTTGGCCTTGGTGACCTTGCTAGCACCGAAGGGCGCAGCAGCGGGCTTCTTTCCAGTTCCGGCTTTGGGGGGCTGGTCATTGAGACGAAAGTCAGCAACTCGCTCTTCTCATCGAGAAAAGGTCAACGTTGTACAGCCTTTCGGAGCTCTAGCGTCGCTGCACAGTGTGCAGCGACCCAGCAGACATGCCTCATCGCTTTGGGTAGAAAGCTCTGCATGTTTGAATGTATAGGATCTTAATAGATTCCTGCGCAAATTGTCAGTCGGCGATCTCGACGTTATCCAGATGAAATACGCACCGTCAATCTCGAAACGTTCGTTTTCCTCGAGATACATTCATGCTACTGGTCGAGCTCGTCGAGAGGTACGTCGCACCGTCGTAAACTCACCATTTTTGTCGATAGTCAGGGCTTTGACGCTGTTCGACGACGATGAGGACGAGGAAATCTCACCACCAAAGACTTCAGCTCCGATGGGAAATGCCGAAGCAATTCGAACCCCGATGAACGAGGGAATCCAAGCGCTGGCCATCTCGGCTGCTGCAGCCCTTGCTTCGACGGACGTGTGTTGACAGACAAGACCCTTGAGCAAAGGAGCAGGGGCGGACACACACGCACACACACGAGTCGACGGCGACGATCGAGCTCAGGCGTCGCGTTGATTCCCACGACGTCGCTCGCGTCTTGCCCACAACCATCACCTGCGCGCCCTGCGATTGCCCGACTCGCAGCCAGACCGTTCCCTCCACGCGACGTGGCTCTTCAGCAAGACCCTCGATTCGTTCAGCAGTTTGAATGCTCGCGACGCGCTGCAATCGGCCGCGTTGGGCACGATTTTCGATCCAGAGGGCTCGAGGGACCGCGGCTGAGAGCAATGCATGGCGCATAAGGTCAGTATACTCGATCCAGATAGACTATTAATGTTGAACTAACCTTCAGAATCCAGGCAAGGTCCGATTCAGCGCAAAAAATCAGTCGACTCTGTCAAACGGCTTCATATCAGCTCACGAACGTATCGGCACCCTTCCACGACGCTCGACTCACCAAAGACGGCCAATCGAGGCTTCACCGAGCTTGGACGCGGTCCCATTCAAGGTCAGTCCCACTCTCAAATGTAAGAGAAAGCGCTACTCACCAGTTTAAGGGGTGCGAGCAGGACGATGCTTTCAACACAAAGTCGCGGCGAGATTGCGGGAGGTGAGGAGGCTTTGAGGCTGGGTCTGGCTATAGCGAACAAGGTCAGTCTATCACGTTCACGTCGATGAAGGGGCCGCACTCACCGTTCTCCAGGGTATCACGGCAACAGGTCGTGCAGCGGACGAGTCGGAATCGGAGAGCACACTGACACGACGCGCACAATCAGCACGACGATGTCAGAACAAATTTGCGGCGTACTCACCAGACTACATCGGCAATGACTCTGTGGGGCGCGAAAGCTTGCGAGACGAGATGGGAAGGGCCGTGCTGAGGCCGAGGCGGCGGTCTCTGAGCTTGGATGCGGCCCTAACGAGCGCGGCTGCTCGAGGAAAGGTCAGTCGCACTCTCAAAAGTCGGCACAAGTGTTACTTACCAGTTCAATTGCAGCTAAACCGAGTACGACGCGCACTATCAGCATGACAACCTCAACACAAATTCGCGACTCACCGATGCGTGGAAAGAGTTCCCGGGTTCTGGCTATCGCAGACAAGGTCAGTCCATCCCGTTCACGTCGATGATGGGCGTACTCACCGTTCCTAGAGTATCGCGGCAACGGATCTTGCAGCAGACGACGGTACCTCACGACGGCAGCCCACCTGGCACGACGCTTCCAATCAGCACGGCACTCCCAGCACAATTCGCGGCTCACGGTTCATCGCCGCGTGAAGAGAATGCGGGTCTGGCCGTAACGGACAAGGTCAGTTCATCACGTTCGCGCCGATGAAGGGAACGTACTCACCGTTCCACAGGGAATCACTTACCCATCCTAGGGGCCTACTCACCGCGCCGTGAACAATGATACCCCCACCGACAACAACTCACACAGCAGTCGCCGTCGCCATCGACAAAACATACTGACACGACGCGCATCAGCACGACAGCACAAATTCGCGCAGCCATAGTTGCGTCGAGATTGCGGGAGCGCATTGAGTCTGGCCATAACGAGTAAAGTCAGTCCTCTAGCTTCGTACCGATGACTGAATCGTGCTTACCGTGACCTCCCAGGCTTCGCACCCTGTGCAGCCAGCGCCGCGTCCCCATCAACTCATCGTAGCCAGGACACCGATAGGTTACGGCGCAGGCAGTAGCCTATCCATAGCAGCCAAGGTCAGTCCAATCATGCTCACATCAATGAAGGATCGTACTCACCGGTGTACAGAGTACCACGCACTCATCCTCGCGGCCTGCTCACCGTGCAGTGAACGACAATACTCCCACCGGCAACGGCTCACGCGTAGGACCGTCATCACCACCATAGACGCCTACAAATCACGACGCACGCAATCAGCAAGACGGCCTATGATCGAAGGAACACTCGACTTACCAGGGGGAATAGTGAGGGAGACGGATGGCTATCATACAAAAGGTAAGTTTGTTTCGACGAAATATAGCGGCGTCATACTCACATCTGTACAGCCTCTCTCCTACACTCTCCGGCATACCACAACGTCAAGGCATGCGATGAAATTCGCTGTGGTGATAGTGGTGCAACTGAGAACGGCTAGGGAATCTTGGTGAGTCAGTCGGTCTATTGAGAGTTGGGTTGGACTTACAATCCTCCAGAACCTTGCCGTGCAAGGGCCGCCACTCTCATATCACCGCCTACCACAGCCCTCGACTTCGACGACGCGATGGTGTGAGGCCAAGCGAGCCTGAGCCTACGATACGGTATACGAGCGCAAAGGGATAAAGGTCAGTTACGTTGTCACAAGAATAGCAGAGATACTCACATAATATCATGACGTCTAGGTATGCGACGAGATTGTGCATGGGGCGAGCGGTTGGGATCGACACGACGCGCTGCGAGCAGGCGTGAAATCGATACAGGTGAGTATATGAATCGTTTAGACTTTATGTTTGCACTCACCTATGCGTAGCCAACGAGACGGCCGCGCCTGCGTCGACTTGAAAGGATTCCGGGTGGTGGTGGGATGCTGCTGGCCATTTGGGCTCGTCAAGGTTAGTAGTGGTCCGAATTGTTCCAATGATGTACTCACGATTTGTAGTATTCCATCCCACGTCGACCATACCCCGGCTCTCATCATCCCGAAACACGAAGCGACCGAGCAACGGCGAAGGGTCCACTGGCCAGAAGACTATCAGGAAATGAGAACAGGAGGTAATTCTGTACTCACTTTGTGTATCTGGGCTTTCGATCCTGGCGGAGTACCTGGTGAAGCAAGGCGAAAGGTAAGGTTAGTGTGATCGTGTCGTAGTGTATAAACCATGTACATACCTTGCTGAATGACACTATCTTTGTATTGAAATGGATTGTATAGATATGTCAGTGAGCGTGAGTCGAGAAACGAAGTCAGGACTTACGAAAATGAAAGGTTTTGCAGAACGGCGTGCCGTTGACCGAAAGCAGACCCACGGGCTTGAACGACGTCGAGCACATCGACGCCGTTGGCAGAGGTAGTCCAAGGGAGAGTGGAATAGCAGCAGAAAGCGACTAAAGGGTCGCTCAGACAAGTGGTCTGAGCAGACAAGCGAGGTAGAGTGAAGAGGGAGGGAGGCAACTCGCTGAGGAGATGGGGAACTCAGCATCGCACCCTCCCACTCTTATACACTCCCAGCCCATGCATCGAAGATCTGGCCAAGAACTCTACCGTACACCCATGCCGACACGTATCCCTCCAAGACCCAATGTTAAAATTAGAACCGGACATCGGGAATGCGTCCAACGCGATATGCGCGCTATTCCACCCTCTGCCGTGTATCCGCACCAATACCAAGCACGAAGATTTCGTTGTTCGGTCTGAGGCGACAGCGGGCGGTCATTTCGGGTGTCTGATGGGGCCTAAGCGAGCCAAGGCAACCGGGTTACGTGCGTGAAAGTGCGATTAGAATGCATTTACGGTTGAACGGGGATGAGGAGGAGAGGGTATGCGATGGGAATGTTTGAATAGAATTGAGTCGGAGGAGGGGGTTGGGATGACTTTGCTGTGTACTCAGGGGTACTATGGGTATGATATGTATCTACTTTGGCTTTATATGTGGAGGTATTCTGTGCTAATCGTCGTGTCTCGTCCCGACCCGCGCTTCTGCGCGTGCAACTCAAAGTGCTGCGAGGTTTCCGAGAAACGCATCTGACGTCTCCCAAGTCTCTCAGGGGTAGTCTCAATATACTCACCTACTTACCGAAGTACCAAGAAAAGCACTTAGACCTCAGAAATAGCTGCATTCGCATTCATTTGCATCCATCTCCATCTTCCGTACCTCCCAATCCCGCCGCACCCATTCTCTCATGCTCACACTCGGATCCGAAGGCAGTGGCTCTCTTGGCGGCATCAGTACGTATGATACGTCAAAGTGAGTGACCTCACATGTCTCTATCGACAGGGAAACGAGTCTAAAGGCGAAATTGTGTTGAAGGGTGTGGGGAGGGCATACTCCCGAGATCTCAGTTCCCCGGGTCTATTTCAACCTTGTTTCCCAAGGGTAAGGCCATTTCATGCTACATACCCTACCTACTGCCGATATTAGTGATATCCCACTCACTGAAAGGTTTGGATTAGAGCAGAAAGCGCGTCGATTGAAGGGCGCCAATTTAGGCGCCCGATGACGCGCATTGGAATTTCAACTCATCGCGACCGATTTTGACCGCGATCTGGCCTGGACTCCGCAGATGAGGCTCCCGAGCATCACTAAACACCACAAAAGCCGCCCAAGGGGATGGTATGAACGCGTATTGAGTGCCGGAACGTGTGGTTCCGTTGTCTCAAGGTTCTCGTGAGGGGTTGACTTATTTTATCAATTTCTCATTGCCGCGCGAACCGCACGACATCTCAAACGAAGTCTCACTACCACGAGGAGTGCATAACTGTAATGCGAGGCGAAATCGAGGAGGAGAGTATCCTCAGGGATCCGGTGTGAAAACCCCGCATCCCCCTTGATCCCCAAATGCGCGCGCAGCGCGCTAGCCGACTGCGCGCGCTAGCCGAGCCCCGGGTGCTCGTCGAACTGGTCCTTGAGGGCATAACGAGCTGCTATGTATCATACGGCATTCAACAAAATTTACGGGAGACTTCGTTACGAGTACATTCAGGGCGCGGAAGGTGGCGCAATGGCGGACGGCCGCGCCTCGCTTCTATCCCTGCGAGTCTCGTTACCGCCGAGACCGTTTTCGTAACCATAATTTAACCGAGCGGGTGGGCTGGAGTTGCGATACGTGACGCCCTGCCGTGTGTCTTGAGGGCAGCGCGATGTATTTTACGATTTTCGGAGCTCCGGGAAACGGGTCTGTCATGATTTTGAGGTCTGGAATACTGACGAAAAGGCGGGAGTAAACACACCGAGTCTCAACCCCAATCCCACGTATTCTGTTCCCTTCTCGCAATTCCGTTGGCCCTGTTACGGTAAAGTCAAATATTAGTGAGTGATCGGGGCGGAGCTGGGAAGACTCTGACGTACGGTTTCTATTGCCGAGTCTCGTTACCGCCGACACCGTTTCCGTAACCCTGATTCAACCGAGTTGGTGGGGATGAGCTGTGAGAATACGCAAAGCCCTGCTGTGTGTCTTGAGGATAGCGCGATGGGTTTTGCAATTTTCGGAGTTCCGGGAATCGTGCCTGTTGTGATTTTTGAGGCCTGGGATAGTGACGAAAAGGCGGGAGCAAACGTACCGAGTGTCAACCCCAATCCCACGCATTCTGTCCTCCTCTCGCAATTCGGGGGGCCCTGTTACGGTAAAATCAATTGTTAGTGAGCGATCGGGGCGGAGCTGGGAAGACTCTGACGTACGGTTTCTAGTGCCGGCAGGCTGAAGGACGGTGGGATGGATTTTTGGATTTTTGGAGGTCCGGGAAATGGGTCTGCGGTGCATACTAAGGCTTAGATTAGGGACGGGGAGACGGGAATAGACGTACCAAGACTTACCTCAATAATCCCTCACAATTCTGAGTCCCTTTGTCACTGCAGCAAAGTCAATTAGTGAGTGATCGACACGGAGCCGAGAAGACTGTGACATACCGTGTCTGCCGACGGGCTGATCAAGGGCTGATCGGCGCATGCATGGGAGTCGTCAGTAATGAGAGTTGCGAGATGGACGTAATTCTTACCAGTGGTCGGTTGATGGCGATGGGCACGAACCCGAGAGCACTGACTGGATACTTCAGTGTCGAGAATGCGTCGAGATGATACGGCACCGCCAATCTCACCTGTATGTCCATGCGCGTGGGTTGCGAAAATCCGTTTTCGAGCGTCCGGCGGTCGAGGTTGAAGGATGGGTCCATGGCACTTGTGGACGAGGCTGAGTGTGACGACGTATGCTTCTGTGCTCAGGATGCTGGGCTATGGTGGTGGAGTATAGGTACTGCTTTTGCAGAGGATATGGGCTAGCTACTCACCGTGTGGCTATGGCTTCCGCAAGGTGTGGATGTGTGCTGTCAGAATGTGCCTGATTTCCTGGTCAGTGTGCGATAGGGAGAAGGTAATAGACACTCACCGGTCGCCGAATTCTTGCATCCCAAACATAGCATGTCGTTGAAAGCCTGCCCGGTGACACGTCAGAAACACAACACAACAGAGGTCAGCATTGGAGTCTACCTCGAGCCACGCTGGCGAAGTCCTTTGAGCCGCTGTCTTGGAATCATTTAGCTGAGTGACGTGCCATCGTGAAAGCGTGCTCACCTTTTTCGTTGCGCCGCAGACTCGATATCGAGGTCCGGCGAGCGTGAATCAAGGGATGGGCAGACGTGCCATTGGGCTCAGTTTGGGTGCGATTCGCGAGGGGATAGGTCAACGAGTGTTGCGAAGCGTGTCGACGTGGTTAGAAGGGACGTGTCAGCAGTGAAGAAAGACACACACACGGCATGGGCCACGAATAATGCGGTGCGAGTGTCCGAGTCCAGAATTCGTTGAGCCGAATTATCAAGTCCGTTAGCCGAGATTGTGTGCGCCCGTTGATTGACTCGGGAGCAACGCGACGACCGCCGTGGATGAATGACAAGTAATTGCATTGCCTCGAGACAATTCGAGGTGTATATACGCGGTCTAAATACATACCTCGCCAAGTTGGATGAGTGACGAGAGGGAACGAAAGGACGATACCGAGGGCGGAGGAGCAGAAACGGTCGGAAATATCATGTACGTACCTGACAGCCGGCATGTCCGGTTGCCAGCGTGGCCGCCAAGAGGCAGCAGCTCTATATAAGCCAGCGTGCTTTCGTGCCGGCTCCCCCAACGAAGGGTATTCACCCCAAGTTATGCCCGGCCATGCTCTGCATCTCCTTCAACAGAGAGATGTACTCATGGTCGCGGGATGGTTACCCCAGTCTGAAAAGCCTGAATGTATTAGATAGAGAAAATAAGTTAGCTGTTTTTTCGTCTTTTTAGCCCCAAATAGACATTTTCTACCCATAAAAAGCAATTCCTGACGAACGTCGCATCACAGCGAGCAAACCATCACAGCGATCAGGCGAGCATCACGGCACGACCACTGGGCTGACCTCCGTTTGTTCTTGATACGGACGCTGTGCTTTGGAAAAGCTGGATGCTCCAACGTCGTAAAGGTGCTCTCCGACAGGGCGTTCAGGTCCTCCTTCGGCGTGAAGAGACCAGAATCATAACGGCCCTCTATGGGACTCCGAATCAGTCACGTCACGGTCCAGGTAAGTCAACGCACCAGATAGAACAGACTGGTCTACATCCCAAGCAAGGCACAATCCAGCCAGACAGAGAGCGCTTGCTGCTAAATGTACAACCTTCATCGTGGTGGGAGTTGGCAAGAAAGAACCACTGCTGCGCATGATATATGTTTTCTGCCTCCGTTGCATCCGTTTCCGCGACACCCGCTATGAGGCCTTCTTGCTTCGACGCATGATCTGAGCCTTTCTACCTCTTTGCCGGCTGCACCCACCTCAAGAGGGCGAAGAGAAGCGTACCTGAGCAGGAACAAGAGCGTGCGCTGGGTCGTGACAGGAGCAAGAGTACGGGAGCAGGCGGCAACAATCCTCAATCGTTCTCAAAGCTCAGATAAGTATGTCGGGGTGACTGACACTCTGCCCCAGGACCACCAAAGAATAAGTGCGAAACATGCACACGGTTGAGCACAAATGCCAGGTGCATAAATCTCCCCTAAGACTAGTACAGCGGTGACTATCGACATTTTGTTGGCATCCCCCGACCACCTAGAGCTTGCCGAGAGCAGGGTTGGTGGTGGACTGGCCAGCGGCCTTGGCGCGCTTGCGGAGCATCTGGGTGGACTTGTTGCCACGGAGTCCTCCACCCCACTGGCGACGGGTCTCCTCGTACTTGTCGGAGCTAGAACGAACGCGTCAGGACGGGCATCACGAAATAAACGGAAGGTACGAACAAGTTGGCCTTGGCGGCGGAGATGAGGGTGGCGAGGTCGCGCTGGTCCTCGCTGCGGACGTCCTGGAGGGCGACGACAGCGGCGGACTTCTTGTGGACGACGGTCCCAAGACGGGCCTTGCCCTTGACGATGACGTAGGGAACACCCATCTTGCGGCAGAGCGCGGGGAGGTAGACGACGAGCTCGATGGGGTCGACGTCGTGGGCGATCACGACGAGGGACGCCTTCTTGGCCTCGACGAGGGCGACGACGTGGTTCAGCCCGTACTTGGCGAAGAGGGGCTTCTTGGTGTCCTTGACCTCCTTGCTCTCGGCGGCGGCGGCGGCGGCAGCCTCGAGACGGGCCTTCTTCTCCTGCTTGCTCTCAGGGCGGTACTTGTTGAGGAGCTTGAAGAGCTGGGTGGCGGTGTTCTTGTCGAGGGTGTGCGAGAACTGGGCGATGGCGGGGGGAACCTTGAGGCGCTGGTTGAGGATGACCTTCTGGCGCTGGAGGCGGACGTATTCGGGCCACTTGACGAAGCGGGTCAAGTCACGGACGGGCTGGATGTCCTGGCCTGCGGAATCGTCAGCGTTGCGGGTCAAAACTATGGCATTCCTAGATTCGTACCGATACCGAAGTTCTTGGGCTTGGGCTCGAAGAGCGGGTTCTTCTTGGCCTTGGTGACCTTGCTGGCACCGAAGGGCGCAGCAGCGGGCTTCTTTCCAGTTCCGGCTTTGGGGGGCTGGTCATTGAGACGAAAGTCAGCAACTCGCTCTTCTCATCGAGAAAAGGTCAACGTTGTACAGCCTTTCGGAGCTCTAGCGTCGCTGCACAATGCACAGCGACCCAGCAGATATGCTTCATCGCTTTGGGTAGAAAGCTCTGCATGTTAATGAATGCTTCAGGATCTTAATAGATTCCTGCGCAAATTGTCAGTCAATCTCAACGTTATCCAGATGAAATACGCACCGTCAATCTCGAAACGTTCATTTCTTCGAGATGCATTCATGCTACTGGTAGAGCTCGTCCAAACGTACGTCGCGCCGTCGCAAACTCACCATTTTTGTCGATAGTCTTGACGCTGTTCGACGACGATGAGGACGAGGAAATCTCACCACCAGAGACTTCAGCTCCGATGGGAAATGCCGAACCAATTCGAACCCCGATGAATCAGGGAATGCAAGCGCTGGCCATCTCGGCTGCTGCAACCGTTGCCTCGACGGTCGTGTGTGGACAGACGGACCCTTGAGCAAAGGAGCTGCAGCGGACACACACGCACACACACACACGAGTCGATGGCGACGATCGAGCTCAGGCGTCGCGTTGATTCCCACGACGTCGCTCGCGTCTTGCCCTCAACCATCACCTGCGCGCCCTGCGATTGCCCGACTCACAGCCAGACCGTTCCCTCCACGCGACGTGGCTCTTCAGCAAGAGGCTCGATTCGTTCAGCATTTTGGAGTGTCCGCGACGCGCTGCAATCGGCCGCATAAGGCGCGATTTCGTTTTCCAGGGCTTGAGGTAACGCTGCTGAGAGCTATACCCGGCGCATAAAGTCAGTATACTTGTTTCTGATAGGCTATTAATGTTGAACTCACCGTCGTAATCTAGGCTAGGTCCGATTCAGCGCAACATTTCAGTCAACTCTGTCAAACGGCTTCATATCAGCTCACGAACGTTTCCCCAACGGCACAACAATCGACGCTCGACTCACCAAAGACGATCCGAGATGAACAAGACCAGCAGCTTCGCAAGCAAGGTCAGTCCACTTCACCTCAGGGAATAGACCGTACTCACTGTTCTCTAGATCATCACGGGCAACATAACGAACACACTACGCGACGCGCACAATCAGCACGATGATCCCAGAACCAAATCGTGGCTCACGACTCACCGCTGCGATTGCGAGGTCTGGAAACAACGGACAAGGTCAGTCCAACACGTTCGCGTCAACAAAAGGACCGTACTCACCTGTATACGTCTGCAGGGCACGACGATCGACGATTTACGCCCGGCAATGACTCGGTGGGGCGCGACGGCTTGCGGGAAGAGATGGGAAGGGCCGTGCTGAGGCCTAACGAGCGCGGCTGCTCGAGGAAAGGTCAGTCGCACTCTCAAAAGTCAGAGCAAGTAATACTTACCTGTTCAAATATGCGGCAAATCCAGTAAGACGCCAGCACGACTTCAGCACGACGTTGCCGATGCGTGGCAAGAGGTGCGAGGGCTCTTCTGGCCATCGCAGACAAGGTCAGTGCATCACGTTCACGTCAATGGATGACCCGTACTCACCATTCTACAGAGCTGAACGACGATACCTCACGTTGACATCGCCAGAGCGCACTGACAGGACGCGCCGAATCAGCACAACTATCACAAATTCGCGGCGCACAACTCACACCAGCGCGACGAGATTGTGAGGGGCGAGGGGCGCTATAACAGGTAAAGTCAGTCCCCTAGCTTCACAACGATGGGTGAAGCGTACTCACTACGCGTCCTATCGCATCCTGTAGCGACATGACAACACCTCCCCACAACGGCTCGCGCAGGTGCCGGAATCGGACGCAACGAGGCGACGTATTCAACCCCGATGCACGCCGTCTCCGAGTGCGAGGCCCGTTGTCACCACCATGGCGCCTGGAAAGTACGACGCGCGCAATCAGCAAGCCGACCTATCATTGAAGGAACATAAACATCCGACTTACCAGTGCGACTAGCGAGGGCGACGGGTGACTGTGGCACAAAAGGTAAGCTTGTTTCAACGAAACGTAGCGGCGCCGTACTCACTTTTGTATAGACACACGCACACTTTCCGGCATATCACAACGTCAAGCCATGCGATGGAGTTCGGTGTGGTGGTGTTGGTGCGACTGAGAACGGCTACGGAATGTCGGTGAGTCAGTCGATCTGTTGAGAGTGGACTGGACTTACAATCATTCAGAACCTTGCCGTGCAAGCGCCGCTGCTCTCATTACGCCGTCCACCACAGCCCTCGACTTCGACGATGCGACATGGTGTGAGGCCAAGCGACCCCGAGCGTAGGATACGGGTGTACTGACAAAGGGATAAAGGTCCGTTACGTTGTCACAAGAATATCAGAAATACTCACATTTCATCACGCCGTCTAGATATCCGACAACCGCTCCATGGACTTCCATAGCAGGCCCCTCAGCATCCAACATTTCGCGATCGCCACGATACCCTGCGCACAAGCTCGGCCGCCTCGTCACCACTCCACGGCATCTAAGCATGCGAAGGAACACCACAGGGGACAAGGCACGGCATGATTCGTACTATTGGTTGAGCTGTAGAGGTCCGGTGAGTGCGTGGCATTGACAGGGAGGTCGAAAGCGTACTCACAGTCACCCAGAATGCCCATACCCATGCCAACGTCCTTTCGCCGCCTACGGCACTTCAACAACAAGTCGCTTGCCACCGAAGATTCCGCGAGCGACACGGCGCCCTGTGCGCAGGCTGAACTCAAGGACAAAGGTCAGTACATCATCTACAAGGGTATCACGATTCCGAAAACTCACGTTTAGGTCTCATAGCCGGCTCGTTTTCAACGATCCGCGCAACGCGTCCGCGCTGTGAATAGCGTAGGTCAGTAATATCTCATGAATGAAATCGTAACGACCCACTTACAATCCACAGGTTCTCCTTGGTCACCCAGCCGAGGCTGGACATCGGTGGGGTCGACGATACGCTGTGAGCATGCGAAAAGTGATTTAGGTCAGTATATGGTTATGGCTTTATGTTGGCTTTATGTGGTACTCACATGCGTGGCTAACGAAAGGTTGCGCCTGCGTCGGTGTTGAGGGATTTCGGGGTGGTGGTGGTGTGCTGCTGGCTTTTTCGGCTCGATAAGGTCAGTGACTTCGGTCGTACGAATTGTTGCAATGATGTACTCACGATTTTTAGTTCCATCCCACATCGACTATCCCCCGTCTCTCACCATCCCGCAAGGTCAAACGCGAAGCGGCCGAGGAACGGCCAAGGTTCTCCTGGCCGAAATACTGTCAGCGAATGAGAACGGTATGTACTCACTTTGTGTATACGGGTCTTCGATCCTGGCAGAGTATCTAGAGTATCTAGTGAATCAAGGCGAAAGGTAAGGTTAGTATGATCTTGTAGTGTATAAACCATGTATGTACATACCTTTTTGAATGACACTCTATCGTTGTATTGAAAGAAAATGGGCTGCATAGATATGTCAGTAATCGTGCGTAGAGAAACGAAGTGAAGACTTACCGAAATAACAAGTTTTGCAGAGCAGCGTGCCGTTGAGCGAAAGCGGACCCAGCAGCTTGAACGACGTCGAGCACATCGACGTCGTTGGCAGAGGCCGTCCAAGGGAGGGCGGAATGATAGCAGAAAGCGAGTAAAGGGTCGCTCAGACGAGTGGTCTGAGCAGACAACGAGGTAGAGTGAAGAGGGAGGGAGGTAACTCGCTGAGGAGATGGGGAATTCAGCAGTGCGCCGTCCTACTCTTATACATTCTCAGCCCACACATCGAAGATCTGGCCAAGCCCACTACCGTACACCCATGCCGACACGTATCCCTCCAAGACCCTATGTTAAAATTAGAACCGGACGTCGGGAATGCGTCCAACGCGATATGCGCGCCATTCCATCCTGTGCCGTGCATCCGCACCAATACCAAGCACGAAGATTTCGTTGTTCGGTCTGAGGCGACAGCGGGCGGTCATTTCGGGTGTCTGATGGGGCCTAAGCGAGCCAAGGCAACCGGGTTACGTGCGTGAAAGTGCGATTAGAATGCATTTACGGTTGAACGGGGATGAGGAGGAGAGGGTATGCGATGGGAATGTTTGAATAGAATTGAGTCGGAGGAGGGGGTTGGGATGACTTTGCTGTGTACTCAGGGGTACTATGGGTATGATATGTATCTACTTTGGCTTTATATGTTCCGAGGCATTTTGGCTCGGGTACTCTTACGGTGGATTTCCCCGCGCCAAGCCTTTGAGCCTCCCTGTGCATCAAACGATCAAAAATCCGTTCCGCTTCGCCGCCTCCGTTCCGCGTCGCGCCCATCATTTTCCCTTTGCCGCAGCCGGCCCGTCCCATCCCTTTCTACAACGGTCCTCGCTCCCTTCCTTCTTCCCCTGCATCCTACCTTCTCCCCCCTTTCCTAATCAGCTTCCTTTTATGCGTTGGTACGTATTCCTGCATTCAAATGTCCCTCCTTCATCATCTCCTTAATTAATCCTAGCTACACATACTATAGTCTCTAGCTTTATTAGCCTTGTGCAGCCCGCCCCACGCGCATAATCCTCTTCTTCCCGTCCTCGAGGTTAGTCCTATCGCGCTGCAGCCTTGCGTGAATGTAATCCACGTCGCAACCACCGTAAATTTGGGACGGATATGGTATAACAAAAAGGTGGTGCCGATATAGTATATAAAAAGAGTGTGAAACATCAACTTCAAAAGCGGCGAAGTAGAGAGCGTACTAAGTAGCGTAACCAATAAATGAGCGTGAAACCCCAACATGACAACCCCCGAAGTAGTACGGGTCCAAATGGAGGCATAGATATAGATAATTAGAGTAGGAAGTCGCTGAAAGGAGTGGAAAGTGGATGTCCCATATAAGGGTCGTCTCGAAATAGTGGTCCATAAGACTGATGTAATTATACTGAGAAATCACTGGAAAGAGTGGATGGTCGAGGACCCATATTCGGTACCTCTCCAAATATTGTTCAAACGGGTATCTTGTGCATCGCCTGCGCATTCCTATGTCCTCCGTCACCTCCGTTATACCCTCCTCAGTCGACGTTCATCGCATCCCCGCGCTCCCCTGCCTCAGCTGCGTCATCGCCTCCACCTTCCCCTTCCACTCCGTGCACGTCCTCGTCGTCGGAGTCGGGGAGGTCCGGTAACATCTCCCCCTCCTCCAACTCCCCTCCACTTACAGCCTCTGCACTGTCGTCCTCACCTTCATTGCCTTCTACATCCCCACCTCCCTCTCCTTCCCCATCCGCCTCGCCCTCAGCCGCGCCATCCCCATCGCCTTCGCCTCCTCCTACCGTGGAACTTCCATCGCTTCCTTCAACTTCAATGATCTCTCCTTCTTCGTTCCCGACCTCAGTTTCCGTCACCGGTGCGAATACGGGCGCAGGAACGCGCTCGCGACTGTCCTCGCTCCTTCGAGTTCTCTTCGTCCCATGCGCGTCTCCACACACCTCCTCCTCTGTGAGATATAACCTCTTCCGACGCGGTGTCCTATTCAACGCCACAAGTGCCATCGTCATCCTCGTGGTGCGTTCGGACTCCTGTGTAGATGTTAATGACCCTGGACACAGTCCGACGAATGTCCTCTCACCTTTCTTATCGTATTATCCAGAAGCGTCAGACCACGCAACTGCAAGAGGATGCGCATGCGTTGCCCTTTGATGGGTACGCCAACGCAAGAGAAAGCGACCTCGACTACGTCTCCCACCTTGAATACGCTGGGTTCGCAAGGGCCGTAACTGCGGTTGTGCCGGTCAGCGAGAGTACTCCTCACGGAGGGAACGGTACTCACGTTGTAGACCCGTTAGCGACCGCTCGTACGCAGTACTCCACGACGTTGTCGGCCGCGTGGATGAATTCGTCGGGTTGCAGCTTCCGGAGGACGTCGAAGGGGTCCACCCCCGGGAGAAATGCCTGGTTCTTCTCGTACGGCACGAGAGCCCTGTCCGTGAAGTACCGCGAATGCACCTCCAGCGACTGGTGCCCTTCGTATGGGATAAACTCGATCTGGTCTACTTCCCTGTCGCGCGCGTGCTGGGCGAAGGCGTCGTGGACCGTCTGAAGCTTGTCCATGTATGCGTCATATTCGCTTGACCCGAATCCAGTGACCTTGACGTGCTGTCTGAGGTTCCTTATCCTGGATAGGCCTTTAGACCGAGGAGACGATACACTGTACTGGGGGTCAGTGCCCTTGACGGATTGCAGAGCTGCGTAGGGACTTACGGCGACTCCGTGAAGGGTGGTAATAGTTTACCGCACATAACTCCCTGCACTTTGAACACGACCTCGTCCTCCCCGTCCATGATACGAGTCGAAGGTGGGTACTGGATGTCCATCAGGCGCATTTTGTCGATCTGGAGGCTTAATATTAGTCGTGTCCCTCTACGGTCGTAGCGGGGGCGTACAGACCTCTGCCTGCGCCAGGCTCACGAAGCCGTCTGCGATCGTCTGCAGCTGTCCTTTCCCGATGTCGCCCAACAGCCGGGCTGATTGGACACTTGGGTTAGTAGACATCGTCGGCCATCTGTATTGTACTCACTGGCTTTGTCGACATCGTACTGGTGGTTCATTTGATGCGGGTGAATACGATGGGTAGGGTTATGGGGTCTCGACTTTGCCGTTCATCAGTTTTATATCAGATCGATACTGTTTCGATGCTTTAGCCTTTGTCTAATATGGTGTCATGTCTCCATCGTACACGCACCTCCTAGTGGCAGCTAGTGGCACCCGCCCCGTATTCCGATCTCCATGCGCAGCCCCCAACCGCTTTCATCACCCCTCCGATGCATCTAAGTGCCTGCGGTCTGAGTAAGGAGTACCATCGGGCGCAAGTACCATGCTGTCGCTGCGCTTCAGATCCTATCGTCGCCTGTTAATCGCTTCGTTCTTTTTTAATTCCCCATATTGCTCTGCGTGGGGATGGACGTTGGTACCCCAGAAATATAGAGTGTGAGGGACGGATACATGCAGGGGCGCGGCGCCCTCGCCTGCCCGGTCCACGATCCCTGATCTTAGACTTATCTTTGATCAGATAAATAATCGGAGATCTCCGGGGGCATGTGATGTTGGTCTCGTGTCCAGGTACGACCCTGGCATGACGATGGAATCTGTCTTTGACGACCTCTTCTCTTCGGATGCGCACCCTCTATCCGCAAATTGTAGCTCGTCTGAATTTGGGGCTGGTAAGTTGCTGCTAGGCGCCCACATTTCCCTTTTGATTTCTTCGTGACACCATGTGGATAGCTTCCTCGATGGAGGACCAGCATGTGTTCCTCGGCTTTCCCAATGCTACGGGAGGGTTCTGTCTTTCCTGGCGACCTATAACTTGTTCGCTTGTTCGTTTTGGATCCCCCCTCGGCCATCTACCTGACCTTCGGTTTTACGATGTCTACCAAACCGTCTTACGCTGAAGTTGCTTCGCGATCTCCGTCCCCTACCTCTCGGTCTCCGTCGCCTGTGCACATTCCTAGTACTCCCACTCCCCGAGGAAAGCGTAAGGATGGAGCCTCCAACGTGAAGGCGGAAACTCCCCGCACCCCCAAACCGGCCAAGGCTGATGCATCTCCGAGCAAGCGGTGAGTTCAATTGGCCTCCGCTTGTCTGCACCCCCACCTGATATGCTGCCTTGTAGCTCTAGTTCGTCTGGATTGTGCGTAGACTCGTCGCGTCTCTTACAGCCCTGTGGCTCTAACGTCCTTTGTTTATTGTCTCAAGTGTCACCAAGTTCAAAGCCGATGGGAGTACAGTCGAGGTTGAAGTCGACACCGCCTCAGACGACGACTCCGGGCAAGACGCGTATGTTCTCACCCACCCCTCTCTACCCTTGTTTCCTGACCTTTGGGTGTAGAGGTGTAGGGATGGATCCCAGCGACTCCATGTATTCGGGGAGGGCGTCAAAGAATCGCATTGAACCGGCGGCCCCCTCGATTATCGAAACTCGAGCCACGGCGGCTCGAAGAGCCTCCTCGCGCGTTAGAGCCGGTGAACCCCCTGCTTCAGGCAACTCTGGAGAACGATCGAGGACCCAAGAGACCACTCGCGGCAGGAAGTCCAAGGCGTCCTCCAGTAAGCTCGCGGATGTTGTCCCTCCATCCGAAGTCATGGTCGAAGACGTTCCTTCAACCAGTACCAAGAGGTGTGATTCCTGTCCTCCTTCGTACACCTCACATTAACCCTACTTGCAGTAAGCGCCATCGCGCCCAGAACTCCGTCGTGCTCTCCGCCAATGAGGACACCAGCGACCATGACGCGTCTAAAAAGCGGTGCGTCGTCGAGTTCACAGCGCTTTATTAATTGATGTTCACCCGCATGAACTGCAGCAGGAAACGCGTTCGCTTGGCCACGGATACTCCCCAGCATGTGCCATCTGACGACGAAGCTATGCCTGGGCAACTGGAGCAGTGCGTATAATTTAATGGTACTATCGGTCGGCGACACCCACGCTCATTGTCGTTCCCTTAGCTGTTCTTCCGACATGGACGCGGAGCAGGGCCCTGTAGCTGCTCAGCTATCCGATGACGACATGAGTGAAGGCGAGGCAGACTTGTCGCCTTTGACGGATATCGACATGGAAGAAGGAGAGGTTGATGCCGTTTCGTTCTCGGCTGAGCAGGATGTCGAGCTCCAGGACGCGGCCTCTGCCTCGAGCGACGCCGATGCCGACGAAGGAGACGAGGAGGGTTCGGCTTATGGGCGCGGCTACGTGGAAGACGACGCCGTCATGTCTGATGGAGAGAATGTGGGGGAAGGTCGGGAAAGTAGTACCGGGGGTCGCGCGAGCGCCATGTCATCCCCGCCAGGACCTCATGATGTACCTTTGCACGACAACGAGACCGTCGGCTACGATTTGGATGACCCCTTCATGTCAGTTGAACACTCTGCACGCCATTGCCCGTATACTGACATGTCTTCCAGTGATGATGGTCCAGTCGCACCCGGACAATCGGCGGATTTTGAAAGTCCTACAGACGATGAGGACGGAGACCGCCACCACGACGGACCTGCCCCGGCCAATCCTCCCTCCGTGTCCGAACATGGAGAGGGGTGTGGAGGCGATGACGAAGCCGTTCACGAAGCATCCATATCGGGGTACGTCTCCTACTCTCCGCTGTCTGTCGTGCCCGTATCCGTAGTAACAGTGCCATCTAGCGACTCTGCGTCATACCAAGGCTCCGAAGATGAAGGTGGCAGCGACGCTGCTTCCGTATATGCTCTCCCCTTGACGCAGCCTCGCCCATGGAAGACTCCAGGTGGAGGTCCCTCACTCCGTCCTGCGAGTAGCTACGATGAGCCGTCGTCACCCGCGACAGCTCCCCTTCTCGAGCACCAGGCAATATCTACGACGCGGCCTCAGCGGAACAAAAACACCAAGCCATCCGTTCCCGATCCAGGTGCCCGTTCGTCCCTTTTCTTTACTTTCGGGTTGTGTTATGACTTATCATCGTTTATTTTCGTAGAATCCACCGTGAAGCCGAAGCCCTCTGTTTCGCAGCCTTCGTCCACGGCACATGTGACTCCTGCGACCTCCGTCGAAGTGCTGGAGGCCAAGTCGAGTCAGTCAACTCCTCCTGCGAACGCTGTATCCTCAAAGTCGTCACCCGCCTCAGCGCGCCGTGTACGCTCCACAGGCTCATCAAGGAAGGACACCAAATCCGCCACGACCGCTGACCACGCTCCGCCTTCCACCGATAAACAGGTTGGACGTTCTTCGCGACGTCGCAAAGCCGACAACAAGGAGAGCAACGAAGCGGGTAGTACACCAGACTCCCATGCCAAAGACCCAGCATCCTCACGGCTTCCCACTGATTCGGTCGATGTACCTGAGAACAACCGTAACACAGAAAGCGCACAGTCACCCGACGGCGATCGACGGTCGTCCTCGACTCGTACGACGTCCCAGCCCGTCGATTCGTCTCCCTCCCCCCATCCACGCCGCGATAAGTCCACGAAGTCGAAACCCCTCGCCCCTCCACCGTCTTCGTCTGCTCCCAGTCAGGATGTCAAGCCAAAGCCGATCAGGTCGAAGGAGCCTTCTGCATCGTCCGCGCCGTCTGCCACCCGTCAAGTCGATAAGTCCAAGCCAACAGTCACCTCGCCTTCTGCTCCGGTTCCCTCCCTCAACCAGGGTACAACGCCCACTCTTGTATCTTCACCCCCTCCTCCGCCATCCACCCCTCGTCCCAAGTCGTCAAGGTCCGGTGCCAGTGCAACGCCGACGTCCGCTGATCAAGTGTCCACTGCGACATCCGCCGCCACACCCGCCCATGTTTCCGCCATCTCGCTCGACAAGAAATCTGCCTCAAAGTCAGCTGCCAAGAAGAGAACCACCAGCGGAAGAGGGTCGACGTCTACTCCCGATGTGGCTGCGTCCTCTCCAGCTGTCACCTCACGAGAGAAGAAGTCTACTTCGAACACGACCGTGTCCTCCGGACTGTCGAAGCCTGACCCCGAGCAACCCGTCAGCATCGTCTCCGCAGGGAAACAGAAAGCGTCGTCCCGTACCCCTGCCGCGCGCCCGTCTAAGGCGTCGGACCCCACGGCTTCGGTAGTTCGAGGATCGAGCCGCAAAGCAGCCTCTGGTAGCTCCCGTTCTGGTAAACGGTCCGCACCTGTCGATGCAGTCAAGCCGCCTGGCGACTCCGTTCACGAGGCTGGCGAGCAAGGAGAATCCTCTGAGCCCGTCGCTGGTTCTGCAGTTGAGGCGGGCGGAGGGTCCGAGGATGCCAAGCCACCTGTGCGCTCGACTCCGGTCGTGCAAAAGTCCGAGGCGGGCGGAGGATCAGAGGACGCCAAGCCGGCTGTCAGCTCTACCCCGGTCGTGCAGAAACCCAACGCCGCTCGTTCCTTCAAGTCTATGTTCAAGGAGCGGAATCCGGCTGTACCAGGTCGCGCACTCGCGGGCGCGTATTTCAACAAGGCTCGCACACCTCCCGAAACCTGTCAGGTCATGGACGAAGCTCTGCAAGACCCGGCCCTGAAGAAAACGTACGAAGACTTAGATCCTGTATGGTTCGTCCTGTTCGTTGAAAGATAGGTGGTATAAACGACTTACCAGCTCTATCGGCGGTTTACAGGTCGGGCAAGTTTCAATTGTGGACGGATGTAGCCGGGAAGGGTACTTATTCATTCAGCAACTGGATTGACGACTGTCCTCTGCTCGACTACGAGTACGTTGCGATCGCTTCCGTCTGACCGCTCGCTTACCGTTCCTGTATATCCAGTTCAGCCATAAACGCTATCGTCTTCAAGTCGCACAAGCAATTCCTCAATCCGTCTCGCGCATCCACGCAGAGTGTGTTGGTGCGCGAGCTCCCGCCGGGTACGAAGCTCCAGCTCTACACCAGCGATCGTAGAGTTGCAATCTGTCTGTCCGCGGTCCAGGCGACCCAGTCGTATATCACCGAGCCCTGCCCCGTCGGCGTCAAGCAGAAGAAGCTTCATGGCGTATTCCACAGTCAGGAGTTCGAGCGGATGGTAGGATTTGTCTGCTCCGCCTTTTCGAAGGAGCTTCTTGGTGCGCAGTTGGGGATGGACGAGATGCAGTTCTGCTCAAAGTCTTTGTTCGGTGGTAAGATACTTCTAACCCTCGCATATATCGTACCTAACCTCGCATTTATGAAGACGGTGATGTTCCCGCCCCTAGAAGATATTCTCCCTCGAAACCGAGTCCGGCCACTGCCTCCGCGTCGGGGTCTACGTCTGCACCTGTTGGGGACTCGTTTAGCCTTGGCATCGAGGAAACCAGTACGTGTGCTTTCCCTTCTTCTCCACTTTATCTTGCCATATGCTGACGTGATAATATGTGTCCAGTTCCCGTTTACGATTGCACCGGGTTCGTTCTGGACCTCGAGCGTGACCTGGACAGGCTCGATCAGCTACCCCGGTGGGACGGTGAGATCCCCCGTAATTCGTTCGTTGTCGTCGCATACACTTTGTCCGTGTTCCACGGAAAGAAGGGACAGTGGAAGGTTAGTTTCAATATTCGCTGGGTCATGCTTATCGGAAATGGCGAAGCGAGATGATATCGTGAATCTTTTACCTCAGTAGCCTATCCAGTCGTGCCCTGATACTATATCGTCAACCCGCACTGTCCTGTATATCATAGCTTTCTATCACCTGTGGCAATGTACAGAGATTAAACGTTTGTTTGTATATGTTATCACGTGAAGGCTTCGACTTGTGATTACACGTAATGGGACCGTTCTCCTGACTATGTACCCTTCTCTTTCGACAGCCACGTCTCTCCTACCATACATCCTCAACGGTTGTATATACCCTACTTATCCTCTGAAATGCATATCGACACAACTCGCCCTGACGATGCGTTACCCGTTACCCGTGATTCTGGTGCCGCCTCCCTCTACGGAGGCGGCGCACATGTGCAGAGAAAGTTTACCTGGGCAGAGCTTGGGCCCTTTCTGGTGCAGAATGACCTTGACGGTCCCGCCTACGTGTCTGGAACATACGAACTCGTCAGATATGCCCCTCGTGGATCGATCGGGAATATACTCGGCTCTCATGACGGTGCGTTTGAGCTGGATGTCCCCTTAGAACTCCTTCTTCCCCACCTCAACTTGACCGAGCTCAAGTCTGTCGCCAAAGTCCACGGGCTCAAACCGCAGCGAGGTCAATCCAGGGAATCCATTGTCTCCGTCTTGCGCGAGCATGTCTGTGGTGGTTGTGAACCCCACACGTCCATTTTCACTTGCTCGTCGTCTCGGGCGGGTCAGCCCATTCCCCGACCAGAGTATATTAACGACGCTATCAGAAGCATTAAGAGCTTCACTCTCGACGAGATCCTAAAGTTCGCGAATATACCTTCCGATGTTCAGCCAACGTACGCGTCCGGAGCTCGACTGTTGGCACTGGATGTCGTCGAAGATGCTGGTACTAGAACAGGGACGACCATCCTGGGGGACTCTTTCGTGTGTCACGACGTTCCTTGGATGACGCTAGCCAAGAAAGGTACTAACGGCACTGTGGTCTGCCTGGCTAGTCTCCACGGTGTGGAGTTTCCTGTACGTACCTCAAAGGCTGGGGGAATACTGGAGCTTGGAAAACACGTGTGCGTAGACTGCCCGTCCTATCATGCCGTGTTCGTCCCCGTTATCAAGCCAAAGGCTGCGCAGAAACCCAGGGCTGCTGACGTTGAACCCCATACTGTGGTCCTGGTGCCAGAAGAAGATGAAAGGGTGTTTAAATATCCCCCGCCTCCGTTGACCAACGCCGATAGACTGTCTATTGTTCGTGACTTCTGTGAGGACTTGCGACCCGAACATTTTGAAGAGTCTGGATGCGCGTCATGTGGGCAGTTGACCCTCCTGACTGAGCTTACGCCTCTCGAGTCGTTAGCGTGTTCGCTCGACCCCTTAGTGGAGCCCGGTCTAGCCAGACGCGAGCGCCATAGCTCGAAGGATCCAATTGAATATGAATCTGGGCCCATTCTAGATAAATCTCTAACCGCGATATGTCCTGTTTGTGTCGACGCACTCAACAACGGCCGACGACCCCATAATGCGCTTGCGAATGGACTATGGGTAGGCCCTGTACCTAGTATCCTGGCCGATCTTACCTACGCTGAGCAGGTCTTGGTTGCCCGAATTCGAACTAACCGCTGCGTCGTTCGTGTCTCGTCTGCCCCCGGTCGACCGGCGCACTCAAAGATGATTGCTAACGCGATTTCATTTGCGTGTCCTACAATGAAAATTTATCACCAGCTGCCTCCTCCTCGGAGTGAGGTAGACGAGGTATTGGCCTTCATCTTCACTGGGGTCAACCCACCTGAAGAGGATGAGATCGTCAGGTCCCCGATGCTGGTGCGCCGTAACAATGTCAAGAATGCTCTTGAATGGCTCAAGCTGAACCACGCCGACTATGCCGATTTACTGATTGACTACGAGACCCTAGGCACCTATCCTGAGCGCGGATCCGTCGTCAAAGTAGTTGTCAGAGCGTTGGAGGACGGCACGAATGTAGTCGCGTCGACGACGAGTGTTCATGACACCTTTGAAGACGATGGAACCACCAGCGGACCTTGCCCATTCACCGTGAATGGCCTGATCGGGAGCCGTCTTGATAGCATGTCTCTTGACGCCCGAAGGGCCGCAGCAACTAGGCATTTACGAACGGGGGATAGTACCGTCTTGGCTGTTGGCCATTCGGACACTCCCGAATCGAAGTATAACAATCCTCAACTATATCCACAGATCTACCCCTGGTTGTTTCCCTACGGCTCGGGGGGGTTGGGTACTGCGAGACTGCATGGCAGGATGTCCGAGACGACTCAGAAGAAATGGATGCTCATGTACCATGACAAGAGGTTCCAGACGGAAACCCGCTTCATTATCGTCGCGTTCAACGATGAGCAGATTAAGGAAAGTAAAAACGGTAGTATTGTCTTAACTAGGCGCAGTAACTTCGCGTCCATCGCTTCAAGAGTACACAAGATTAACCCGGTAGTCATCAAGGACATCGCTACGAGACTGCAAGAAGGCGAGCGGGTCATCCCAGAGACGGAAGAGGAGAAGCTATGCTTTTCTATAATGGACCAGATAGATCACGTTGGGAGTAGCGTCCACGGTTCTCTCGCTGGGAAGAAGAATATGAGAAGCGAGGTTTGGTCACTCATTGCGAACAGAGGTGCACCATCGTGGTTCATCACATTGTCACCTGCAGATAATAAGCACCCCATATGTATATATTGGGCGGATAAAAAAGTAGAATTTAACCCTGAGCTGAGAGAGTACATGGAGAGAGCCCGACTCGTCGCCCAAAACCCCGTGGCCGGGGCGCGCTTCTTCCACTTCATGGTCCTTCTGCTCATTAAGCATCTTCTCAGATGGGGAGACCCGGAAGGTAGAGCCGGTATATTCGGTCATACAGCAGCCTATTACGGCACTGTAGAGCAGCAGGGGCGCATGACCTTACATTTGCATATGCTGGTATGGATAGTCTGTGCTCTGAGTCCTCAACAGGTAAGGGATCGGTTGATGGCTAAGGATAGCGAGTTCGTGAGCGAGCTCATATCCTATCTCGAAGGAAGCCACACTGGCGACTTCTTCACCGGATCTTTGGAGGATATGAGCGCCAAGTTCTCTACTAAGCGCCAGCCTGCCCCTAAGTCGGATGTCAATGTTGAGGTCGCACCTGACGCGGATGACTCAGAGGAGATCGATCTTCTCGTCGAGCCGTTAATCGACGACTCTAAGTATCCGAGTGGACATGACGCACCTGTCATCGAAGACCCAATCCAGAAGCTCCCTGTCCCTCCTCCGCTTACGACTTGTCCTGCAGTGGCCGACTCCTGCACCTGTGAGGAATGTTCGGAGGTCGACAAATGGTTGGACCATTACCGGGAGACCGTGGACCATATACTGTACCGATCCAACGTGCATTCCTGCTTCGTTAAGCGAAACGTGAAGGTCATGGGGGTCGACAAGCAGCTCATCGTTGGGAAAGGCTGTCTGAATAAGGAGAAAGTGTGCACCGCGAGGTTTCCCAGGAAGATCTCCAAGGTCACCGTCGTAGACAAAGAGGGACATATTCACCTCATGAAGAATGAGCCCAACATCAACACTGTCAACGATGTCATGGTGTACTGTTTCGGATGTAACACCGACTGTTCTTCGCTGTCCTCAGGTACAGCTGTTAAAGCGACCGCTGGGTATATTGCAGACTATATCTGTAAGATGGGTCTGAAGACCTACCAAATATTTTCCTCCATATACGATGTCTTCGAACGAAATCCAGACGTGTGGGTAGAAAGTAAATCCGAGAACGATGCAGCCCGGCAACTTATAATGAAAATGGCAAATTCTCTGACATCGAAAATCGAGATAGGCGGTCCTATGGCCGCTATGTATCTGCTTGGTCACCCGGATCATTACTCCAGTCACTCCTTCGAGAAGTTATACTGGCGAACTTACGTGGTGTATGTACAGAACGAGTGGGCCGCCGCAGAGGAAGCCTCCAGAGCGGAAAATCCTCGCTCCAACGACGGCGCCGTGGACAACTCCTTCCCCGTTCCGGTGGGAGACGACATTGACCATGAAATGGAAGACGTTGAGCCCTGCTTCGACGACGGCGGCGACGAGGACGAAGAGGACTCTGTGGCGATCAAACGGACCTACGGAAGGATTTTGAGTCGGTCAAGTGTCGACGACTACATGATGAGACCCGAAGAGCTTACCGCGGTATGTTTGTATGACTGGATCCAGTGTAGCGTCCGTAAGTCAGTGGTGGGTGTTAAAAATCCGTCGAAGACGCTCTTATGCTATCAGAGAGGGCATCCTCTATTCAAGTCCCATCGCATTGCTTACGATGTCCGAAGGATGCAGACTGTCGTCCCCAACTTCCTCGGGGCTTATCTACCGAGACCCGATGGAGACGATCGCGAGTACTATTGTTGCACTATACTCACTCTCTTCGTACCCTGGAGGTCTCCGCTCGATTTGAAGTCGTCATGCGAAAGTTGGGATGCAGCGTTCGATAGGTATTCGTTTTCAGATAGGCACCTTCAGATAATCAGCAACATGAACATCCGACATGAATGCTACGATGCTCGTGATGACTACCACGCACAGCTGAAGCTCCAGGTCGCCGCTCAGTACGATAAGGATGCTGATTTAGATACTGAGGACGAAGAGGAGGAGTGTCCTGATGACGCCGACGTGGCAGACGTCCTCGATGCGGTTCTGTTGGAGGAGAGCGGTATTGGTGTGTGGTCCCAGAAAAAGTTAGATCAAATGAAAGAGGTAGAGGCTGTCATGCAGTCAGCCGGGTGGACGGTCGACAGCGTGTCCTCCCAGACCCGCTCGACAGAGGATTCCTTCGCGCCAGACCGCATGATGGGACCGAATAAGTGGAAATCTGTGGTTTCAGCGGCGCGAAAAGAGGTGTTAGATTCGAGGTTGGTGAATGCGAAAGGGCACATACTGGCTCACGACGACGATGTGGGTTCGAAGGACCCTGCGTACGATGGCGTCAAGGTCGTAAACGATGCTCGTGTTTTGCCCGGCGCCTATTTCTTGTCGGAGTTCGAACTCGCGGACGCTGACGTGCAGGCACAACTAACAGAAGCAGTCACCAAGTACTCGCTCAATGAGGAACAGCGGAGAGCGTTCTCAATCGTTGCAAGACACTCTATATCTGTGTCCCCCGCCCCATTGTTGATGTACATAGGTGGAAGGGGGACGGGCAAGACGCGGGTGATAGACTCCCTCAGGTACTGGTTCACCATCCGATCTGAGGCGAACCGTATGGCTGTGACAGCCCCAACCGGTGCCGCGGCATCCGTCGTTCGCGGCTCTACCTATCACTCGTATCTGGGTGTCGCTACAGGCGACCGACGTGCATATGCTCCTCGCGGGGGTCGAGCTCTTGACGAAGCTCGCCTCCGAATGAGAGGCGTCGACTACATTTTCATGGACGAAATTTCTATGGTGTCCTGCCAGGACCTCTATCTTATAGATAAACGCCTAAAAGATGTCACAACCCTAGAAGACATGCCTTTTGGCGGCCTCAGCATCATCGTAGCTGGAGACTTCGCACAACTCCCTCCCGCTAGAGGTCTATCGCTTTACAGCGGGAGAAGTATCGAAGGTACAGCGACCTAGGCAGAGTCAGACAGACCAGGAAAACACGCTGGGTCTCTTGTTGTGGAATCTATTTGTCACGGTCGTCGTGCTCCGCCAGAACATGAGGCCGAACACTTCAGATGCAGCTGAGGACTCACTGCGAACCTGTTTAGAGCACATGCGATATAAAGACTGTACCGAAGCGGATTTAGAGTTCCTTCGGTCTCGAATCCCGAGCAATAACCCTGCTCTCAATCTCGGTGATCCCATGTGGTGCGATGTTTCAGTAATCACCGCCTGGAATACGCATAAAGATCAAATCAACGCTATGAATGCCATTCGATTTGCACGCGAGAATAACCGCCCGCTGCACATGTTCTACTCTGTAGATAGGCAGGGAAGAGGAAAGGGGGCGGGTTAGGCAGAAGCCCGCGAGAGACACTAACGAACCAAAGATAGACTTACTCCGGCGGTGCAAGAGGCCTTGTGAGATCCCCTCCCTATACCAGCGAAATACCCGCATGTCTACCATTATGTATTGGTATGCCTGTTATGATCCGTAATAATGACGCGACGGAGCTTGGTATTACCAAGGGGCAGGAAGCGGTGGTCAAAGGTTGGACTAGCCAGGAGATCCCAGGTTTTCCCGGCCGCTTCGCCTCGAAGTACTGTTTGTTAAACTAGTTAATCCGAAGGACAACATAAAGCTCCCACATCTAGAAGAGAATGTCGTTCCACTCACCCGAATGTCCACAGCGCTTCGCGCCGTTCTCCCCAACGACGCCGGCATCCACATCTCCCGCCAGCAGGTACCTGTGCTCCTAAATTTCCTATGACGACTATGCCTCGCAGGGTAAAACACGCGAGGTGAACGTCGTCGATCTTTTGCGCTCTCGTAACCATCAGGCTATGTACACCGCTCTTTCGGGGCACAAGCGCAGCATCCACCATTATATTGAGAGACTTTAAAGAATCTAAAACACCGGGGGCATATCTGGCTACCTGCGTCAGGAGTATAGGGTCATAGATACACTGGACGAGATCACGAAAGGGAGGTTCGAGGGCACTCTCCCCCTGCTGTGGTGCAGCGTCTTCGTGCCTCCACTATACTTTCGTACAAAGCTTGGCAGAGAATGCAGGCCGCGACAAAAGCTGATATCGCTTCTCGAAAGAGGAAGGCAGGCGATCTGTCTGGTGTTGAGGAACGTCAGTCGAAGTTCCGAAAAATGGTTCATGTCGCAGAAACGATC